>CM061141.1:105370153-105515153 GCA_030789695.1 Scilla litardierei
AGGAGGAAGTGTTACATTAGGGGACAACGACAAGTGCAAGGTAATGGGTAAAGGTATTGTTGGCAACAATACTTTTAAAATTTCTGACGTCCTCTGGGTTGAAAATCTCAAACATAACCTCATCTCCATAAGCCAACTCTGTGACAAAGGTATGAAAGTACGTTTTGATGAGAAAATTTGTAAAATTTATGACTCGGTCACAGGTAATACCCTCTTCATAGCCAATAGGAAAAATAATGTTTATACAATAATGATTGAAGAAATGACAATTGCTAAATGTTTGATTGGCAGGGAGGAGGAGGCTATACTATGGCACCGGAGACTATCACATGCCAGCATGAAGTTGCTACATAAGCTGGAGATTAAAAACCTGGTCCGAGGCTTACCACATCAACAGTACGAGAATGGTAAGTTGTGTGTTGCATGCACAAAAGGTAAGCAAACTAGATCCACTTTTACGGGAATTCGGGAAGTTACCACTTCACGAGTCCTAGAATTGATTCATATGGATTTGTTTGGGCCTACCGATGTTGCTAGCCTCAATGGGAAGAGATTTTGTTTTGTTTTGATCGATGATTTTTCTAGATATACATGGGTTTACTTCTTAGCCAAGAAATCGGATTCCTTTGAAAATTTCCAAAATTTTTGTAATCAAGTTTCAAATGAGAAAAATCTTTCAATTATGAAAATTAGAAGTGATCACGGTGGTGAATTTGAAAACTCTGTTTTTGAAAACTTCTGTTTGGAAAAAGGGATCTTACATGAATTTTCTTCTCCTAGAACACCTCAACAAAACGGGGTGGTCGAAAGAAAGAATCGAACTTTTAAAAGAGATGGCAAGAAGCATGCTTAATGATTATTCTCTTCCTATGTATTTTTGGGCCGAAGCAGTGAATACAGCCTGCTATGTCTGCAACAGGGTTATGCTTAGACCTTTAATGAACAAAACATCCTATGAACTGTGGCATGGCAAGACTAGTAACATTTCATATTTTAGAGTATTTGGATGCAGGTGTTTCATTTTAAACACAGGAGATCAGCTGGGAACATTTGAATCCAAATCAGACAAAGGAGTGTTCGTAGGATATTCATCAAGGAGCAAAGCATACAGGATCTACAATAAACGAACCTTAACTGTTGTTGAGTCAATTAATGTGAAATTTGATGAAGCTGAAATAGATCCTTTAAATTGCAGGGAAACTGAAGCTGGAGATGCAGACAAGGAAACTACAGAGCCTGAAAATATAGCTGAACCATCTGAAGGCCAAAAGGAAGCTGAACCAGAAGTACCACAAGGAAATAGACTGGAAAGAGGAGAGCTCAGGTTCAATCCACATCATCCACCTGAGCTGGTCATGGGGACTCCTACGGAAGGTATACGCACTCGATCCACTTTCAATAACTTGTGTACCTTATGCATTCATGGTGACTTCATTTCTGAAATTGAGCCCAAGAACGTTGAAATCGCTTTAACTGATGAAAGTTGGGTTATGGCCATGCATGATGAGATTAATCAGTTTGATAGAAATAATGTTTGGACATTAGTGCCCCGACCTGATAATTACCCAATTGTTGGCACTAAATGGATTTTCAAAAACAAACTTGATGAATCTGGAAATGTAATCAGAAATAAGGCAAGATTAGTGGCCAAAGGATATAACCAGATTGAGGGAATTGATTGTGATGAAACTTTTGCACCCGTTGCTAGATTAGAAGCCATTAGAATATTGCTGGCTTTTGCAAGTTTTAAAGGTTTTAAATTGAAGCAAATGGATGTGAAAAGTGCATTTTTAAATGGTTATTTGAAAGAAGATGTTTTTGTTGAACAACCCCCTGGTTTTGAAAGTCATAGTTTTCCAAATCACGTTTACAAGTTGCAAAAGGCTTTGTATGGTCTGAAGTCCAAATCACGTTTACAAATCACGTTTATGGAGATTTTTTGAAGTCCAAATACGGGGAAATACGAGAAAATACTGAGTATACAAAGAAGAAACTTTTTCTACAAGAGGTGAAATGAGGTGAAAATATTCTCACATGTCAATATGAAGCTATGGGATTTTTGAGAATTATTTCAGAATTATTGGGATTTATTTGATGCCCAAATACGCAAGAATACAGTGAAAATACTCAGCAAATACGGCATACGGTACTGTGCATATATACGCTTCATCGCAGATTTAAATCCAAGCCGACGTGGCTTCATCCAGACCGTTCGTTCCGCATCCAACGGCATCACGCAGCGGGGCGACGTGGCCCGCTTACAACCGCCCGATCAGCATCCGACGGTCACCTACCGAGCGGATAAGTCGCAAATGGCGGGCGCAGCTGTCGACATCCACGAGCGACGTGGCTGCATCTCAGGTGTCCACGCACAGATCCAACGGCTGTCGACATCGCGGTTGCGGGTCAGCGGAGGCGGGCGTCAGCGCACGAAAATTGACGGACACACGGCGCTCCCACATCGAATCTCGCTTGATCCAACGGCCAGGATCGCTGCCGACAGCGGGTTTTTAAACCCGACCCGATAACGCATTTTAAACGTGTTTTTTGTGGGTTTGGGTTCGTTGGAACAGTGATGTGAACCCGTTATCTCACATCTATATAAAGCCATGTACACCTCTCACTATTTCATCAACAAATGTTGTTCTAGAGATCCAAATTGAGTTCTGCAAGAAGCTTTGCGATTCTTGACTTCATCCCCGATACAATGACAACAAGTTCAACAGCTAGTTCCTCCTGTGCAGCAAATGAGATCATTTTGAGTGAGGAACTTCTACCGACTACTTCCACGGGGACAACGACTACTTCTTCTACAGACATCCGATCATCATTCCGGAAGAAGCGTTGCGAAGCTACTGATGTGCTGAAAGACGACAACCAGAGAGATCTTCACAAATGAGCTTTCTAAACTCCTGATCTTATTTATTTGTGAATACGTTGTATTATTTGTCGTTGAGATTTTGGTTTACACTTTCTTCCACTATATTGTTTTGGGAAATCCGAGTTGTTGGGGCATATCGGATTAGGAGAGCATCATTATATTGTTATTCTTTTTGGGCTTTGGTGAGCTAGGGTTAGTCAGTGTGGTTAGAGTTGGAGCTCTAATCTTGTGTGACTGTAACTGCTTAAAGAATCAATTTTAGTGATGTTGTTCTGGGGTGGATGTAGGTCTTGGGAGACCGAACCACGTAAATCTGCTGTGTCATCTGCTTGATCTGCTTGTGGTCTTATCTGCTCTACTATTGCTTTTACTCATCTGTTTTAATTAGACTTAATTATTTTTATCTTGCGATAATTTGGTTATCGGCCTATTCACCCCCCATCTAGGCCCTATTTAGATCATACAATTGGTATCAAAGCACCAGGATTGACCACTTAAGTCTAGCTTACAATGAGTTTATATTATTCAGCATTTTCTGAAGGTCAGTCTACTGTCAGACCCCCAAAATTTAATGGAACTGATTTTGCATATTGGAAAGCTAGGATGAAAATATAATTAGTATCTACTGATTATGATGTATGGAAAATTGTTGATCATGGATATACATCACCTGTGTTAGTAATTGAGAATACTGAAATTCCAAAACCTGAGGATAAATGGGATGATATTGATAAAAAACTATTTTCATTAAATGGAAAAGCAATGAATGCTATAATTTGTGCACTTGATAAAACAGAATTTAACCGTGTTTCACATTGTTTAACTGCACAGGAAATTTGGCGTACTTTGGAAGTTACACACGAGGGAACTTCTCAAGTCAAAGAATCCAGATTAGCGCTTCTCAGCACGGAATATGATGGCTTCCACATGAAACCTGCAGAGACGATCAAAGACATGTATGCAAGATTTACGGACATCGTCTACAACTCAAGGGCACTTGGAAAAACGTATCCAAGTGTGGAACTGGTAAGGAAAATTCTTCGAGCCTTGCCAAGTACTTTTCGTCCCAAGGTTACCGCAATCCAAGAAGCTCGAGATCTCTCCAAATTCAGCTTGGATGATTTGATTGGGAACCTGATGTCCCATGAGCTTGAACTGAAAACCATCGAGTCAAGAGAAAAGGGAGAAGCCAAAGCTACAAAGTCAATAGCTTTCAAAGCTGAAGATAGTGACGATGATCTTGATGATGAGCAAGCGCTGATGGTCAGAGGCTTCAGGAGATACATCAAGACACCGCAGGGCAAATCTGAGATGTCAAAAAGGTTCAATCGCTACAATAAATTTAATCCTTCAAACTTTTCTTCTGAGCAGAATACTACTAAGTCAGTTCAGTGTTTTAAATGCAGGAAACAAGGACACTTCATGAAGAATTGTCCAACTTTGAAGGATGCCTCGACAGAATCAAAAGGAAGATCCCTTGCTGTGGCATGGGATGACGATGACGAGGATGAACCAGAAGAGGAAGTTGCTCACTCATCTTTATGTCTGGTTGGAGACATTGACTCGACGAAATCTAAGATACATGAATTCTCTCTCTCAGAATTAATGAACATTTGTGAAAATATGAACATAGAAATCACTAATCTAGAATCCTCTGTAGAATCTTTAAAAGAAACCAACTTTGAATTACAACAGGATAATTATCATATTTCACAAAATGAAGAAAAAATGAAATCTGAGATTGAAGATCTTAAAGCTATAATTGCCAAACTTAAAGGAAAAACTAGTTTGCATGAAACTCTTAAATGTGAATCTTGTGCCATGCTGAAACTAGAAGAAAACAAGTAAAAAGAAAAGATTGTGAGCCTTGAAAAGAAAGTTGAAAACTTTAAGAAAAATGAAGATGGAAATAAAAAGGCCTTTATAAGTAAAAGCACCATGCTTGTGAATGAGAACTTCTATTTGAAATCCAAGATCTCTGATTTAGAATTAAGTATTAAGAAATTTGGTGTAGGGAAGAAATCTCTCGACATCATTCTTGGTTATCAATCACATGGAAATAATAAACGAGGTCTAGGATATGGAAATCATTACGAGGAAAAGAAGATCATTCACAATAAAATTGTTAAAAGGAAACCTACATTTGCTAAATGTTATACATGTGGTTCTATTGATCATTCATATAGGAACTGTTTGTATGGAAACAAGAAGATCAGATTCAAACAAGTATGGGTTCCTAAAGGCACCATTACTAACCATCGTGGACCTATTTGGTTGCCTAGGTCACACATGTCCGGTTTTTCTTATGTATAGGTGCACAGTTTGGCTAGGGAACAAAAGTGTGAGTGGTATTTGGATTCTGGCTGCTCAAGACACATGACAGGAAGTTACGATAAGTTCCTTAGCCTCGTAAAACAAGAAGGAGGAAGTGTTACACTTGGGGACAACGGTAAATGCAAAGTAATTGGGAAAGGTGTTGTAGGTAACGACACTTTTCAACTGAAGGATGCCACATGGGTTGACAATCTTAAACACAACCTCATCTCTATTAGCCAGCTCTGTGACAAAGGTATGAACGTAGTATTTGATGCAAAATTTTGTAAAATCATTGATACGGTCACATGTAATATTTTGATTACAGCTAACAGGAAGAATAATGTGTATACACTTTTTATTGAAGAACTAACAATAGCTAAATGTTTGATTGGCAGGGAAGACGAGGCAACACTGTGGCACAGGAGATTAGCACATGCTGGAATAAAATTGTTGCAGAAACTGGAGAACAGGAATCTAGTAAGAGGACTGCCACATCAGAAATACGAGAACAATAAGTTGTGCGTAGCATGCACGAAAGGTAAACAAACTCGATCTACCTTTAATGGAATGAGAGAAATAGCAACTACACACATTCTAGAATTAATTCACATGGATTTATTTGGACCAACAGATGTTGCTAGTTTAAATGGAAAGAGATTTTGCTTAGTTTTGGTCGATGATTTTTCAAGATTTACATGGGTTTATTTCTTAGCCAAAAAGTCAGACTCTTTTGAAAACATTCAAAACTTTTGCAATCAAGTTTCAAATGAGAAAAATCTTTCAATTATAAAAATCAGAAGTGATCATGGAGGAGAATTTGAAAATATAATCTTTGAAAATTTTTGTTTAGAAAAAGGAATTTTGCATGAATTTTCTTCTCCTAGAACACCGCAACAAAATGGAGTAGTTGAAAGAAAGAATAGGACTCTAAAAGAAATGCCTAGAACTATGCTGAATGAGTATGAATTGCCTATGTCTTTTTGGGCTGAGGCAATAAATACTGCTTGTTATGTTTGTAATAGAGTCATGCTACGACCAATAATAAAGAAATCTGCTTATGAACTTTGGAATGGAAAGACTCCGGATATTTCATACTTTAGAGTATTTGGATGCAGATGTTTCATATTAAACACTGGAGATCAACTTGGTACATTTGAATCCAAATCAGATGAAGGAGTGCTTGTAGGATATTCGTCAAGGAGCAAAGCTTACAGGATTTATAATAAACGCACTTTGACTATTGTTGAATCAATTAATGTTAAATTTGATGAAAATGAAAATAATTCTTTAAATTGATGGGAAACTGAAGGTGATGCAATTGCAGAGAATGATAGCGGTGCAAGGGAAATTGCTAAACCAAGTCAAGCACAAGAACCTACTAAAAAAGAAGAGAACCAAGAGGAAGAACCACTGAACAGAGGAGTGCTGAGATATAATCCAAATCATCCACCAGAACTGATCATTGGAGCACCCACGGCAGGTATAAGAACTCGTTCATCTTTTAGCAATCTTTGTGATTTATGCATTCATGGGGATTTTATATCTGAAATTGAGCCAAAGACTATTGAATCTGCTTTGATTGAGGAAAGTTGGGTAATGGCTATTCATGATGAATTGAATGAATTTGATAGAAATAATGTTTGGACTTTAGTGCCACGACCCAAAGATTATCCTATTGTAGGTACCAAATGGATTTATAAAAACAAGCTTGATGAATCAGGAAGAGTAATCAGGAATAAGGCTAGATTGGTTGCTAAAGGTTATAATCAAATTGAAGGCATAGATGTTGATGAAACTTTTGCACCAGTTGCTAGATTGGAAGCTATAAGAATTTTGCTAGCCTTTGCAAGTTATAAGAAACTCAAGCTTAAACAGATGGATGTTAAAAGTGCATTCTTGAATGGGTACCTGAAAGAAGATGTGTTTGTTGAACAACCCCCTAGTTTTGAAAGTCATGATTTTCCACACCATGTTTTTAAACTTCAAAAAGCATTATATGGTTTAAAGCAAGCTCCTAGAGCTTGGTATGATCGCCTTAGTGCTTATCTTTTGGAAAATGTTTTTAAAAAGGGTAGTGCAGACAACACACTTTTTATTTTGCATGATCATAATCAGTTTCTCATCGTACAAATATATGTTGATGATATTATTTATGGTGCTACTGATGATCTTTTATGTCAAAAGTTTGAGAAGGTCATGCAGGATCAATTTGAGATGAGCCTTGTTGGAGAACTGAAGTATTTTTTGGGATTCCAAGTAAAGCAAACTGCAGAAGGCATCTTCATATCGCAAACCAAGTACATCAGAGAACTATTGAAAAAGTTTGGGATGGAAAAGGCAAAAGGAATTGGAACTCCCATGAGTCCCACGACGAAGTTGGAAAAAGATGAAAAAGGAATCGACGTGGATCAAAAGCTTTATCGAGGTATGATTGGCTCTCTCCTTTACTTAACAGCGTCTAGGCCCGATATAATGTTTGCTGTTTGTTTGTGTGCATGTTTTCAAGCTTGTCCAAAAGAGTCACACTTAATTGCCATAAAAAGGATCTTTAGGTATTTGATTCACACACCATCTTTAGGCCTTTGGTATCCTTCATGTGGTTTATTTGATTTAATTGGATTTGCTGATGCTGATTATGCTGGTAGTATGATTGATAGAAAGAGCACTAGTGGAACATGTTTTATGCTAGGACATTCATTGGTTTCTTGGTCTAGTCGTAAGCAGAACAGTGTTGCTTTGTCCACTACTGAAGCTGAGTATATTGCCCTTGGTAGTTGCTGTGCCCAAGTACTTTGGATGATGCAAACCCTGTCTGACTACGGCTTGGATCTTAGAAAAGTTCCATTACGATGTGATAGTAAGAGTGCTATAGATCTTTCTAACAATCCTGTTCATCACTCTCGGACAAAACACATAGACGTAAGACATCATTTTCTTAGAGATCATTTGGCAAAAGAGGATGTATCCATTGAATATATTTCTACTGATTCTCAGTTGGCAGATATCTTTACAAAACCTTTGCCAGAAGATCGCTTTTGTCGTCTACGTCTAGAACTGGGCATTATTTATCATATTTAGAGTGAAAATATTATTTGGTGTGCTTTTATTGTTTTTGTGTGGTGTGCTACAAAAAGAAAAATAAAAAATAATGAAAAATAAAAAATAAAAATAAATAAAAAATAAAAATATAAAAAGAAAGGGAAAGTGAATTGTCTATCTCCTCATTTTGCACTTTTCATCAGAAACAGCTTTAAATGCAAAACATATGTCTTATGGATTTTGAATATTATATTCTTAACAATGCTTGCATTCAAAGACTACATGCTTAATTAGGTCATATTCATTAATGAGTAACTAACGTTTTTCATCTTCCAATCACACTTACACAGATCAAAATGTTTTTGATATGGATTTGAAATATTGAATAAGAAAAGTGGTTGTTGGTGGACTAATTTATGTTTTAATGGGATATGATGTTTCAAGGCATGGGTAAAAAGAAAAGCTCTCATTAAAATATACGTGTATAAAAGACTAGCAAGACGAGTGTCTTCAAAATATATACACAGAGCTTCGTATGAAAAATGGATACGATCCATGTCCTTGATACTACCCTTGGACATCCAACTTATGCTATAAATGTAATTTTTTAGCGTTGGTGTTAAGTCCGTCAAGCACTGCCATTTCACATTTAAAAATCCTTCTCGGTCATGTTTGGAATTGGTAACTTGAACTCATATTACATGAGACGGGGAAACTCAATCTTTGACGTTCATATATTCAGTTGAATAGTTGGATATGACAGACTGTATTCCTTATTACCTCTCCATATGTACTAAACATTTGATCATCACACTTGAGCACGGAGATGAATTCTGCTAGTTATGATTTGGTGATTATTGCTTATTTATTCCTTGTGGTCATCGATGTATTGTCTTTTGTTTTGCTTTATAATGTTCAATTTTCCATTCATCATATGCTATTTCATACATTTTTGATGAAAACAAAGGGGGAGAGAAATATTAAGATTGAGAATGTCAGAGATAGGGGGAGCATGTCAATATGGGAGCATATCATTTTGCCATTCATGCTCATATTCATGCTTTACACACTCACACGCTTCACACATTTTTGATGTAATCTTAATGTCTGGTTTGTTCTCATCAAAAGGGGGAGATTGTTGGAAACATCATCCTAACCTATGTTTGATGATAACAAACCCTACTGAACTGTTCTAATCTATTTGTTGAGTGTGTCACAGGTCCCTATAGTCATGATTGCTCAAGTTACACATGCACGTACTCAAGTACGTTGAAATACGGAGCTAAAACTTCACTTGAATTTACACAAGCTGCCCAAAAAAGAGAGTATATCTATGAAACTCTACCCTAGAGTTAATCATAGACTATAAATAGCATGGGAATTTTCTCAAGATTTATGGAGATTGTTTGAAGTCCAAATACGGAGAAATACGAGAAAATACTGAGTATACAAAGAAGAAACTTTTTCTACAAGTGGTGAAATGAGGTGAAACAATTCTCACATATCAATATGAAGCTCTGGGATTTTTGAGAATTATTTCAGAATTTTGGGATTTATTTGATGCTCAAATACGCAAGAATACAGTGAAAATACTCAGCAAATACGGCATACGGTACTGTTCACATATACGCTTCAATCGCAGCTCAACATTCAAGCTGACGTGGCATCATCCAGGCCGTTCGTTCCGCATCCAACGGCATCACGCAGCGGGGCGACGTGGCCCGCTTACAACCGCCCGATCAGCATCCGACGGTCACCTACGGAGTGGATAAGTCGCAAATGGCGGGCGCAGCTGTCGACATCCGCGAGCGACGTGGCTGCATCTCAGGCATCCACGTACAGATCCAACGGCTACCGACAGTGCGGGTCCGGGTCAGCGGAGGCGGGCGCCGACGCACGAATATTGACGGACATGTGGCGTGCCGACGTTGAATCCCGCTTGATCCAATGGCCAGGATCGCTGCCGACAGCGGGTTTTTAAACCTGACCCGATAACGCGTTTTAAACGTGTTTTTTGTGGGTTTGGGTTCGTTGGAACAATGACGTGAACCCGTTATCTCAAATCTATATAAAGCCATGTACACCTCTCACTATTTCATCAACAAATGGAGTTCTAGAGATCCAAATTGAGTTCTGCAAGAAGCGTTGTGATCCTGACTTCATCCCCGATGTAGTGACAACAAGTTCAGTAGCTAGTTCCTCCTGTGTAGCAAATGAGATCATTTTGAGTGAGGAACTTCTACCGACTACTTCCACGGGAACATCGACTACTTCTTCTACAGACATCCGATCATCATTCCGTAAGAAGCGTTGCGAAGCTACTGATGTGCTGAAAGAAGACAACCAGAGAGATCTTCACAAATGAGCTTTCTAAACTCTTGATCTTATTTATTTGTGAATACGTTGTATTATTTGTCGTTGAGATTTTGGTTTACACTTTCTTCCACTATATTGTTTTGGGAAATCCGAGTTGTTGGGGCATATCGGATTGGGAGAGCATCATTATATTGTTATTCTTTTTGGGCTTTGGTGAGCTAGGGTTAGTCAGTGTGGTTAGAGTTGGGGCTCTAATCTTGTGTGACTGTAACTGCTTAAAGAATCAATTTTAGTGATGTTGTTCTGGGGTGGATGTAGGTCTTGGGAGACCGAACCACGTAAATCTGCTATGTCATCTGCTTGATCTGCTTGTGGTCTTATCTGCTCTACTATTGCTTTTACTCATCTGTTTTAATTAGACTTAATTATTTTTATCTTGCGATAATTTGGTCATCGGCCTATTCACCCCCCTCTAGGCCCTATTTAGATCCTACATCACGGAGTCCGTTCCCATTCCATCCCCTTCACATTCACCCTCACCTCCTACCACTTCCCCACCACGTGGTGGCACCATCATCATTCTCTCCTCGTCCTCTGACGACGATTAGACCACCACATCTCCACCTCCATCTCCACCTATAAAATCTGAGCTTGTCCACACCACTCCTTCCCCACCAAATGTTGACACGGCAGCTGAGCATTCAGCTGATTCCGTCGTCCCATCCACACCCATCTAGCCACCACCTGATGGCGGCTCAGCTTGATTGGAGCACCACACATTTTTGGCACCCCCTCATCATTTAGCCCATGCATCGCACACTTGCATCATTTTTCGGGCACTGTTTTATATAGCTTGGGTGAGATGCTACTGGGTCTCCTTCCCCTTATTTTATTTGTCCTCACGTCATTTTTTGTGTTTTATTCGCGTTGAGGACAATGCTTGGTTTAGCTTGGAGGGGGAGCTCTTTCGCGCTAATCTTCTCTTTTTCCCTCTATTTTTCATATTTTTATTGTTATTTTCGTTTTCATTTCACTTTTCTTTCTTATTTTTCCACCTTTCTTTCTTTTCCATATGCATCATGTTTAAATTCAATATATGCATTCAAAAAGACAAAAATGAAAAAAATCAAAAACTCCAAAAATATTCGCATTCGCATCATCTTGCACATTCATGCATACATTTGTATATACTTGCATTCGCCTCGAGAATTTTTCGAAAACGAGTTTTTATATGCCCAGAATTCTGATTTGAAATTCGTTTTCCAAACTTTAATGCTCAATTTCCATGACGTCGATTTGAATATATGAATATGTCGTAACCTTAGATCAAATCCCTTGTAATACCCTAGCTTTAGACGTGCTCGCAACCCCTAAGATAGAAGTACTTGAAACCAACCTAGATTGACACCTAGGAACACATTCTATACATGGCCCCTAGAGCCGATAGTTGTGTATAATGGTTTATAGTCCCTCGAGACTTGGATAACCACCCTTCTCTTAGTACTGAGGATTGAATCTACCTAGTTTACCGCATGCTTTTCGAAAAAAACCCCAAAAGAAAAAAATTTGTGAATAGAAAAAATAGTATGCACCGTTTCCCCAGCAAAACTGAGTAACTGGATCCCCACGATAGTAACCGTCAGGGCCTCGCGTAAAAAGGCCTAGCTTAGCTTGGGGGAGTGTGTATGAATAAGAATTTCATTTGGGTTGAGTTAGTAGGTCGAGGGGTCCTTCTTGGCCCAGTGCCCTAAGGTCATCTGATCTGGGAGTCACCGACCCAACGCTCCTTACACAACCCAAGTGAAAATCCCAAAGAAAAAAGGAAAAAATATGTATATAGAATTCCCTTTTGTATATACGTTTGTATATATCATGGATAAACTTGGCAATTTCTTGAATCAAGGAACCGTGTCGTGTCATGATTGCCGCTTCCTCGATCGATGGTGGGCTCCGAAAGGTGCTTCTCTCAAGCGCAAGAGTCCGTTCAAGTAGTAAAATCTGGGAGTCCAGATGTCGAATCCTCGAGAGAATCTGTTGAAACCACAAGTCCAAATCAAATAGAGTAACTACGAATAAAATCTAAGCACTTTAATAGTGATGATGAAGGTGGTATGAAAAGTGTGTGGTGATGGAGTTGTTACGTGCGATCAATGCAAACAACGAACTCTAGTTTGGGAAAATAGATATAAAAGGCATGTACATGGCATGGGTTCATTAGGATCAGCGAATCGTAAGCTTTGGTTGATCAAGTATAACACAACGAAACCTCCTTTTGGGAGCGAATCGTCGGAAGATGTCCTTTTGGGAGTTAACGCATCAATTCTAATAGTATATCGCTAAAGTTGTAAACGTATATATGAAGTATGAAACTCTCTTTTGGAGAGATCAAATCTCACCCTTTGGGGTGATCATCAACTAGATCAATTCTTTTGGAATATGAAAAAGTAGATTTAAGAGCGACGATTAAACTTTAGCAAATATAGCGATTAAGCGCAATAATACAACCAATGAATACGATTCACATCATCTAATTACTCCATACCATGCACATAAAATATTTAGCTACTCATGGTGCAGAAATACACAAATTTCAGATCAGAATTCATAAGTTTATTAGCAAAATACGGAAGTTTAGAGGCAAAATACAAGCTAAAACACCCAAATACGAGCTAGAGTTGAAGAAAATATCACCAATTCTCTCTGAAAAGTCTTCAAAACTCTCTGGAAATAAGAAAATAGGCTCTGGAATTTTACAGAATTTTTGCAGAAGAAAATACGGCTCCTAAGTGCTCCAATACGCCAATAATACGCCCAAAAACCCTAGAATACGCTTATATAATAGGCATTGCGGGTTTATTGGGCTTAACGGGTCCAAAACCGTACCCATTATCGTTTAAACCCACACCCAACAGCCGCTTCCAATCTCTACCGTCCATCAAAAGGCGGGATGAACGTGGTCGAGCCACGTGTGCGTTGAGATTTGCGCGCGCCCGCATCCGCTAACGAAATCGAATCATATTTGGGTTATTTCGCCGCCGTTGGATCTTCATCGCACGGCCTAGAAACGGCCACGTCGCCCAAGTTATCGCGCCCGCTTCATTTTCTTCGCTGCCGCATCCGACTCATCGCAACCGTTCATTCGAGCGGATGCCTCCTACGATGGCGCCACGTAGCTTCGAATCGCGATCGTTCTCAATTCAAATTCGGAGCGCTCACGGCCTTTGGATCGTAATCATGCGGATTGGATGAAGCCGCGTCGCCCCGTTTCATCTCGTCGCCTGGACTGTCCGATTCGAGCGGGGAAGCTTGCGATGCTGCCACGTGGCTGCTCTTCGAATACGATGATGGGGAAATAGGAGCCGTTCGATCTGAATCGAACGGTCGATATTTAGCCCGCTCAGAATTCGAATCAGAAGTCGAATTACTCCGATCTGGGCCGTCGGATGAAGATTGCACGGCAACGATTTGGCCACGTGGCCCGTATTTCGTATTTTCTGCCGTATTTCACGCGAATTTCCCCCTTTAATTGGTATTCTGCATTCAAAAATACACAGTAATTAGCACAGATCTCAGAAAAATACAAATAAATAGTCGTTAGAATCGTGAGATCGAGACCAAGCTAGGAAAAATATAAAAAATGAAGAAATAATTCGTTAATTACTGTTTTGTGCTCAAATAGAGTGTTTTCTCTAATAAATAAATGTGTAGAAAATACGTATGTACTAGAGACCAATATAGCATCACATGAGCACAAAGTATTGCTAGATGAGGGGTTAAATACGCAATATTCAACCCAAATCACACCCCCCAACTAGCGTTTTGCTAGTCTCTAGCAAAAAGGAGCGATTAAAAATACGCCTAGATCACCTTATCAGATCTCAAATCATTCACCACCATACTACAACGACAAAAGAGATAACCAAACACCAATATTAATATTTCAAGCTCATCAAGTGATGGTACTTGTGGGTTTTCAAAAATGAATGTCAAGCATCTTAAATGGTTATAAAATAGACCCAAATTCACTATCAATTACTTCATAGCTCATAGTATACAAAATCAATGGCCCACACCTATTCAGTCAAATATTCTAACTTGGAGCGTAGAAATTTTCATGCAAAGCAAGCATCAAAAGATAGGATGGTATCAAAACATACACACGTCAATCTCTATTCATAGGAACTCACACCACATCTTGCATTTTCTTTAAGCTTTGGGAGTTCTCTTGCCTCGCTAATCATGCACACTATTCTCTATTTTCTTTCGCTTTTTTCCATAGTTCCGCGTAACGCGCATCAAGCAACATTCGCGGAAAAGTATATAACTTGGATCGCTCCATCAAATAATTGAGGTTCCGGTCAATGGCTCCCAAATCAGACGATCATAGTGCATTAGGCCAAGAAGGACCCCTCGGACTGTACTACTCGAGCCAACCAAGTTATTTCTTTAATAGCACATTTATTCATTCTTTTCTTCCTCATTCATCTCATTTTTTCTTCTTTTGTGCGTGCATAAACAACATGGCAAGATAACTTCCTCTTCTTTAATTTTTCACAAGAATGGGTATCCTAATCATTTCAAATGACGTGGTACGTTTTTCTACCCAAAATCACACCAAGCATGCAATTGGCAATGAATACGAGATAAAGAACAATGCTCCAGTTAACTCAAATTCATGTAAAATGAGATTGAAATGTTGAACAATAGTGGTGGGGGAAAATAAATCACGAGTGTACGGTGGTGAATAAATATCGAGAAATTTCATCACATAGGGGTCATTTCTAGGTAAAGATAGACTTTGGTGATATTTCTTAACTCAAGATTTTTTTTTTCAATGCAAAAAGGGAACTAAAAAAAATAAAAATAAAAAGAAAATAAAATAAAAATCCTAAAAGTTTTTTCCCTCCCCCCAACTTAAAATAGACATTGTCCTCAATGTTAGGAAGAGGGAATCATGGAAAGAACACACCTGATTAGTTCCCACCCGAAGGTGGGTCTGTGAGATCCATGGTGCTCGCTTCCTTGGTCCAAGGCTCGTGAAAATGTTTCAATCGCTGGCCATTCACCTTGAACTCGCTTCCATCTTTCTCATTTAGTAAGAGCACAGCGCCATGTGGGAAAACTTCTTTGACGACGAAAGGTCCATACCACCTAGAGCGAAGCTTCCCAGGAAAGATGTGTAGCCTGGAATTGTATAGGAGTACTTTTTGGCCTGGGGTGAACTCCTTCCTCAAGATCATCATGTCGTGGACGGATTTCATCCTCTCTTTTGAAATTTTAGCGTTGTCGTACGCATTTCTCCTCAACTCCTCCAGCTCCAACAATTGTAACCTGCGAGAAGAAAAAGAGACATCAGTATCAAAATTCATTTTCTTTATAGCCCAATAAGATCTATGCTCTATCTCAACAGGTAAGTGACAAGACTTCCCAAATACAAGACGATAAGGTGACATCCCCAAAATTGTTTTGTAGGCCGTCCTGTAGGCCCACAACGCTTCAGGTAAGCGCAAGCTCCAATCTTTCATTGATGGATTCACCGTTTTCTGTAAAATTCCTTTGATCTCTCTATTTGCCAACTCTGCTTGACCATTGGTTTGGGGGTGATACGGAGTAGAAACTTTATGTGTGACCCCAAACCTCTTCATTAAAGTAGCGAACATGCGGTTGCAAAAATGAGACCCTCCATCACTGATCAAGGCCTTGGGCACTCCAAACCTAGAGAAAATGTTCTCTTTGAGGAACTTAAGCACAACGGAAGTGTCGTTCGACCTGCAAGGAATAGCTTCCACCCATTTAGAAACATAATCAATACAAACCAAAATATAAGCATATCCAAATGAAGGTGGGAAAGGTCCCATGAAGTCTATGCCCCAACAATCAAATATTTCAATTTCTAAAATGGGGTTTAAAGGAATCATGTTACGTTTAGTAATACCCCCTAATTGTTGGCATGCAGCACAAGTCTTGCAATAATGAAATGTATCTTTAAACATAGTTGGCCAATAAAAGCCACATTGCGAGATTTTTGCCACAGTTTTGTTCGCAGAAAAATGTCCACCACATACTCCATCATGGCAAAATTGTATCACACTGGTTATTTCATGATCAGGAATGCATCTCCTAATAATTTGGTCACTACAATATTTATATAAGTACGGATCATCAAAGAAGAAATATTTTACCTCATACTTGAACCGTTTAAAGTCTTGAAGAGACCAAGTGTCAGAGGTCTTACCAGTTACCAGATAATTAACGATATCGGCATACCATGGGGAGGTGGAAACGCTAAAAAGATGCTCGTCAGGAAAGGAGTCCTTCAAAGGCACATCTGCTGAATCAAGGCCTACTGTCAAACATGATAAATGGTCAGCTACTAGATTCTCCACGCCTTTCTTGTCCTTGATTGTGACATTGAACTCAGCAAGTAACTCCTTCTCTGTGGTCGTATAATTCCTCTGAGCGTCATTTAGTGTCTTGCTAGCGTAGTAAATCACCACTGGAACTTTGTCTTTTATTTGGCCTAGGACTGCACCAACTGCGTAATTGCTTGCGTCACACATTATTTCAAATGGTAGGGACCAGTCCGGCACCTGCAAAATGGGAGCAGAAATCAGCAACTTCTTTAAAGTTTCAAAAGAAAGTTGACACTCAGGTGTCCAAATAAAGTCCACATTTAAAGTAAGTAAGTTGCAAAGAGGGCGAGATATAGTGCTAAAATCTTTGATGAACCGCCTATAAAATCATGCATGTCCCAAAAATGATCTGATGTCCTTCACGCATTTAGGACTTGGTAGCTTCTCAATTACTGCTACCTTGGCTCTGTCTACCTGTATACCTTCTTTAGAAACCAGGTGACCTAGGACAAGTCCCTCTGTGGTCATAAAATGACACTTCTCCCAATTCAATAGGAGGTTCTTTTCAATGCACCTGTCGAGAACAAGAGCCAAGTTAGCTAAACAATCATGAAAAGAGCTACCATATACTGAAAAATCATCCATAAATACCTCAACGATTTTCTCAACCATATCATCAAAAATACTGAGCATGCATCGCTGAAAAGTAGCTGGAGCATTACATAAACCAAACGGCATTCTTTTAAATGCAAAAGTACCAAAGGGACAGGTAAAAGTGGTCTTTTCCTGGTCCTCAGGTGCAATCTCAATCTGGTAATAACCTGAATAACCGTCTAGAAAGCAATAATATTCATGTCCAGCTACCCTCTCTAAAATTTGGTCAAGAAATGGAAGAGGGAAATGATCTTTTCTAGTTCGGGAGTTCAACTTCCTATAGTCTATGCACATCCTCCAACCTGTGGTGGCTCTAAATGGGATAAGCTCATTATTCTCATTTTTAACCACGGTGAGGCCAGACTTTTTAGGAACAACCTGTGTAGGGCTCACCCACTTGCTGTCAGAAATAGGATAAATAATACCTGCATCTAATAATTTTAGTACCTCGCCTTTAACCACTTCTTTTAATGTTGGATTTAACCTACGTTGCATTTCTCTAGTGGGTTTGGCATCATCCTCTAAATAAATGTGATGCATACATACAATAGGGCTTATACCTTTTATGTCAGCAATGGACCAACCAATAGCACCTCTATGTTTCCTCAGCACATCAAGTAAAGAGCTTTCCTGTTCTAAAGTAAGTTTAGAAGATATTACCACAGGGAAGCTGTTTTCATCTCCAAGAAAAGCATACTTAAGATAGTCAGGAAGTGGCTTCAACTCTGGCTTTGGATCCTCCACCTCAGATGAAATTTGAATTGATGCATTAGGTGGCAAAGCCTCGAACCTAGGCTCCCATACCGCATTGAGCTCCTTCACGTTCTCCTGCACAAAAGATATGTCATCAGAATCACCAATAAAAGTCTCAACAATAGAAGCATCATCACAAAATTCAGAACAAATATAATCATCCAGCAACGAATCAATCATATGCACCCTCTCAATCTTATCATCCACATGTGGCAACTTGCAAGTATTAAAAATATTCAAGTCCAAAGTCATGTTGCCAAAAGTAATTTTCAGTTGACCATCCCTACAATTTATTAAAGCATTGCATGTCGCTAGGAATGGTCTACCTAGGATGATAGGAGTAGCATTGGCAGTTTGGGGGTCCCTGGATGTCTAGAACTATAAAGTCCGCGGGATAGTAAAATTTGTCCACCTGAACGAGGACATCCTCAATGCATCCCTTAGGAACTTTAATAGATCTATCAGCTAGTTGTAATATAACAGATGTAGGCTTTAGCTGTCCTAACCCAAGATGCACAAAAATAGGGTACGACAATATATTGACACTAGATCCTAAATCCAATAAAGCATTTCCAATTTTCTTAGTGCCAATGGTGCAAGTGATGGTGGGTGATCCAGGGTCTCTAAATTTAGGTGGTGTATTTTGTTGCACAATAGAGCTAACCTGTTCAGTCAAGAATGCTTTCTTTTTCACATTTAACTTTCTTTTAACAGTGCACAAATCTTTCAGAAATTTAGCATAGGCAGGTATTTGATTAATAGCATCAAGCAATGGAATATTGATCTGGCACTTCTGAAAAATTTCACGAATCTCAGTTTGATACTTATCTTTGCTTTTCTGAAGTAGCTGATGAGGGTAGGGTGCTGCAGGTACATATGCTGCGGGTTCCTTCTCTTTAATGACGCTTTTGCTCACACCCACATCTGTGCTCTCTTCCTGCACCTCCTCTTGTTCTTTAATTCCCTCTTCTTGGATCTGAATTTCCTCTTCCTGCTCAGCTTGTTTGCTCGGTGGATCAGGCTTCTGAATCTCCTTTCCACTTCTCAAAGTGGACACCGCTTGGCAAGGCTTCATATTATTTACTGCAGAAGAAGATGAGCCCATATTAGGATTTGGAATTGACTGAGATGGAAGCTTACCTTTTTCTAATGTCGCTGTAAGCCTCGCCAAGCTCTCGCTCATCTGCTGATTCTGAGTCTGCTGAGCCTGAAATTGAGCCTGCTGCTGCTGCATCTGAGCTTGTTGCAATTGGATAAGCTGCTGAAGCGCATCGCCAAATGGTTGCATCTGCTGTTGTTGCACTGGCTCATGGTCCCTCCTCTGGTTCCCACCTTGATAGTTGTTGTTGTTGTATTGAGGTTGTCGGAACGGAGGGGGAGCCTGCTGCTGCTGAGTCTGCTGATTGGGGCCCCAGTTCAAGTTTGGATTGTTGCGCCACCCCTTGTTGGAATTGAAGTTCTGGTAGTTCGAAGAAACTTGATTCACCCCAGTAGGATTTCCTAACATGCTCTTTAAGGCTGGAAGTGTAGGACAAGCACTAGTGTCGTGGCCACCAACGTCTCAAAGTGCGCAAATCTGCTCTATCTCGACTGCCTTGGCCTCTTTCAGATTCATGGCGTGAAGCTTGTTTGAGATCATGGCCTCCATCTTTGCCTCCAACGCATCCTCTTGCTTCAAATTATAAACCAGTCCTCGCGTAGGCTGGGATGGTGCAGAATGGCCTCCTCTCTCGTAGTCTGAAGTGGTGTCCCATGTCTGCGTATTTTCTGCTATCTCCTCCAGGTACGTCCAAGCTTCGTCTGGCTCTTTATCAAAGAATCCTCCATTGCACATCATCTCTACAAATTGCTTCATTTGCGGCGGCAGTCCATCGTAGAAGAAGCCAATAATTCTGCTTTTGTCGAAGCCATTGTGCGGACATGCGAGCAGCAACTCATTGAACCTTTCAAATGCCTGGTAGAATGTTTCCTCGCTTTTCTGGGCAAAGTTCATAATCTGCCGCTTCAGTCCCTGTGTCCTGTGAATAGGAAAAAACTTCTTTAGAAATTCAGCCTGCAAATCAATCCATGCAGTAATAGAGCGTGATGGCAATGCATTCAACCAATTTTTAGCTTTGTCTTTTAATGAAAATGGGAACAGTTTAAGATATATCGTATCCTCGCTAGTTTTCCCATCAAAGCATGTCAAGCAAACCTCCTCAAATCCTTTAATATGAAGATATGGATTTTCCTTGTCTAACCCATGAAAGGTGGGTAAGAGTTGGATCACCCCAGGTTTAAAATTGAAAGAATTTGCATCGGCAGGCAAAACAAAGCATGAAGCAGTGCTAGTCCTAGTGGGTCGAAGTAAATCTTTTAAAGTCCTAGGCACTCCAGGTTGCACATTATTTTCGTTGTTGTTGCTAAAATTTTCATCCATATTATTATTAGCCATATCAAAACGTCGAGTCAACCTATGTGTCCTAGGAGTCCTATGCCACATAAACTAGCACAAATATTTTTTTATATATAAAAGCAAACAAAATTATATACAATAAAGTGGAAAGATCTCACCGAAGGTCCTCCGAATGAGATAAACCGTAGTTACAAACCGTTCTCCCCGGCAACGGCGCCAAAAACTTGGTGGGCTCCGAAAGGTGCTTCTCTCAAGCGCAAGAGTCCGTTCAAGTAGTAAAATCTGGGAGTCCAGATGTCGAATCCTCGGGAGAATCTGTTGAAACCATAAGTCCAAATCAAATAGAGTAACTACGAATAAAATCTAAGCACTTTAATAGTGATGGTGAAGGTGGTATGAAAAGTGTGTGGTGATGGAGTTGTTACGTGCGATCAATGCAAACAACGAACTCTAGTTTGTGAAAAATAGATATAAAAGGCATGTACATGGCATGGGTTCATTAGGATCAGCGAATCGTAAGCTTTGGTTGATCAAGTATAACACAACGAAACCTCCTTTTGGGAGCGAATCGTCAGAAGATGTCCTTTTGGGAGTTAACGCATCAATTCTAATAGTATATCGCTAAAGTTGTAAACGTATATATGAAGTATGAAACTCTCTTTTGGAGAGATCAAATCTCACCCTTGTGGGGTGATCATCAACTAGATCAATTCTTTTGGAATATGAAAAAGTAGATTTAAGAGCGACGATTAAACTTTAGCAAATATAGCGATTAAGCGCAATAATACAACCAATGAATACGATTCACATCACCTAATTACTCCATACCATGCACATAAAATATTTAGCTACTCATGGTGCAGAAATACACAAATTTCAGATCAGAATTCATAAGTTTATTAGCAAAATACGGAAGTTTAGAGGCAAAATACAAGCTAAAACACCCAAATACGAGCTAGAGTTGAAGAAAATATCACCAATTCTCTCTGAAAAGTCTTCAAAACTCTCTAGAAATAAGAAAATAGGCTCTGGAATTTTACAGAATTTTTGCAGAAGAAAATACGGCTCCTAAGTGCTCCAATACGCCAATAATACGCCCAAAAACCCTAGAATACGCTTATATAATAGGCATTGCGGGTTTATTGGGCTTAACGGGTCCAAAACCGTACCCATTATCGCTTAAACCCGCACCCAACAGCCGCTTCCAATCTCTACCGTCCATCAAAAGGCGGGATGAACGTGGTCGAGCCACGTGTGCGTTGAGATTTGCGCGCGCCAGAATCCGCTAACGAAATCGAATCATATTTGGGTTATTTCGCCGCCGTTGGATCTTCATCGCACGGCCTAGAAACGGCCACGTCGCCCAAGTTATCGCGCCCGCTTCATTTTCTTCGCTGCCGCATCCGACTCATCGCAACCGTTCATTCGAGCGGACGCCTCCTACGATGGCGCCACGTAGCTTCGAATCGCGATCGTTCTCAATTCAAATTCGGAGCGCTCACGGCCTTCGGATCGTAATCGTGCGGATTGGATGAAGCCACGTTGCCCCGTTTCATCTCGTCGCCTGGACCGTCCGATTCGAGCGGGGAAGCTTGCGATGCTGCCACGTGGCTGCTCTTCGAATACGAGGATGGGGAAATAGGAGCCGTTCGATCTGAATCGAACGGTCGATATTTAGCCCGCTCAGAATTCGAATCAGAAGTCGAATTACTCCGATCTGGGCCGTCGGATGAAGATTGCGCGGCCACGATTTGGCCACGTGGCCCGTATTTCGTATTTTCTGCCGTATTTCGCGCGTATTTCCCCCTTTAATTGGTATTCTGCATTCAAAAATACACAGTAATTAGCACAGATCTCAGAAAAATACAAATAAATAGTCGTTGGAATCGTGAGATCGAGACCAAGCTAGGAAAAATATAAAAAAATGCAGAAATACTTCGTTAATTACTGTTTTGTTCTCAAATAGAGTGTTTTCTCTAATAAATAAATGTGTAGAAAATACGTATGTACTAGAGACCAATATAGCATCACATGAGCACAAAGTATTGCTAGATGAGGGGTTAAATACGCAATATTCAACCCAAATCAATCGACCAATATCCCATTATCACATACTTATCTCCTCTTCGACTATTGTATAGCTTAGGTTCCTACACGCTAGATCTAAGGTCGGGTTAGAGGAAATGTCTTAGAATGTGAGTATAACCATCGTCTAGTGTATTACTTGGCAATTTGAGTAGGGATGACGTTCTAGGAACATATTCTTGTCGACGGAAAGATTTCCAAGCAATTTGGTTTCCCGAATTCGAGTTTCCATGTCACTCACGGATATATTCTCGATTTTTGAAAATTCTTGAAGTTTCAGCGCATCATTTGCATGTTGACTGCATTCCTCCAATCTACGCTCTTTCTTGTATTCCTTAAGGACAAGGAAGAGTTTAGTTTGGGGGATTTTGATGAGTGTTTATAATATATAGTTTTCCACTCTTTTTCATGCATGTTGTACATCGTTTCATTCTCTATTCCTCCCTGTTTTTCCCGTTTTTTCTCTTCTTTTGATTTTGTGGTCCTTCGCGTGCTTTACATGAAATATATGCCGATTAAGGACCATATAGCGAGATCTTAGCGCAAAGAGACAAAAGAAGGGAAGCCAGAGAGTCAATTGGTGCAAAGGAGAAGATTTAGTGAACAACTGCCACCTACGCGGCCGCGTCACCGTATCTCACACGGCCGTGTCAAACTACCCAAGAAACAACATCCACGCGGCCGCGTCAAATACCACCAAATGGCTGCATCAGAGGACGTAAAGATTAAAGAAAGAAGATTGAAGATCATAGACTTTCGCGGCCCGCACAGACAAAGTTGAAGCGACCACAAATTTACAACGACGAGAGCAGATCAACACGACCGCGACAAAAGATAACGTGGCCATGTAACCGTTTTTGACGCGGCCGCGTCTCTATTGACGTAACCGCTTCGCTGAAGCCCCAAACCCTACTTGTGCAAAGGAACGACTTGACCACATCATTTCTGACGCAGTCGCATCGGACCAGTTTCTTGAGGCGGCTAGGGCGGAAACTGGTTGCTTTTTGGTCATTTGGGCGTGCGTATATAAGCGTCCCTTCATCCTCCTTCGAGAGGAATCCTTCTTTTAGCTATTTTCTATTATTTCCTAGAGTTTTGGGCAAGTTTGTAAGGATTCTAACTCTTTTATTTTGTTATTTTCTTTGTTCTAATTGCTTATTAGTGTATTACTTTTGTTACTACCTTTAGGCTGGCACATGCAATAAAGGCCCATATGCACTAGGGGCCCAAGCGAACACCTCACCGACCCCCGTATGGGATACTAGCCCGAGCGGAAGATTACCTCCAAGGTCAACCAGAGAAGCTTGTCTGTCCGACCGTCAAGCTTGCCACGCCGAGGATAAGCTCGTACCCTCCAACAAGAAGCACCGTCCGGAGGAGCCGAGCTTGGTCGCCGAGCTTGGCTCGCCCCCGAGGGTGGCCAGTCATAACTATCTCTGACAGGGTGACGTATGCTCACCTCCCCTCCGTTAATGCCAGAGGTTAAGGGCGAGAACTGATGGCCACCCCTCACATCTTATTAATGCACCTGACACCATCTGGCACCATTAATGCGGAAAATATCCCTAACATAGCTAGTCAACCTATCGCTTCACCACTCGAGTGCTAGCTGGGTTGATTCGACAGTTGACAGGATGGAGAACAAACGCCTCTCAGCCCTATAAATACCCCCCTCATGCCTCCATAGAGGGGGTTGGTCAGTTAAAACATCTAACTTATTTCCATATAAAAGGTCAGATATCTTCCACACATCTGCGCCTTCCTCATAAGCTCGCCACGCTTCGCCGATCTGCCTTAAGATCGCCAAGCGTGTCCGACACACATATCTCAAGTCATTTACTGACTTAAGCATCGGAGAGGCTACAGGCTGACAGCCAGCCCTGCCTTTCTGACAAGTTGTTGTTCTCACAGGAAGCTCACCTCAGCTACCGAGAGACGGCGACCTTCAGACGACCTTGGATCCTTCACCTCTGAAGCGAGTTCCGAGTCATGCTAACCTCTCCATTAGCCAAAAACTTGTAATCATTGTACCTGTGATTCCCAGTAACAAATAAATCTCATTGTTGGTGGATTGACCCGCAACAATTGGCGCCGTCTGTGGGAATCAAGGGTTACACCCATGTCAGGCTCCACACGTCCTCACCATAATTCTCGTCACGACAAGTCACCCGACGTCACACCCCCTCTACCTTTGAGGAGGCCGGGTCGATTTGAGACCGTCATCAACGACACTCTGAGGCCATCCTTGGCCGAAGAGACCTGTTCCCTGAGAAGAACTTTCCCGATGAATCAACCCCCTGAGGGGTCGGCCGCGGCCATTCAAGACGTGGCCCTTGGCATCTACAAAATCTTTCAGAGCTTTACCAAGATGATGGAGGAGTGGATTGTTGTCCGGCAAGCGGGATCACCTTAGGCAGAAGGCCCCTCCGAGCTCTGCAATGTGAGGAGAGACCTCCTCCCCCAATTCGACGAAGAAGCGATCGCACAGCAGATGTGGTTTGAAGAAGTGGAAGCAGCCGCTCTGTGGATGGAGATCAATAGGGAGGAGGAGGCCACTGATCAGCGGCGACTAGAGGAGGAAGCGTCCATTTGATGGCTTCGCCTCCTCGATGCTGAGAGGGAGAGGCTGCAAGAGGGGAGCCGAGGAGTCCACCTGGCGTCGGCCTCGATGGTACGGAGGAACGCCATGCTAGACCATCTTATGGAAAGCTATCGTCGTAGGAGATCACCTAGCCCGAGGCGATGAGGGCATGAATTTCGTAGCAGCAGCCCCGCTGGCAAGATCGTCGCTCTCCTAGGCATGGAGACGGGCGACGGAGGAGCCGCGACCGCAATCCTACCCCTCGGGAGAGAGGGAGGAACGCCTCTGAGCACCGAGGTGGCTCATCCGGTGGTTCCAACCCACAGCAGGAGCATCAGAGCGACATGAACATTCCTCGAAGGTTACCAACACCTCCCCCTGCCCCGAAGAAGCTAATCTGCTGACCCCAAAGGGTGATCTCAACCTCGATACCCCACAGGTTCAAGCTACCTCAGATTGAACTGTATGACGGTTCGGGCGATCCCCTGGAGCATGTGCAGCTATACCGAGGAGTTATGGAGATCTATGTGGCAGGTGACGCCCTCCTTTACCGAGCTTTCCAGATGACCTTGAAGAAGGCGACGGTGGAGTGGTACAACCGCTTGCCCAATGGCTCCGTCGATTCGTTTAGCGACCTCTTACGGAAGTTTTGCCACCAATTCCTGGCGGGGCAGAGAAAGAAGAAAGCGTCGGACTATCTGTTCGCGGTTATCCAGAAGGAAGGGGAGACCATCTGCAACTTCTTGCAGCGCTTTAACGAAGAGCGACTCAGTGTGACGAGCTGTGGAGACAAGTTCCTTATGGCAGCCTTCAAGAAGGGATTGACGAACAAAAGCCTTCACAAGTCACTGCTCAGAGATCTGCCCACCGATCTCCCCGTCCTCTTCACTCGGGCAGATAAGTTCATGTTAAGTGAGGGGCCCTGGGGACGGTGAAGAAGGCCCCACCCCTCGCAGCTCCCCGTGTTGAAGCAAGGCCCAGTGAGCGGTCGAGGCGGGATGAATGCCCCCAATGGCACGACCAAGACCGCAACATGGGGCGTGACCAAGATCGCCCCTGAGGGTGTGACCAGGGGGTCCCTGAGCGCAAGATCGCCCCGGACCTCTGAAGGGGTTCTTCGCGCCCAAAAACCCTGCTCCGAGAGGCGGGCCAGAAAGAGTGCATGAGGTGATACATTACACCAGACTCAATGCCCCCTGACCGAAGTGATGGCGACGGCCCTGACTGGCAGGATTCTTAGAGATCTGCTCCCGAAGATGAGGACAAGAGTTGACGGGAAGAATATGCAGAAATATTGTCGGTACCACCGCGACAACGGCCATGACACCGACGACTATTGATGTGTCCATATTTTACATGTTTTTACCTCATTTCATGTCATATTCGCATTCAAACTCCATATTTTCATATATTATTGCACTTCTAATGCCTTCGAGTTTTGTATAGCTTTTTAGAATTTTCAGGGGTTTTGGAGAAAATTGGAGCTATTTTGGGATATGGACACATCCAGCACGTCAGAGACGTCATTGGCAAGGCTCAATGAGAGTTCACCGAGAAATGGAAGAAGATTGGAGGAGAGGAGGAGAAGAGAACGAGAAAATGGAATAGTTGAGATCAGTTTCCCAGGTGACTCGACCAAGTAGCAGCAGCTACTCGGCTGAGCTGACACGCAGAAATCACATAGGAAACGGCTCTGATCTACTCGACCGAGCAGACATCCGACTCGACCCGAGTCGCACCAAACAGATGAAGATTTTGAGCTTCTCTCCAAGGCATCCCAGCTCGACCGAGCAGCAAAGCAACTCAACCGAGCAGCTTACCTGCTCGACCCGAGTTGAAAAGAAACAAAGCAATGTTTTGGAGGAATTTCAGATCTACTGTAGCTCGACCGAGTATGGGGCTACTCGACCGAGTAGCTTGTATCTGCCAGACGCAGAAGTAGCAGCAAGGGGAGACTGTAGCTGACTCGACCAAGCAGGCTCCTCTACTCGGTCGAGTAGCCAACGCGACCAGCTTAGTTTGTAGGCCCAAGTGCACAAATTTTCTGAGATTTTTGGGATCTTCCCCCTATGTATTTAAGGATGTTTTAGCTTTATTTTCAGAGAGGAACTTTAGAGAAAATCTTAGTTTAGTTTTAATTAGGTTGTTGAGAACTTGTGCCGTCGCTATTTTGTATGAAGTAAAGCTTGGATTTTTATTATTGTTTCGCGCAAGGAATCTTGTCTTCTTAGTGTCTTTGGATTGATATTGCTTCTCGACGCGTTGGTAACAATTCTCTACACTTTCTATTGCTTTTTGATGCTTTCCATTGCCATGATGAATTCTATTGCATCTATCGAATATCGGTTGTTATTCTATGATGCGTGAGTAGTTCTATCTAAGGCGAATAGATTAGCCTATGGATTTTAGGATTGAGATGCAAAGTTAGGATTTTTAGGTTGTGTTGGAATAAAAGTGAAGTATTTTGGCTGATCTTGCAAAGTTTGTAGGAGAACTCGTACTTAGATCGTGCCCACGGTCAGTGGAATCGATTGGCTTAAGGAGTATCCTATAAGCTTAATTAGGGAGTTAGTGGATTCAATTGGGTCTCGTGACCATGTCTGACTCGTGTCTTGATGAGATCTACCGAAGAACTATATTACTAATTGATGACTACCGCCATTACGTCAATGAGAGACACCAAAATACATTGAAGCTCTAACCCACGAGAATGGCGTGATCTGAGATCATTCTGTCCACGGGAGTGGCGTGAATATTGTCGATTCTTAATGCACGTGTCGTATGCGCCTACGGGTTAATGCGATACGTTAGATTCATGGTGCTTAGAACCATGAATTCCACATCTTGGATGCGACAATCCATATAAAACCAATGCAACGTAAGAGTCTTAACCAAGCATCGATGTCCGACGATCCTAGTGGTGAGTCCTAAAGCCTTAGTCTTTCTTAATTGCTCACAATCCAAACAAACAATCTTTCGAAACCGACTGCTACATATATTCTGAGATTTAAAAATAACCCAAGACAATAACATTCATACCTTCCTTGTGGGATCGATATCTTTTATGCTATTACTTGACACTGTACGCTTGCGTAAAGTGCCGGAGATTCGCATGTGGGATACATTTAGCACTTGGTGTTCGTACCATTGCTACATGAGCTATAAGTGTGAGTTTCGGGTTGACCATGTTTTTGGCGCCGTTGCCGGGGAAGGTAATAATGTTACTTGGATTATTTTTTTATTGAAGAATTTGTTAGCAAATCTTATCATCTCTTATCTTTTCATACTTTTTATTCTTTTATC
Organism: Scilla litardierei; assembly: GCA_030789695.1. NCBI lineage: Eukaryota > Viridiplantae > Streptophyta > Magnoliopsida > Asparagales > Asparagaceae > Scilla > Scilla litardierei. The sequence continues at coordinate 105,398,830 of CM061141.1, forward strand.
ACTTTGCTATTGACGGTAGTTTTCTGAGTTCTTGTTGTGCATGAACACTCGCCTTGGGAGTCTTAACAAGGAATTATTATTTGACCCCGAGATTGAAAAGACTGCAAGAAGGATCAGAGCAGGAAAAAGGAGTCAGATTACTATAGATTCAATGGTAGAGGGAAATACTTCTCCTCCACGCAAGGGGTCCATCCTTGACTATATTAAGCCAAACTTTACCGGAGCTTCTTCCATCTTGAGACCGCAGCTGGCGACATGTAGTTTTGAGCTGAAGACTGGGTTAATAAATCTAATGCAGCAGGACCCCTTCCATGGGCATCCTCATGAAAACCCAACCCACCATATCGACATGTTTTTGGCGAAGTGCGACGTGTTCCGTGATAAGGACATAGCAAAGATGCCATCAGCTTAGGTTATTCACATTCACTCTGAGGGACAAGGCCTCCTATTGGTTGCGAGCGCATCCTTCTAATACATTCATGACTTGGGAGCAGCTGGCCACCGCCTTTGTGAACAAGTTCTATCCACCATCCAAAACGGTGAGGATTCGAGGAGCGATCTCAAATTTTCAACAACTTCCTCAGGAGTCATTGTACGAGGCTTGGGAGAGATTTAAAGACTTACATCATCAATGTCCGCACCATGGAGTCGTAGTGTGGGACCTTGTTCAGAGCTTCTACAATGGGCTTCAACCAAGCAAGAAAATGATTATTGACGCCTCCGCTCAAGGAGCTCTCTTGTATAAGCCATCCGATGAAGCTTTATCTCTGCTGGAACAAATGGCCATGAATACTCAACAGTGGGGTAATGAACGCTCATCTAGTAGAGTACCCGAGGTAAAAATCTCTACCCATCATGATAGTCATATTGAAACTCTTTGTAAACAGGTAGCGATGATTAAATAGAGGTTGGACGCCATTCCAACCACCTCTAGAGCTCCAGCTTATCCCATGCATGAAAGCTATGTGGAGCAAGGATATGCTCCTAATAAAGGATCCTACGATGGAGTAGACATGCAAGCTGAGCATGCACACTTTGTAACTGGAGAAGGAAGGAATCAATGGAAACATCCGGCGGTGAGGAATCATCTCGGATTTTCTTATGGCAACCCCAGTGGGGGATTGCAACCTCCTCAGCAGTAGAGACCTCCTCCACCTCCTCAGCAAAAAGGACCACCTCTGCAACAATATGGGTTTAGGCCTTCTGGGCCTTACAGACCACTGGGATACAATTATCATCAACAACAATATGCACCGGTGGATCTGAAGCCCAATCTCGAGGCGACATTGGACACCTTCATGAGTGGGCAATTCAAGATAAATGCAGAGAATTCCGCGCGTTTCAAGTCTATCAATGATTCCATCGATGAGCTTAAAGGCCAACTGTATCAGTCCATGAAGATGCAAGGGAGATTGCTCTCTCAGTCAGAGCCTAATCCTAGGGCCCAAGAAAATGCAGTGGTCGCAGTTACCACGAGAGTAGGAAAGACTACCGACACCGTTATGGTGCCGGTTTCTAGCAACTTGAGCCGAAAGCCGTCTACCCATGCTCAAGATGGAGAAGATACTACCGCTGAAAATGACAAGGAAAAGGCTACAGAGGAGCCTCATGCTTTGGAGAAAAGGAGACTTTGCCATCTACTTCACCTACTAGCGCTACGGCACCGGCGGATGTTACTACCACTTCCAATAATTCTATTCCAACGGACGCCGCCAAAGACAAGACAAGCCGACCTCTACCTCCATATCCCCAAAGGTTGGCACTAGCGAAGATGGTGAAGAAATACGCAAAGTTCTCCGAGCTCCTCAAAGGTATACAACTGATCATCCCTTTTATGGACGCTATAACTGAGATCCCTACGTACGCTAAATTCTTGAAGGATCTCATTACGAGGAAGCATAAACAAGAAGAGGTAAAGCTCTTGGACAATTGAACCTAGTTATTAAGAACCATATACCGAACAAGTTGCCATATCCTGGGAGTTTCATGGTGCCGTGCTCTGTTGGCGGCACCCCTATTAGCAGAGCATTGATCGACTTATAAACGAGCATTAGTCTAATGTAGCTCTCCATCTTTTAGAGGCTAAATACCGGGAAAGAGCTTGAGCCTACCGATATGAGCATTCAATTGGCAGACCACTCTATTACATATCCGGTCGGCATCGCACGCGACATCGTCCTTCAAATTCCGCCCGGGCTATGTGTACCGGTAGATTTTTTTATTATGGACATGCCGGAGAAAGGTAGTTCACAGATCATTTTGGGTCGTCCATTCATGGCAACGGTCGGTGTCTTGATTGATGTCCGCGAGGGGACGCTATCTTTGAACGTGAAAAATCTTGATGTCCAATTCCGCTTGCAAAAGCCTATGAGAGAACGCCCACCGTCGGAAGACGCTAATTACCTTGATCTCTTAGAGGACGAGGCTACACATGAGCATACCTGGGAGGAGATTACCAAAGATCCGATGAAGATGAGCTTGGATGACGACGGTGACGTCGTATACAACAAGGTAATGGCTGCCTATCTTCGAGTCCTTGACGAGGATCCCCCAGACATACACTTGTGCCATCAAGAACCGGAGGCTACTATCTCCTTGGCCGCTGAGGGCCGACATGAAGATACACACCAAATAGCATCGCACGGGATTATCGGAAAGCATGATGGGCGTATTTCGTATGCGCCCAACATCATTCGTTGAAAATCTTGAAGGAGTCGAGCTTACGACTTAAAACAAGCGCTTATCGGGAGGCAACCCGATTTTCTTTCCCATAGCTTTCATTTTTCCTTTTTGTTTTTATTTTCTTATCCAAAAACAAAATAAATACATTTTTAATTCCAAGAAAATACGAAAACACAAAAATTTGATGAGTTCCCCTTCAACAGGTTGAACCATGAGGAGAGCGCAACAAACGATGAAAAGAAGGAGAAGGTAGCAAGGAAAGAGCACCTTAGAGAAATATAAGCTTGGGGGAAAAGTTACAGGCAACTCGGTCGAGTAGATACCCTGCTCGATCGAGCTGCAGGGAATTAGAGAAAACAGGCAAAACGCGCTCTGGAAGTTAGTTGCGACTCGGCCGAATAGCCCCCTACTCGGTCGAGCTATAGTAAGAGCTGCAAAAAACTGAAGAAGAAAGCAAAAAGTGGCACTGGAAATTAATTGCGACTCGACCGAGTAGCCCACTACTCGGTCGAGCTACAGGCAGAGCCCAAAAAGGTCGAAAAAGAGTATTTTGTTTCTAAATGGACTCGACCGAGTAGTTAACCTACTCGGCCGAGCTGCAGGGAAAGAAAAAGAGGGCTGAAAAACATTGCCCTGTTTTAATTCAGCTCGACCGAGCTGAGTAAGCAGCTCGGTCGAGTACTAGGGCAAAATTTCTGAGCTTAATTTCAAAAAATTTATAATCTTTTATCACTCGACTGAGCATCAACCGCTGCTCAGCCCGAGCAGCAACCGCTGCTCGGCCCGAGCAGCAACCGCTGCTCGGCCCGAGCAGCAACTTGATCAATTGGGGCCCACGTTCAAACCGCGCTCGACTCGATTTATATAAAATCGAAATTGACTCGGGATATTACTGTAGGAAGACGTATGCCCTTGAGGCATTTATCCTTAGATAATCATCTCGTTCAGATAATTATATGGTATCAATTATCCTAAGTATAAATTCGTAGAATCTGATACTTAGATAATTTCCTTAGACTTATAGTTAGGTCACTATGTATCAAGATGTAGATCTCAATTATGAGAAGTTAGTGACCGATTAGAAACTTAAGTCTTAAACGGATCATGGTCATAGATGTGTCGAGAATAGGATATCAACACATCGGTTAGACCATTGTGTCTTTATCTTACCTTAGTGTAATGATGATCTCATAGTCATTCGGCTTGGCGAAGTCGGAGACGACACAGGTGCTCATTGGGGAATGAGTTCACTGAACGACCAACTTAGAGTTATTAAATGGTTAAGCTTTAACCCAACTGTCAATAATAACTCTAGAGTGATGATAGGCTAGCTAGTCCTTAAGACCTGAAGTCATCAGTATGAACCTGTGAATGGATAGTGTCACTTAGATCTATGATCTAGCTTCGAGGCTCGGCCTGCTGAAAGATCTTAGGTTGGGTGACACCTGAAGCTCACGAGGGAAGTAGATGACTAAGATGGGATTCGTCTCTTCCGTTAAAGGGAAATAAGTGTCACTGGTTCAGTATGGTCTTTGTGTTAATCCTCGGCCGGGGTACGTTGCAGGATGTTCAACATGAATACAACAAAGACCGATGTATACTGATCAATGATGGCTATTGGAGTTAACGGTAAACCATACCCTAGGCCATGCAAAGACACAGCCTTGACGAAGGGAAGAAAAACTGCAAAGTTCATCACTGACACAGTCAGAGTGATCCCAACGACGTTTGTCATTGGGTCGATCACGTAAATATGATTCTGGAATAGGGACGATGCCTACTGCTAGTGGTTACCGTCGTCTAGGGATTTCGAGCCCCAACCTGTAGTAGGGTCAGGCTGTATGGTCTCACACCGAGATGTATCCACGTCTTAGTAATAGAAAGAATGTTAAGAGGAATTCATTTGATGAAATGGAATAAACAAGTTCACATGTTAGTTGCAAGTTCAAATTTAATAGGGGACAATTTTTTGCATATGATGCAAAACAAATTAAATGTTTCGTAAATTGTTAGCGACTATATTTATTAGGAATAAACGTGTCGAAACGGTTACCTGGATGACGGGATCGTCCCGGTCTAATCGCAGGTTCAAACCGCGTCGAAAACGGAGCTCAAACGAGGCCAGGAACGTAAAAACAGTCAAAGACAAGAGTGGGTTAGACCCACTTAGGCAAGCGGGTCCACCCGTAAGGAGAAAGGGCGTGGCACGCTGGACCAACGAGCACCGCACGCTGAGTCCAGCGAGCGCGGCCTGCTCAGCCCAAAAATGTGCTTCTCTCAAGCGAAAGAGTCCGTACAAGTAATATAATCTGGGAGTCCAGATGTCGAATCCTCGGTAGAAAATCTGTTGCAACCACAAAGCTTAAATCAAATAGAAATCCAACGTAAAGAAACTAACCACTTTAGATGATGGTGGTGTGGATTGAGTTTGATCGTGGGTGTGAATTTGTGAACAATACGAGCAAAAGAAACTTTCATTTATAAAAATATATATGAGAAGTATGCACATAGTACGTGTTCATTAGGATCCATGATTCGTATTAATTTGGTTGATTAAATATAACTCAATAAATTCTCCTTTTGGGAGCAATTCATCGGAAAATACCCTTGTGGGGATTAAAGCACAATATTGAATAAAATCATTGCTAAGGTTATAATCTTTTAAAATAAGATATGAAAGTCCCATTTGGGGAAATCAAAACTCACCCTTGTGGGGTGATCATATACTCAAACACATTCTTTTGGAAGATGAAGAGAAGATTTAATAACAAAGACTATAACTTTACCAACGTGACAATTTTAGCGCGAATATTCAACCAAACGAATACAAATCATATCACCTAACTACACCATACCATGCACAATGAAATTTTAGCCACACATACTGAAAATAACTAAGAACTTTATCAATTTAAGCATGGTTCTAATCAATACAATCAAATAGAGTTCAAAATACGCAAAAGAGTTCAAGAATATCACCAAATACGCTATCTATTTGCCTAAGAAAACCCTTCTTCCTCCTCCTAAAAGCCTCTGAAAATTAGCCCAAGTTGCTCTCTGTATTCTCAGGAAAATTCTGCAAAAATCGGCTCCAAAATCGCCCAAATACACCAAGAATACCCCCAAAACCCTAAGAATACCTTTTATAAGAACATTGCGGGTTTTAAGGGCTTATTGGGTTCAAAACCGCACCCAAATCACGTTTAAACCCGATCCGCCGCGGCGCAAACCTCCACTGTTGATCGCAGCGGGTTTTGCCCACGATTCGACACGTGGCGCTTTAAAAATCGTGCGCGCCCGCATCCATTTCACATCGGGCTACATCGGGATCGCCCTGGGCCGTTAGATATCGCATCTGAGGGCTTAGGAGTGGCCACGTCGCCTCAAATCCCGCTGCAGCCGCTTCTTCGCTTCAGTTCGAATTCAAACGCGGGTTCGTTTTTCGTCGTTCGATCTCTTGCGTGAACCGTCCAGATTGAGCCACGTCGCTTGAAATTTTCCGCAGCAGCCTGCTGATCGTAGCCGTTCGATCGGAATCGTGCGGTCTCCAATGGGCCACGTAGCCGCTTCAGTTGCCGCTCTCCGCTGCGATTCGGGGCTGACAGGAGCCGTTCGATTGTAAATTGACGGGCCAGATGGTGCCACGTCTAAAGGAATTTCGAAATCGAAAGCCTCGCTTTTGGACCGTTGGATCGAGATCCAACAGTTGATTATACGCCGCGTCGACCTCTCTCGTGCGCCGCTGGATGGAGCGGGAAACGATCTGATGCTGCCACGTGGCAGCGTGTGATTGGCTGTCGATCGTATTTTCGTATTTACTTGCGTATTTCCTCATTTAATTGGTATTCTGCATTCAAAAATTCACAGTAATTAGCACAGATCTCAGAAAAATACAAATAAATAGTCGTTGGAATCGTGAGCTCGAGACCAAGCTATGAAAAATATAAAACAGCAGAAATACTTACTAAAATTTATACTTTGTGCACAAATCAATGGTTTGCTCTAATAAATAATGATATACAAAATACGAACGTATTAGAGACCAATTAAGCATCGTATGAGCACAAAATAGGACTAAATGGGGGGTTAAATATGCAATATTCAACCCAAATCACGGCCCGCTGGAAACAGCTGGCACGCCCGATGTTCAGCGGGCCGCCCGCCTGCCCCGGGCGTGCCCAACTTGGGCGCGCCCATATTCCTTGGCGGGCGAACCCACTAAGCTTAGCAGGCGCGCCCGTAACTTAAGTTAATTAGGGTTTTTTGGAAACCCTTTTGACGGCTACAAAAATTGACTTTTTGACCATCTTTGGGCAATTGTTTGAGTGGTCAAACAAAGTCGGAATTCATCGCCGTTCGTTCCTACGCGTTCACCATTCGAAGCCATTTGAAACAATGGTGAAGGAGAATTAATTGGTTGAAGTTGGCCTTTTGTGAAAGGCTTACTAACTTCAATTAACTAAATTATTCTCTTTTAATTTTGTTTTGTCCCACATTGCTCGTGACGAAAAGAGAGGTGCCGACTCCCTATATAAATAGGGGTGCACTCTCTTCATTGAAAAACACACCAAGCGATCGATTCGAGAAGCTCCTGATTTTTAAGCACGCTCGATCGTTAACTTAAATTCCTCTCCTCTTTCTCTTCCTATCCTTCCGTCGGGTCCTAGCAAGACAACGAGAAGGTTTGGATTGGATCCAGACATCTAAGACGTGGGTCTGCTCAAGTGAAACTTTCTTCGGCAAGTGATCGGCTCGGAGGTGGCTCGGGTAGATCGGTTCGAAGGTGCGAGGTGGCTCGGCTATAAGGAGCGTAAGAAGGTGGTGGGGTACATCTTGCCTGTCTCAAGGCCAAGATTCCGGGTATGTTTTAAGTAGCCTTTTTAGTATAATTTTTAATAATGTCGCGGTAGGCTAAATCCTTCTTGTGGTGGTCAGATCCACCCCAAGGTGGCATAGATCTTGGCGAGGTTCTGGCTCGCCTTAGGGCTCGCTAAAATGTTTAGCATGTTTATGTTTTTCCGGCTGTGCATATTTTCCCTATGTTGTCCGTTTGACGTATGACGGGCACAGATTTGAGCCCTAAGGGTCTGCCAAAAACCCTTCAATTACCCTAATCCTATTCAAATTAAGCCCCCAGTCTCCCCAAGCTCCCCCCTAAACCTGCCCTAACCCTACTTGACCTCCCCTCCATCGCCGTCGCTGCCCCGCTCCGATCGAGCGCCGCCACCGCCGCTGCACTCGGTCCGCTCCTCCGCCCCCTTCTCTCTCTCTCTCACATCCCATCTCTATTCTCCATCTCCCCTATCTCTCTCTCTCTATCTCTATCTCTATCTCTCCCCAACCCCCCCCCCCCGCCCCCATTACTCTGGCCATCGATCGGAGCAGCATCACAGGTGCCACCCAGCGCCGGCGGCACCACCATCCCCCCTTCTTCCCTATCTCCCTCTTCCTATCTCCTTCCCTACCCATCCCCCTCTCTTATCCGTCGCCCCCGCCACTTTCTTCGGCCACCCGCCGGAGCTGCGCGCCCGAGCAGCCCGCCCGAGCATGCCTTGTGCTCGGGCCGAGCAGCCCCACCCCCAATCTCCTTCTCTCTTTACCCCCATCTTCCCCCATTTCTGAATCCCCCCGCCCTAATTCTTCCAATTTTTTATCTTCAAACCGGATTATTTTCGCATATGCCTAATCTTATTTTCATATCTTATTGCAGGTACGCTTGGAGCTTGGTTTAGATCAGCCTGGGGATAGCTTGGATTCGAGGCATCGCACGTGCGCACCACACTTCCGCTTTCGCAGATATGCTCGAACATCGGTATACTCCTTCCATTTTTTATTTTATATACCATAGCTAGCCGTCTGCACCACTTGCACGATGCATCCTCGCCTAAGGCCGAGGAAGCCTTATCCGACGAAGAGGAAGGCCACCTCTGGTCCCTCCTCTTTCAAGCCTGCACGACGCCCATGGCATTCACCTTCACCCTCACCCGAGTCATACTTGGACGATTCGTCGTCCTCGTTCGACTTGTCCCGATCCACCACTCCCGTGCCTCTAGCCATAGAGGCACAACACACCACCCACCCCATCACACCTCCCATCCCTACCACCGCTCCTCCACCCGTCCCGTTCCACCACCGGCCACCTTGAGGATATACGATATCGTCTTCAGGGACGACGCTCATCGCGAGCATTTCCTGGCCATGTCCCACCGCACCATCGTCCTCACCCGCTTCGCTCACATCCCCACCCTCCAGTGCCTTGGACTCCTGCATGGTGTCCATAGGATTTACCAGGTCATTGGTTTTGACCGCTTCCTAGCCATCCACGCCCGCACCTATACACGCCTTACACTTGAGGCGTTGAGCTCTATTATCGTCACCCCGACGGGTGATGGCATTAGCTTCCGACATCTTGACCATGACGTAGTGGTCACGCACGCCATGATCCGCACCCACTTCCACTTTCCTGCCATCCCCGACCACACACTCGCTTTCTCCCCAGACTTTGAGCCCACCTCGTTCGTTGTCGAGCAGTTTTGGCATCGCATCACAGGTCTGTGAGGATATCACCCTAGCAGGGCGAAATCCTCTTGTATCGTCCACCCCTGTCTCTGCTACGCCTGGTGCCACCTCGCCACCACTCTCTTTTTAGGCCAGAGTTCGGGACACTCTCCCTTCCTGAGCTTTCCCATCTTATGGGGATGACTCGACCTATGCGCTTCTACCCAGACGGCACCCTCCACCCTGTCATACTCTCCGACGTAGCTCACTGGCTGTGTCATCGCCTCCTTCAGACCGCCCACGTCGCCATCGATATCTGCTGCTGTGGATTTTTCACCATTTTCGCCCAGATGCTCAGCTTAGTGCTCCTTGCACGTCTAGTGACTCCCACCGGGCTTACACGCTTGACGATGGATGTGCTCACCGCATGTCCATCATCAAGCCGCATAGTGAGCGTAGCTAGATTTACCTTCTAGGCGCCCACCGCGAGCAATACCTCTACCTGCCCCGCCCCACCATCACCCATAACACTCCAGTCATGCTTGATTGGATCACTCCCCGCATTTTTTCCATTCCCCCATCCACGTCCTCGAGCCACCTGGAGCACCGGTCGTCGTCGACATCGACGACTGGGTGCTCAATTCTGATGAGGACGAGCCTGACATTGCTGCCCTCGTGGCAGCCCAGCTAGCCCACTCTGCACACCCACCACCACCTGGGAGCACTTCTGTTCCTACTTATGTTAGTGCTCCCACCCCACCCCTCACCCCCACCGTAGAGACCCCAAGGACTGTCCACACCTCTACCCTGGAGGTCGCTACCTCTGCCTCTGCCGTGCCCGGACCTGAGGGCGCGGTTGACTCTGCTACTCCCGATCTCACTTCTTCCACCCCGTTGGATCCAGCCAGTCCTTTCGCTCCTGAGCCCACCGATTCACCTATTTTGGAGCACGTCTCTACCAGCACTCTTTCCACACCTGTGGACCTTCTCACTTCCCTTCCTACCACTTTAGGGTCTACAGCTTCTCTATATGGCACTTCTTCTGCACCAGCATTAACAGTTTTCTCCGAGAGCGTCGTGGTGTCTGTCACCACTTCTGTTGCCACGACGTCTCCTATTTCTGATGATGATGCTGCTTCTGTATCTGCACCGGATCTCGGATCCATTCCACACTCATCCTCTTCCTCCGAGATCCCTGCTGACCACCCTCCCCTGACTTCCACTTCAGACCCCAGGTATCATCTGCCCGTGGGCACACTACGAGGGTGGTCTCTAGCAGTTCACGCCCACCCATTAGCTCCCACACCACAGACGCACGTCTTTACACGATGGAGCACGAGTTTGTCACCCTGAGGCGTGCCTTTGACACCCTCTCGGACTCATTCTCCACTTTTTAGCAGTTCGTGGAGCGGGACCTCACAGCCATTCTTAACATTCTTAGGCATCAACGTGCACCCACCGTCATACTTGCACCGGCCCCTCCTCCCAGATCGGACCCAGTCCCTTCACCACCTCCTACACCGCTTACTGTGCCTCACTCTCAGGCTTCTACAGGGCCTGCCATTTCCTCCCTTGAGCCGGTTGCACCTTGGTTGGAGACTTCCGTTATCGACACATATGTTCTCACACCTGTCAACACTCCAGCTGTTTCACTATTTTCTGAGTCTGTCGTCTCTTCTGTTTCTTCACCGGCCATTACACCAGTCGAGCCTTCACATTCTGTGCCGGTTGTTCCCATCTCTGGTCCCCAGCAATCGGACCCATCATCACCTCCAGAGGGTGATACTGCTGCTTGATCTTTTAACTATTTTTGCTCCAGTCACCACTATCCTTTTTATGCCCATCCGTCTCTTCGGGGCCCTGACCTTGCATAGCTTGGGGGATGACATTTTTTGCACCACCCGCATACATTCCATCATTTTGCATTTGCATTTATCCACTTGCATCATGACATCATTTGCCTGCCTGTTCATACTTTTTGCATCTTAGACATTAGGTGATGCACTTTTTCTTTTATTATTTGCATCATTTTATTTTTTTATTTTCTTTTATTTACCACCTGACCACCCTAGCCTCATTTTCCCTACTTGCCAGCGTGTTCTCAGCAGTGAGGACACTGCTGTGTTTAGCTTGGGGGATGAGCGCTATCGCTTTTATTTTCATTTTTTCAATTTTCTTTCATTTTACACCTTTCTATTTTTATTTTCCACCACTTTTTCACCATTTCATTTTTAGCATCATATTTTTCATGTTTGGTATGCATGCATGCATGCATTTATTTTATTTTCTCTGCCTTTCTTTTCCCCTTTTGCTAGATATATTCCATATGATGATATCTCTATTAGCTTTAGCAGCTATCACGATGCTTACTACTTTTGCCATGCTACTTAGAGTATTTCAGTTCTTATTATTCATATGCTTGCATATATGTTCTGTTGACGATCTCTCTATATGAATGCATGAAATGAATTGAAACTGAATGCAAGCAGTAATATTTGGTATGCTCATGTTGGATATGCACCGACATTCACGCATCTTTAGAATATTTGAAGCATCTGCTTTGTTATCTTTTTACCTTCTGTTGCATGCCTGCTATTATTGTGTGCCTTACCGCATGACTTCATTATTCGTTGAAATGAATGAAAATATCTGTGCTTGCTTATGAGTTTAGTTGGAGTATTATCTTATTGAACCATTGTGCACATCTTATGAGTGAACCGAGTGATTATATTATTTCTTTCTCCACATATCTTATTATTCTCTACATGTTATTGGGCTCACCCCCTCTGCAGCTACATATACCGCATCATATTCCCAAAAATCCCAAAAGAAAAAGTTAGCCCAAAAATCCAAAAAGGAGCCAAAACATATTTATATCCTATTGCCCCTTCAAAAAAAATGTTTCATATATCTTACTATTTGAAGCTACACAAATACTTGGGAAAAAGCCACAAAATTTCTTTATTATTCCTTAGATGTGATGCCTCAAGCTAAGCTGGGGGTGAATCCATTTGATTATACGAGTGAGTACGCCATTAGAGTGGAGTTGTGCACATTTGGGGATATTTGATAATGCTCAGACTTTGTGAAATATATTAGCCATGGAGATTTTTCATGCTTTGAAATGAATTTATGAATGCCATGATCTTCATTCTATTCTCTATTGCATGCTTGGTGTGACTTTTATATGCTTCATTTATTTCTATTGATTGAAAAGTGCATCGCCAACATGTTTATACTCGACTATATGAATTGCATGATGTGGATATGAATAGAATGCATGAATTTAGAGAATCCCTTCCTTTGTTCTTAAATGCTTGCAAGAGATATGTTTAGCTAAGATATGAAATTCTTATTAGCATGTGATCTATTGTTGAAGCATTGTGATATGTCGTTATGGTTTGAGATCTGACCGGATACTCTAGCAATCCCCTCCATCTTCCATTCTCATTTCTATTTCTTTATTTTTATCGCCCGGTGAGCCTAGTATTCGTCTTCCTCGAGGACGAGTAAGAGGTAAGGTTGGGGGATTTTGATGTGTCCATATTTTACATGTTTTTACCGCACCATTTCATGTCATATTCGCCTCTAAACTCCATATTTTCATATATTATCGCGCTTCTAACGACATATTCGATTTTTGTATAGCTTTTTGGATTTTCAGGAGTTTTGGAGCAAATTGGAGCTATTTTGGGACATGGACACATCCGGCATGTCAGATATATCATTGGCAAGGCTCCATGAGAGTTTGCCGAGAAATGGAAGAAGATTGGAGGAGAGGAGGAGAGGAGGAGAAGAGAACGAGAAAATGGAAAAGTTGAGATCAGTTTCCCAGGTGACTCGACCGAGTAGCATCAGCTACTCGGCCGAGCTGACATGCTGAAATCACAGAGGAAACTGCTCTGACCTACTCGATCGAGCAGACATCCGACTCGACCCGAGTCGCACCAAACAGATGAAGATTTCGAGCTTCTCTCCAAGGCGTCCTAGCTCGACCGAGCAGCAAATCAACTCGACCGAGCAGCTCACCTGTTCGACCCGAGTCGAAGGAGGAATTTCGAATCTAATATAGCTCGACCGAGTAGGGGGGCTACTCGACCAAGTAGCCTGTATCCGCCAGACGCAGAAGCAGCAGCAAGGGGAGCCTGTAGCCGACTTGATCGAGCAGGCTCCTCTACTCGGTCGAGTAGCCGACGCGACCAGCCTAGTTTATGGGCCCAAGTGCCTAGATTTTCTGAGATTTTTTGGGATCTTCCCCTTATGTATTTAAGGACGTTTTAGCTTTATTTTCAAAGAGGAACTTTAGAGAAACTCTTAGTTTAGTTTTAATTATGTTTTTGAGAACTTGTGATGTCGCTATTTTGTATGAAGTAAAGCTTGGATTTTTATTATTGTTTCACGCAAGGAAACTTGTCTTCTTAATTCTCTTTGGATTGATATTGCTTCTCGACGTGTTGGTAACAATTCTCTACACTTTCCATTGCTTTTTGATGCTTTTCATTGCCATGATGAATTCTATGGCATCTATCGAATATCTTGTTGTTATTTCTATGATGCGTTAGTAGTTCTATCTAGAGCTAATGGATTAGCCCATGGATTTTAGGATTGAGATGAAACGTTAGGATTTTTAGGTTGTGTTGGAATAAAAGGGTATTTTGGTTGATCTTGTAAAGTTTGTAGGAGAACTCGTACTGAGATCGTGCCCACGGTCGGTGAAATCGATTGGCTTAAGGAATTTCCTATATGCTTAATTAGGGAGTTAGTGGATTCAATTGGGACTCGTGACCATGCCCGGCTCGTGTCTTGATGGGATCCACCAACGAACTATATTACTAATTGACGGCTACCGCCATTGTGTCAATAAGAGCCACCAAAATACATCGACGCTCTAACCCCACGAGAGTGGTGTGATCTGAGATCATTCCGTCCATGAGAGTGGCATGAATATTGTCGATTCTTAATGCACGTGTCGTGTGTGCCTATGGGTTAATGCGATACGTTAGATTCATGGTACTTAGAACCATGAATTCCACATCTTGGATGTGACAATCCCTATAAAACCAATGCAACGTAAGAGTCTTAACCAAGCATTGAAATCCGACGATCCTAGTGGTGAGTCCTAAACCCTATTCTTTATTAATTGTTCACAATCCAAACAAACAATCTTTCAAAACCGACTGCTACCTATATTCTGAGATTTAAAAATAACCCAAGATAATAACATTCATACCTTCACTGTGGAATCAATATCTTTTATACTATTACTTGATACCGTACGCTTGCGTAAAGTGCCGGGGATTTGCATTTGGGATGCATTTAGCACTTGGTGTTCGTGCCATTGCTAGGTGAGTTCTAGGTGTTAGTTCCGGGTCAACCAACTGCTTCGCCCTGAAGAAAGATATTGAGCGGTTGATCCAGGGCGGGCATCTCCAGAGATTTGTCGACACCCGACCGTAGGAGAAGGGAAACTGTGGGGCCTGATCAACCAACCCATGACGTCGAGCAAGTGGCCTACCACAGGCCCGAGCCGGTTGGGCGTGTGGATGTAATCTGCGGTGGGCCGGCCAGGGTGGCACATCAGCGTCGCTCGACAAGTCATGATGGCAGACGCTGGCACAGGGGAAAAGTGGAGAAGAGTGCCTCGTCCCCATATCTCCTTCTCTGATGACGACCTGGAGGGGGTCGAGCTGTCGCATGAGGACGCCATCGTCATTGAAGCCCTCATCAGGCCGACGGTCGTGAGCAGACTCCTGGTCAACACAAGCAGCTCGTGCGACATCCTGTTCTTGTCCATGATTCTGAAGATGGGGCTGGACCAGGCGGAGATGAAGCCGTGCTTAGGCCCGATTATCAGCTTCAACGGACATTCAATGCCCATTGTTGGAGTGATTACGCTGCGGTCACATTAGGGGAGAGGCTGAAGTTCGTCACTCGAATGACGCAGTTCGTTGTCGTCGTCGTCACCTCAGCGTACAACAGAATCATATGATGACCTTACATGACCACTGTCGAAACTCTCCCCTCTCTCCTGCATCAGATGGTGAAGTTCTAGACTCCGCATGGAGTTGGACTGGTGCAGGTATCTCAAAATCTCTCCCAAAGCTGTTACATCGGCTCCACTAAACACAAGAGGTCCGAGCAAGCCTTGCCGATCGACCTCCTTGACGATCAGAAGGAATTCACTCATCAACAACCTGCTCCAGTGGAGGATGTAGAGGAGGTGCCGGTGGCAGAGGAAGCGGGCAGAACATTGTCGATCGACACGAAGCTCACCGCGGAGCTGAGGGCGAGTCTAATTGACCTCCTCAGGGCAAATGCAGACATCTTCGCATGGTCACCCTCAGACATGCCTGGAGTCGACCCAGAGGTCATCGTACATGAGCTACATGTCGACTCTGAAGCACGCCCAATCCCACAGAAGAAGAGAGGTGCAGGAGGCGAGAAGAAGCAGGCATCGGGCGAGGAAGTGGAGAGACTTTTGGAGGACAAATTCATTAGAGAGGTGAGCTACCCTGAGTGGCTTGCCAATGCGGTCATGGTGAAGAAGCCCAACAGCAAATGGCAGATGTATGTGGACTTCACTGACCTCAACAAAGCCTGTCCGAAAGATAGCTTCCTGCTGCCGAGGATCGACCATTGGTAGACAACGCCTCCGGATACGAGCTGCTGACCCTCATGGACGCCTTCTCCCGGCTACAATCAAATCCAAATGGCGCCCTACAACGAGGAGAAGACGTCGTTCATCACTGATCGAGGGGCGATCTGCTACACCCAGATGCCTTTCGACCTGAAGAACGCCATGATGACCTATCAGCGGATGGTGAACAAGATCTTTCACCCCCAGGTCGGCAGGAATCTGGAGGTCTACATTAATGATATGCTGGGAAAGTCTAAGAAGGCTGAGGATCACCTCGTCGATCTTGAGGAGACCTTTCAGAAAGTGCAACGCTACAATCTACGGTTCAACCCGACGAAGTACATCTTCGGCATTCAGTCTGGGAAATTTCTCGGCTTCATGATCACAAAGTGAAGAATTGAGGCTAACCTCGACAAGATATTCGCCCTCAGCAACATGAGCGAGCCAAAGATGATCAGAGATTTGCAGAAATTGAATGGCCGGATAGCCGCACTGGGGAGGTCGAAGTCTGCCGAGAGGTCACTCCCTTTCTTCAAAATCTTACGGAAGGCCCTCGACGTGAGGAAGGGCATAAGGAAGGAAGTGGAATGGGATGACAACTGCACCCAAGCCTTCGGTGAGCTTAAAGCCTATCTGCAGAGCCCACCACTGCTCGATAATCCGGAGGAAGGAGATCAGCTCGGCCTCTATCTCGCCGCCACAGAACAAGCTGTTAGCTCGGTCCTAATCAAAGAGGAAGGTGGGATTCAGATGTCGATCTACTATGCAAGCCGGGTGCTCCGGGAGACGGAGACCCGCTATAGCCTGATCGAGATGGTCGCCTATTGCTTAATACTAACGGCAAGGAAGCTCCAGCCCTACTTCCAAGCGCATTCCATCGTTTTCTACACAAACTTGCCGCTTGAGAAGAACTTGAGGAGGCTGGAGAGGTCGGGCAAAATGCTGAACTGGAGTGTCGAGCTCAGCGAGGTCGACATCATCTACAAGCCCAGGGCGGCGATCAAGGGTCAGGCGTTGGCAGACTTTGTGGCGGAGTGCACCATCGAAGAGATTGGCGGTGCAGTGCCCGACACCCAACCAGACACATAACAGAAATAGCTCGTCGATGAGACTCCTCCATCTACTTCTGCGCAATCCGGAGACGAGCTGTGGATCGTCCATGTTGATGGGTCGGCCACGGGGTCGGGAAGCGAAGCCGGCATCATGATCGAGAGCCCGGAGGGAAGCCTGCTGGAGTACGCACTCCGCTTCAACTTCTCGGCGACCAACAATGTGATGGAGTACGAGGCCGCTATCAATGGACTGAGCTCTGCAGGGCGCTGGGGGCGATGAACATGCTGTTAATCAGCGACTCATGGCTTGTCGTCCAGCTGTTAATCAGTTAACATGGTGAATATGCGTTTATCTGCGATGAAAGATTAAAGTAACTCATTTAAATGTATTTATAATCAATGGTTGCAAACTGATGATAATTGGAATTCTACTATTGATCCACAAAAACGGGCTTAATCAAGGTTGGCCAAGCAGATCACTATCCCCGTAGGGTGATCCAAACTTGGACACAAGCAATTCCAGCCGGCTCGGTGAACCAATATTAAGAACGCCGATTATTAACTTTTGCTTTATCGATTAGATTAATATACCGTTGAGTAGTCCTTTATTTATCTACTATGATAGTTAAACCAAAACCACTGATTGACTTTCTTATTGAAAACCAGAAAGTTAGTGACCCTTTTCAAATCAACTGGGCCAAAGCAAACTCCAAAGAGCTTCTCTTGTTGAAAAGTCAAGGCAAAGCCTCAAGAGAGAATGTCATTCCTGAGCAATGATATGAAGTCCAACAACTATGATGCCGATCTCATGCTTCGAGCATGTGGTATTTCCATTAGTACACAGTTTATCCAAGTAGATGGTCGCGTGCTACAACCACCAAAGTTAAAAGTTGGCAATGTCGTATGCTCAAGTCAGTATTCGTTATGCAGTTGATTAGTTTCCTATTTAATTAGGTCTCTAGTTGGCAAGGTGTATGTTCAAGTCAATAGCCATTCTGAGGATACATGTGATAGTTCATACTAGTACAATATTTAAATTTCTAAATTTAGAATTAGAGTGACTTACGGGTTTCGAGGTCGTTGTAGTAAGTCGAGACTGGATCTAGTGCTTCCAAAGGTGCTCGCGCAAGAGAAACGGTACATGCAAACAAAAGAGATCGCCGGTTAAAGGTTACACTATTTTCTATTTATTTATCTTAACGTTTGTATTTTTATTATTGCTTGGAATGTGTCAAAAACGTATTTATTTACATCAAATTACATTTCAAAAAAGATAACTTAGAAAATTCATAACTGACGAGATACTTGCCTGATTTCTTGTGCGCTCGAGGCACTGCGCTGGATTTTTCTATAGCTTTACTTCATTTTTGTGCTTTTATTATAGGAAAATTTTCAAATGAGAACATTTCGCACGGTGCGAAAATATTTTTATCTTTTTTTTGAAATTTTTCTTTCAAAATTTCTTTTTTCCACCCTCATTATATGTTGTTATACTCCCCTCAAAAACTAATGGTTGAGAAATAATGTCATTTGGTCTTCGATCAAAGCATTTCATCAAATTCGCACGTTTTGAGACCGTTAAATTTGTAACGGGTGGATGGGTGCTCTAATCCCAACGGGTTCACCTATTATTTTCCATGGGTATATAATTGTATGGATTAAACATCAAAAAAAATTCAAAAAAATAAAAAAAATGTTTTCGCACGGTTTTTTTCGCACTCGAAGATCACTATTTATTGTATCTTAAAACAACCTTTTTATCTTTTGCTTCCTCTCTCTCTCTCTCTCGCTCCCCCCCCCTCATCTAATTGTTTTGACTACAGCACTTACACCCAAGTCATTTTCATATGCTGTTACAATGAACTCAATGACACCCATATTAAGTTTTGAGATAAGGAGTGATTATCGTTAAATAGTGTATTATCTTACTATTATCTCATTATCATTAATTAACAATGCTAGCGCCTTATAAAATAATTGTTGTTGTGAATGGGTATTTACTGGGTTGATGAGTTATTGGGCCAACCTAAGTGGTTGGGCCCATACCCACTTGTATTCTCCCCTTTGGCTATAAATATAGACTTGAGGGCTCTCCCCTCAGTAGTTGATTCATAACACGTTATCAGCACGAGTCTCTAAAAAAAAATTTTTTTTTCCACAAATTTTTCCGTTCGTTGCGAAGGCGAAGGCGAAGGCGAGACGGTAGATCCACGAGCGCGGTGCAAGGCTTCCTCCATCAAGGGTCGTCATCCGCGTAGGGCTTCGAGCAACCGTCGCTATATCCGGAGGACGGATATAGAGGTAAAAACTCTAAAAACAAGATTTTTAATCATACGTAGGATTACCCCTCCCCTAGATCTCACAAGATCGTCATGGGGATTCATCGTCGCCTTGAAAACGACGGATTTTTCATCCCAAAAACCCAATTTTTAGGGTAAAAACTCAATTTTTAGGGTTAAAACCCTAATTTTGAACCCTCCGGCGGCTACCCGTCACCGGACCCCCCCAAAACCCTCCCCTCGCCGGAAAAACCCCCCCACCACCATGGCCGCCTCCCCCTGCAGGGGGGGCGGCCCCCGCCGTCGCCCCTGCAGGGGGCAGCGGCCCCCGAGGCCGCCTCCCCCTGCAAGGGGGGGCGGCCCCCCCCGCCGCCCCTCCTGCAGGGGGCGGCGGCCCCCGAGGCCGCGCCCCTCCTGCAGGGGGCGGCGGCCCCCGAGGCCGCGCCCCCCTGCAGGGGGGCGGCCTTGGCCGCTCTCCCCCTGCATGGGGGGCGGCCTCCGTGGCCGCGCCCCCCTGCGGGGGGGGCGGCCCCCGCCGCCCCCCCGCAGGGGGCGGCGGCCGCGCCGGCCGCGCCCCCACCCGCAGGGGGCGGCGGCGGCGCCCGCCCCCCCAGAAACCCTAGAAACGGAAAGAAAGAAAAAAAAAATTTAAAATTTCCAGATCTGTGGGCCTGAAGCCCACAGCAGATCTGTGGGCTTCAGGCCCACAGAATTCAAAAAAAAAAAATTCCAGATCTGTGGGCCTGAAGCCCACAGCAGATCTGTGGGCTTCAGGCCCACAGATTTTCAAAAAAAAAAAAAGGAAAGAAGAGAAAGAAAAAAAAAGCCTATGGGCCCGAAGCCCACAGGTCGACTGCGGGCTTCAGACCCGCATGTTGTTTTATCTGAAAAAAAAAAGGGGGAGGCAAAGGGCTATAAATTTGCCTCAAAAGGCAATTTATTAGCCTAAAAATTAATTTAAAATGGGGATTTAAGGGCAAAATATTCGTGAAAAATCACGGTAAATTACGGGACAAATACCGGGCAGGCGAGGACTTTTTGGGGATTCTTGGAGGGGGCTTTTGGGATGATAAGGAAAACTTTTTCCTCTGACAAAGAAAATGTTTATTTTAGGCTCTTAATCAATTTAATTGATTAAACCCATTCAATTTACAACCTTTGCATTGTAATGATTTTTTTTTCTGCAAAAATCATATTTACATGCTTTGCATCTCTGGTATATTCTGTTGGATATTATATGCGTGGTTGTGCATTGTATTTAAAACTTAATAATTAGAAAGATCCTGCGACCGCTCTGCCGTTAGTAACCTAACGGTGTATGACGTTGCCCAGTGGTCCAATAATTATTAAGTGTTTAAATTATCTATCCATCTCTGCGAATATTAAATGCCTGTGATGCCTGTGATGAAAATGTCTGATGAAAATGTTGATGAGCACAATATTTCTGCATGAATTGCTAAATGTGGTTTTTGGATCGGCCGTTTAGTCCCACAGTTTATTTCCCGCACTTTTCTTTTATTTTTGAGAGAAATTGTAGTGAGGAATTTATGTAAATGTCAAAGAAAGAAGACCAACTTCCACGAAGACGGAGGCCACGCTTGAAGATGGAGATATCATATGGGACCCACGGGGTTTCCAAAGTTGTATTTTCATTTTCTTTAAGCTGCAAATTTGTATAATTTGGACTGTGGACTTTTTTGGACTCTTTCTTGTGGGACTGGCCGATCCACACATTTAGCTTTTCGTTAAATATTGCCTCCACATGAAAATGTTTTCTCTGAATTAATTATTAATTCATGCATGTTTGTGCTCTGCTAGATAAATGGCTAATATTGCAAGCGTTAATTTCGAAGTACTGGAAGCATCAGAGAGAAACTATCTAAGCTGGAAGCTAGATGTAAAGTTTCACCTGCGGGCAAAGTCCCTCATCGCTGCTGTGACTGAAAAAGAAAATGTTAGCAATATAGAGAAGGCGCAAGCCATCACCTATATTCGCCGCCATGTGGACAAGACCTTAAAGGCTGAATACCTTACGGTCGAAGATCCATTTGAGCTATGGACTGCCCTTGAGGACAGGTATAAACATCAGAAAGATGTTATACTCCCAAGGGCACGATATGAGTGGGAGAACATGAGACTACAGGACTTTAAGTCCATTGCTGAGTACAACTCAGCACTTTTTAGCACCACCGCACGCCTGAAGTTGTGTGGTGAAAAAGTCTCAGAAAATCGCATGCTGGAAAAGACGTATACGTCCTTCCATGAAAAAGATGCGATACTCATGCAGCAATACCGTGAACGCAAGTTCACCAAGTATTCCGAGCTGCTGTCATGTTTACTCATGGCCGAGCAAAACAGAGAGCTTCTTCTCTCCACTCACAATATACGCTCTCCGGCACTGCCCCCCACCAGAAGCTCACTATTCCTCTTCCTTCAAAAAGAAGTGAGATAATAAAAGAAAAGAAAGACCACAAAAGGGGGGTCAACAGAAAAATGTCAAGGGTCATGTACAGCAGCAGCGAAATAATGAAAGTAAGCGGAAGTTCACGAGGCACAGAAATAACAAAAAATAGAAATGATATCCCCCCACCCAAGAGGGAATGGGAAGACCAGTGCCAAAATTGTGGCATGAAAGGCCACTGGTCCAGACTGTGCCGAACTCCGCATCATCTCCAGGATTTGTATAAAGAGAACAAGAAAAATAAAGCTGAAACAAACCTGATGACATCTGATGCTCCAGTTAAGTTTTTCAGCTGACGACTTCGAAAATAATGGCATGCTTAACTAGCCTTTTACTTTTATCTTAGCAAATTGTTATGAGAGCTTTTTGTATTACGCAATCTGTTTTGATTGAAAAATTTTAGTAGACAATAAATGAAAATGTTTATCTAAATATGCATGTGCCGATACGTTTCATCTTTTGAAACTGCTCTCATAAATGCTTAGTAGACAATAAACACGTACGATTTCTATCAATACAAAGCCCAATATCAGGGCTATATTGAAGATCCAGGGAATGCAACACAGTTGCCCCCAAACGACACAAAAATAATGGATGCACTAATCCCTCCGAATTCCAAAAAGAAACTTTCTAAGTTTCAAGGACATCCGTTTCAACGGATCCCATTTGGAAACAGCAAATGTAAAAGAAAAATTACCGTATGCAACGTCTCAAGAAAAAGGAGTAAAATCCACACTTGAACGTTTTGAGAGCCTTATAGGCCTCTATCATACGAAGATTCGGAGAAAGGAAGCAGAATTAAACGGAGCACCTGAAGTGCCCTACATCAGCCAAGTTTTCACTCTGGCATGTTGGACTTGGCCACCCTGGATTTGTGATGCACAGCATCTTATCCTATGGGTATGACTTGAAGAACCAGAAGATTCTTCAGAAGGGAAAATTCCCTCGCATCCCTTACTATAAGGGAAGACTAATTGCAAGGCCATCTCCACAATAAGTTGAAAAAGAATCTCCACGCTTCCTCAAAAAAGAATACAAGGAGACAGATGTGGATAAAATCCACCACCCCTAGTGGGCTATTTTGGTACTTCATTGTACTAATAAATGCATCCTCAGAATATTCATACGTATGTCTACTACAAGACCCGCAACTTAGCTTTTCCAAAGCTATTGGCACAAGAATAAAAATGTTGCGGGCACATTTCCCAGACAATAAAATGTTGTAAATAAGTCTGGTTAATGTTGGGAAATATACCTCCCAGTCTTTTCAAGAGTATTGCCAATCAACGGGAATTGAAAATGAACATACAAGTGCCGCATGTTCATACCCAAAATGGGTCGGCAGAGTCACTGAAAAGTAGACTCCAATGGACTGAACGTCCATTAAATCCCGATTGCCTATGGATGCATGGGGACATGCAAACTCTGCATGCTGCATCGTAAATGAAAATAAGACCCTCTGGAGGTCAGAGTCTCCAATGCAACTTGCATATGGAATGCCACCGAACATTTCTCATCTGAGAATCTTCGGTCGCGCAGTCTTAAATCCCCATTGCACCACCAAAGAGGACCAAATCGGTACTCAGCGTCGCCTAGGTATCCATGCAGGGTTTGACTCACCCTCACTTATAAGATACCTAGAACCCCAAACGGGGGACGCATTTAAGGCACATCTTGAAGACTGTGATCTCGATGAGACGAGTTTTCCCAAAAATAGGCCCAGATACTGGAAAATCTGGCGCGAAGAAAATTATAACGTGGGATACAAACAGCTTGACCCACTATGATCCGGTAACAATACAATGTGTAGATGAGATCCAGAAGATCTTCCACACACAGAACACTGTTCACCAATTACCGGAATCATTTATTGACAACCAGAAGATTGTCAGATCACACATCCCTGCTGCAAAAACTCCAGCTAGGATTGACATCCCCGAGAATGGATGCAATCCACCAGCAGCAGAAGTGGCTGATCCTCAACAGAAAAGAGGCAGACCACCAGGCTCCAAGGACAGAAACTCCTGGAGACCTTAAGACAATACTACCACAGGACAATGAGCTCCTGTCCACACCATCACCCTTCCCGGAATCCACTGCAGAGGAATTGCCGGGAAAAAGTGAAATTAAGTAAATGTTGTACGTACTGGGGAGGTGTTGGACAGATAGAACATAAATTGTCGACAATATATTCACGTATTATATTGCCATATACATCGCAATGGCGATGATGTTTGTAAATTATCGTTCCACACTCCGTTGCTAGAAGGAAAACGTAGAGATTGGCCAAAATGTGGAACGTGGCAATAGAAGATGAGCTGGACTCACTTATGAAACGTGAAATGTTCGGACCTGAAGTCCAGACACCAAAAGGTGTCAAACCTGTGGATAAAACAAAGTATTGCAAACATAAGAAAAATAGATACAAAATCGTATGCTATACGGTACAACCTATAGCCCAAGGAAAATTTCGCTGAAACTAGGGATCGAACAAATTCAAATGAGCATGTCTCATAAATGATGCATCAGTCTCCCTAAGTTATCAAAAGCGGATACCTTACGATTTGGCGAAGGAAAATTTTGGATATGCTGTTATTGGATGTTGTGACGGCATACCTTCGCGGATATCTTGTAAAGATAATTTCCACATTTCCTTAAAATGCCTGAATAGACTTCGGGACGTCTATTCAAATGAAGAAATATAAGTATAACAAATAAATGTACAACCAAGAGAATCACTTGAGAAGTCAATGATTCCTACTGAAGGTTGTTTTTGCATCTATGCAAAGAACAGGATTAGAGATCTTAGTTGTAGACAACTAACATCTCATCGGATCTCCTGAAGAGAAAACCGAAATAAATGTACTAGCCTGACTTTTAAACATGAAATAAAAAAGACCTAGGCAAATATAAAGTCATGGCTCATAGAATCCTGTTACAAACGCCCAGAAGTGCGTTGGAGATATTAACAGGACCATTGTCATCCAAAGTACACCTACGGTGGTACACTTACTGGATGAACAAAAAGAACCCTTCCGATCGTTGGAAGAGGGGGAGGATATAACTGGTCCTAAAGTCCCTTATCTTAGTGCAATCATGCACTCCTGGCTAACTGCATCTGTCCCGGTATAACAATTGCAGTAAACTCATTAGCCAGAGATAGTTGGCACCTAAAAAGGGCCATTAGACCTGAGTTAAGCCTTCTGCGCTTACTCCAAGGGTCGAAATATTCGGACTTACAAAATGTAGTAGCATCCTCCAATGTTTATGCAAATGCAGGTTTCAGGTCCAGTCCCTATGCTGAGAAATCACAGAACGGGTACCCACAGTGGGATGGCCATCCCCTGCAGATCTGCAAAGCAACTTATGAAGGCAACATCATCCTATCATTCCGAGATCCTCACCATTCCAGAATCACACCAATGGTGTATTTGAGGGCGCCTGGTGGTACATCACATCCCAGTGACGACTGGGATAGAGGCTGGTTCTGTGGAGCTAACCATATAGTCTGAAGACCACATCAGAGGCGACAAAACTTAGCAACCTCCTCAGAGTCCCTGGATTCAGCAGCTGCTTGATGGTGACAAAATTTGTAATTTGTGTACATTTTCGGAATATTGTAAATAGGAGTGATGAGATAAGCCTAAGAGATCTGAAAGCCTAAGAGCTTTTACAGATCAGGGGGAGTTGAGGGAATTTGTACTCTTTTCCCTTAGCTATGGTTTTTCCCACTGGGTTTTCCATAGCCAAAGGTTTTAACGAGGCAAATCAAATCAACTCTGGATCCCGAAGTATCCACCCCTCTGTGACGCTCAGAATCTAGAAGTATTCATGAGCAGAGTCACTTGTACAAATCAGGGGGAGTTAAAGAGCGTTTGCACTCTTTTTCCTTAACTATGGTTTTTCCCACTGGGTTTTCCATAGCCAAAGGTTTTAACGAGGCAAATCTCACCAACTCAGGATCCTGAAGTATCCACCCCATGTGAGACCCAAACAGGCTCAGAATCCTGAAGTATTCATGAGCGGGGTCCACAACCATGGCTGGATAAGGGGGAGTGTTGTGAATGGGTATTTACTGGGTTGATGAGTTATTGGGCCAACCTAAGTGGTTGGGCCCATACCCACTTGTATTCTCCCCTTTGGCTATAAATATAGACTTGAGGGCTCTCCCCTCAGTAGTTGATTCATAACAATTGTATTATATAATTTTTTTTGTTTAAGAAACGCAGAATGAGGTAGAGAGAGACAGTGAGAGAATTAGAGATCTAGAGAGAGAAACAAGAGATAGATTGAGAGGGGGGTTAGTGAGAAACAGAGAGGGAGAAAGATAAGGGTAGAGAGTTGGGGGGGGGATGGGGATATGGGTTTGCGGCACTTGCGACGGCAGGGAGGATCGTTGTTGATGCAGCTATGGGCTGCAGGGGGCGAGCTTGGTGCTTGGGGGCTTACAACGGAGCGGCGCCGGAGGTGGCCGGCCCTCGTCGAGCGGCGAATTGCGATCGTCACCGAAAGGGGAGGGTGTTGATGTTGCGTATTTGGGAGAGAGTGGGTGTGGGGCCGTTTTGGGGGTCTGGCTTGCTGAAATCGCGGGCGGCGGTTTGTCGCGGCAGAGGGAGGCACGCGGCAACGGGGAGGCTTGCGGCTTGCGGCGGTATCCAACGGAGGACGAGGTATGTGGGGTTGGGTTCGTGGAGGGGTTAGCCGGAGAGAGGGGGAGGGGAAAGGGGGCCGGCGCTGGGGATGGGGTGGCCGGCCCTGTGCTGTGGCTGAGGAAGAGGAGGAGGAGGCCGGTCGTGCTTGCGTACGGGGAGAGATGGCAGCGGCTAGTAGCATGAAGAATTGAGATGAGAAACTAGAGCATGGCCAATGGAAACAGATGCAGCAGCAACGAAGAAGCATTGAAGCAATCCAAATGTAAATCCTGATGCACCGTGTTAGCCTCTTGATGGCTTGCACCCAGTATTACAAGGTTGAGAGCCTGACCTCTCAGCTATTATGAGTTTGGGGAGCTTCAGAGAATAAACCACAAGGATGATAATGTTTTTGGGTGTTGGTTGCGTGGGTTGCTTTTGTGTTGACGGGGGAGAAGGGGGGGGGGAAGGAGAAAGGAAAATTGATATGAAGATGAAGACGTTGAAAGAAGTTGTGTGATTGTTGGGTGCTCCTCTGCTGGGGAGAAAGGGTAGTGGTTTTAATGAAATCAATGTGTGTGTCCTGTAACAAGCCTTCTCGTTGACCCTCTAATTTGTAGTAATTTGTAGTACTATTTTCTCCTTGATCCAACCAATGTGGGACTAAATGGCCCGCCCTCATGCTGCGCTTGCTCCCCCCTCGAACACCCATCGTTCTGCTTTGCGTTTAGTCTCACATCGGTGGGAGTATGTAGGATCACAATGTTTAAATCGAATAGTTGGGAAAAGGCTCCTGAGCTTCATCAGCGGAATCGGATCGGGTTGGGAATTTGAGCGTTGGATCCGCATTTCGGCTTCAAATTAATTCAGTTGGGTTATTTTTATCCGAAACCGAATCCGAATTAACCGAGTATTCTGAATCGGAATCGGGTTTGGAAGCGAAACCGGGTTATTTGCACATCCCTAGTGCTGATGTATTTCACATTGAAGAATAGGGGGCTTGGTTGTGGGGTTCAAATTAATTAGGTAGTTGAGATGTTATTAAGTTTTAGAATTTAGATGCATGAAGCACGAGCAGTTGGTTGCTGTTTCCTCTTTGGAATGGAAGGCCCCAAGGAGAGATAATTAAATAACTTTGGAATCTAATGAGGTGGAGAGTTCGACTTGGCATTCCCCCAAGGCTGCTGCTAAAGGAGTTCGCAAACGAAAAATAAACATGATTACTTAAAATAATTAAATGAGGTTAAAATTTAAAACGTATTTTTTAAAACTTAATAAGTAAAATAATTAAATACAGAAAAATTTTGATTTTGCCCCGAAGCTCAACGTGTCCGAAAATTTACGGAAAAAATACCATGGGTTCGTCTTGTCGCGAGAATCATGAAAATAACACCCGTTTTAGATTTTGAGCTACGGAAAAATACAAAAAAAAATTTAATCATATTTGAACTTGTTTAAAACTTTTTCGAATACGGGAATACGTGTACAATGAAATCATATTTGAACCCGTTGACCCTCTAATTTGTAGTACTATTTTCTCCTTGATCCAACCGATGTGGGACTAAATGGCCCGCCCTCATGCTGCGCTTGCTCACCCCCTCGAGCGCCCATGGTTCTGCTTTGCATTTAGTCCCACATCGGTGGGAGTATGTAGGATCACGATGTTTAAATAGAATAGTTGGGAAAAGGCTCTTGAGCTTCATAAGCGGAATCAGATCGGGTTGGGAATTTGAGTGTTGGATCCGCATTCCGGCTCCGAATTAATTCGGTTGGGTTATTTTTATCCGAAACCGAATCCGAATTAACCGAATATTCGAAATCGGATTCGGGTACGGAACCAGGTTATTTGCCCACCCCTAGTGTTGTTGTATTTCACATTGAAGAAGAGGGGGCTTGGTTGTGGGGTTCAAATTAATTAGGGAGTTGAGATGTAATTAAGTTTTGGAATTTAGATGCATGAAGCACGAGCAGTCGGTTGCAGTTTCCCCTTTGGAGTGGAGGGCCCAAATGAGAGATAATTAAATAAATTTGGAATGTAGTGAGGTGGAGAGTTTGACTTAGCAGAAGATGCATCCCCCCCAAGGTTGCTGAAGTCGTCCGTAAATGAAAAATAACCGTGGTTAATTAAAATAATTAAATGAGATTAAAAGTTAAAACGTACTTCTTAAAACTTAATAAGTAAAATAATTAAATACAGAAAAATTATGATTTTACCCCCGAAGCTCAACGTGTCTGAAAATTTACAGAAAAAAATACCACAAGTTTGTCTTGTCGCGAGAATCATG
Source organism: Scilla litardierei (assembly GCA_030789695.1). Classification (NCBI taxonomy): domain Eukaryota; kingdom Viridiplantae; phylum Streptophyta; class Magnoliopsida; order Asparagales; family Asparagaceae; genus Scilla; species Scilla litardierei. Next base: position 105,427,355 of record CM061141.1, read on the forward strand.
AAAATAACACTCGTTTTAGATTTTGAGCTACGGAAAAATACAAAGAAAATTGTTTAATCATATTTGAACTCGTTTAAAACTTTTTCGAATACGGAAATACGTGTACGACGAAATCATATTTGAACTTGTTGACCCTCTAATTTGTAGTACTATTTTCTCCTTGATCCAACCGATGTGGGATTAAATGGCCCGCCCTCATGCTGCGCTTGCTCCCCCCCTCGAGCGCCCATGGTTCTGCTTTGTGTTTAGTCCCACATCGGTGGGAGTATGTTGGATCACGATGTTTAAATAGAATAGTTGGGAAAAGGCTCTCGAGCTTCACAAGGGGAATCGGATCGGGTTGGAAATTTGAGTGTTGGATCCGCATTTCGGCTCCGAATTAATTCGGATGAGTTATTTTAATCCGAAACCGAATCCGAATTAACCGAATATTCGGAATCGGATTCGGGTACGGAACTGGGTTCGAAAGCAGAACCGGGTTATTTGCCCACCCCTAGTGCTGTTGTATTTCACATTGAAGAAGTGGGGCTTGGTTGTGGGGTTCAAATTAACCAGGGAGTTGAGTTGTAATTAAGTTTTGGAATTTAGATGCATGAAGCACGAGCAGTCGGTTGCGGTTTCCTCTTTGGAATGGAGGGCCCAAAGGAGAGATAATTAAATAAATTTGGAATCTAATGAGGTGGAGAGTTTGACCTAGCGGAAGATGCATTCCCCCAGGCTGCTGAAACCGCCCGCAAACGAAAAATAAACGTGATTAATTAAAAGAATTAAATGAGGTTAAAAGTTAAAAACATACTCATTAAAACTTAACAAGTAAAATAATTAAATACAGAAAAATTATGCTTTTGCCCCCGAAGCTCAACGTGTCTGAAAATTTACGAAAAAAATACCACGAGTTCGTATTATCGCGACAATCATGAAAACAACACCCGTTTTAGATTTTGAGCTACGAAAAAATACAAGAAAAAATTGTTTAATCACATTTGAACTCGTTAAAACTTTTTCGAATACGGAAATACATGTACGACGAAATCATATTTGAACTCGTTGACCCTCTAATTTGTAAAACTATTTTCTCCTTAATCCAACCGATGTGGAACTAAATGGCCCGCCCTCATGCGACGCTTGCTCCCCCCTCAAGCGCCCATGGTTCTGCTTTGCATTTAGTCCCACATCGGTGGGTACCATATCAATTTCTACTAACAAAAACTTACCAATTAATTTCTAACAATTAATTTCTTATCAACAACATGACTAACTGACTCGTTGTAATTTTACTGCGACAATTTTAGGGCAAAAAAATTCCAAAAATTTTTGCTCTCACCGCACAACTTCTTTTGACTATGAAGAAATATTCGGCTATCTCTTTTGATCCACGAAATCTTTGGAATTCTTCGGAAAAAAAATCAAACCCTAGCTGTTTGCTTTTTGCACGTTGCAACTTGGTATGTTCGCTCTCGTATATTCGCATTCGCGTCTGTTCGCATTCAGACAATGGTTTTGTTTGATGTTGTGTGCGGCGAGTAATTATGCTCTGTGCGTCCATTTTTTACTCACCGCGCACAACAAACAAAATTTTTGCTTGTTGTGAGCAGTGAGCAAAAATGGATGCACAGAGCAAAATCACGCATCGCACGCAACATGCAAAATTTTTTGCTTGTGTGCGAGTTTCCTTTTTGCCTATTGTTACGCCTATTTGGCAGAAGCCTGAAAGACACGAGCCCAGAAACCCGACTGCTGATCAGAAGCCCATCTGCGCGATTAGGCCCGCCCTGCGAAGTCCCATAGAGGGCCCCCGAATATCAACCCGACCCGGCCCCGATAACGCACGAGTCACCCGCCCACTCCAGCGATAACCGTTCCCCTGATCCCGCTACCACTTAATGGTCGTGATGGGGAGGTGCTGGCATGGCGCAGGGAGCGGCGAGGGGGGGGGGGCGGATTGAGGGGGCACGATCGAGGGCGGACGAGCGACGTGTGCAGTCACGGCGGGAGATCTATAAAAGGGCTGGAAAGACGACTGGACAGAAGACCGGATCTCAGGTAACTAAAACCTAAGGTACTCCATCAACGACCTAGTTCCCCCATTCCAAACTCCTTCCTCCCCCGCTCGCGCCGGTAGACGCCGTTCCGATCTCCTCTCGAGTCGAACCGTCTCCGCCGGGCCTCCTCTTTCAGATCACTATCTGACTTAGGCATCGGAGGGGATTTGGCCGGAACCAAGGTCCGGTCCCCCTGACGAGCGTTCTCATCTGCGCAGGAGGACGTTACATCCACGGGCCGAGGCTTCCCCTCCGCCCCGCGACCGGCAACGTAACCAGTAGGACGATCGAGGCTACCCCTCGTCGTCCGACCGCCGAGGCCGAGCACGTCCGTCCGAGGCCGAGCGTCTCAACCCGGGACGAGGCTTCCCCTCGCCCCCCTTGCGACCAAGGATCTCGATTTGGCCGAGCCGACGCGCTCCACGTCGTCCGCAACTCCGACTCACGCCTCGTCTGCACCGACTCGACACACCCTAGGGACCCAAGCGGATCCCTTGACCACGTTGACCGGGTTATCCACGGTCAACGCTTTTGTAGTGAGAAAACACTCTGAAACATCTGGCGTCGTCTGTGGGAACGAACTATCCCACGAAGAAACAAACCACACCTGCAATGACGCGTCTTCACCCGTCTCGACGAAAGGAGAGCAAGGCTCTGACGCGAAGCGACAGGGCCCGCCATCGTTGGCAAGAGTGGGCCCGGGCCCGGCGCGAGGAGGATCGTGAGGAGAGGACCGGGAGACCCTCACCGTCCCTACCGGTCGGGAGACCGAGCACGTCTGTAACGGCGCGCAGCTCGGACGTAGCTTTGGTGGTGTCGGTAATCATAGACACAACCATGGTACGACGACTGCTCGTCGACACCGGCAGCTCCTGCGACGTCCTCTTCATGTCAACCCTGGAAAAGATGGGGCTGCGGAAGGAAGACTTGCAACCTCGCTCGGGTCCCGTGGTGTGGATTCACGGGTCATTCCACCCCCATCATCGGCACGATCCATCTCCCGGTAACGCTCAGAGGCCCACCAGACTCGGTGACCCTGGCGATGGAATTCATCGTATTGGGGATCGGGTCGGAATACAATGGATCATCGGCCGACCCCTACTCAACGCCATCGGCGCGGTGGTCTCGACCCTCCATCAGACTATCAAGTTCCGAACGCCTGGGGGAATGGGGCAAGTCGAAGGCGACGCGGGGAGACCGAGTACCTACTATCAACTGGCGGAGGAAGGTCCCGAAGATCGTCTAGTCGACCGGATGGCCGCGCTCGACTTAAGGGACGGGCCGAGGCCCACCCCTGCGGAGGAGCAAGAGCAGATCCCGGTCACGGACGTCGAGGGCCGGTTCGTCTCAATCGGGAGAGGGCTAAACCACGACCTGAGGAGCCAACTGGTCGAGTGCCTGGAGGCGAACCTAGACGTCTTTGCTTAGTCACCAGAGGACATGCCCGGCGTAGATCCCCATGTGATCGTCCACCAGATCAACGCCGACCCCAACTTCAGGCCGGTCAGGCAGAAGAAGCGGAACCTGGGCGGCGAGAAGATGAAGGCGGCCTTCGAAGAAGTGGAACGTCTCCTCAACGCCGGCTTCGTACGAGAGGTCTGGTACCCGGAGTGGCTATCGAACGTGGTGATGGTCAGGAAACCCAAACGGGAAGTGGCGAATGTGCGTGGACTTCAGTGACCTCAACAAAGCCTGTCCCAAGGACAGCTACCCCCTACCGCGCATTGACCACTTGGTGGACAACGCTTCGGGGTACGAGATGCTTAGCTTCATGGACGCCTACTCAGGGTACAATCAAGTCCAGATGGATCCCCGGGACGAAGAGATGACAGCCTTCACGACGGACCGGGGAACGCACTGCTACAAGAAGATGCCCTTTGGTTTGAAGAACGCAGGGGCCACCTACCAGAGAATGGTCAACAAGGTTTTTTACTCCCAGATCGGGAGGAACCTAGAGGTCTACGTCGACGACATGCTTGTCAAGTCGAGAAAGCCGGAGGACCACATCGCCGACCTTCGTGAAACCTTCGAGCGGTTGCGGCGACACAACATTCGACTCAACCCCACGAAGTGCACGTTCGGGGTAAGATCTGGCAAATTCTTGGGATTTATGATAACTAACCGTGGCATTGAAGCTAATCCTGACAAGATCGAGGCACTGATCAACATGCGTGAGCCGACGACGATCAAAGAGCTGCAGAGGTTGAATGGGCGCATCGCAGCCTTGGGGCGATTCCTTTCCAAGTCGGCGGAGAGATCGCTTCCCTTCTTCAAGGTTCTGAGGAAAGCGATCACGGAACCCTCGGACAATAGGAAGACGATACTATGGGATGAAGACTGCTCCAGGGCGTTCGCGGATCTCAAGGAATATCTCCGCAGCCCGCCTCTCCTGTCCAAGCCACGGGAAGGGGAGTCGCTAAGCCTTTACCTGGCGTGCGCGGAGGAAGCAGTGAGCTCGGTGCTGATCCGGGAAGACGGTGGGGTGCAGTGGCCGGTGTACTACACGAGTCGGATCTTGAAGGGGGCGGAGGTGCGGTACTCGCCCATGGAGAAACTGGCGTACGCCCTCGTTCTCTCAGCGTGAAGGCTCAGGCCCTATTTCCAGGCCCACACCATACTGGTCTTGACCGACTCGCAACTGGAGCGGAACCTCAGGAGATTCGACTGGATGGGAAGGATGCTGAACTGGGGGGTGGAATTGAGCGAGTTCGACCTCCGATTCAAACCGCGCATGGCCATCAAAAGGCAGGCCTTGGCTGAATTCATTGCTGAATGCACGACGGAAGGAGAACATCCCCCAGAGGAAGAAGACCCAGCAACGGTAATCGCCCAACCCTTGTCTTTTCTTTCGGCTGACCACCTCCAGTCAGGAGTCCCAGGAGCGTGGATAGTCCATGTGGACGGATCAGCCACACAATCAGGAGGCGGGGCTGGGATCGCGATCCGATCTCCGGAAGGGAACGTCGTGGAGTACGCGTTGCGGTTCGAGTTCCCGGCCACCAACAACGTGGCAGAATACGAAGCGGTGATCAACGGCCTGAGGCTGGCCCGGGATCTCGGGGCCGAATCTGTGCGCCTCCTCAGCGACTCGAAGCTCATTGTCAACCAACTTCTGGGAAGTTACGAGGCGCGGGAGGGGACGATGCAGAGGTATCACGCCGTCGCCAAAGCAGCGTTCTCCAGGTTCAAAAACGCGGAAGTCTTGCATCTCCCGCGGTCGGAGAACGCACGGGCGGACGCGTTGTCGAAGCTAGCCTCGTCCTCGCCTAAGGAGCTGGGCCGCACCATCTACGTGGAGAACCTGCAGTCCCCCAGCACGGAGGAGCGGGAGGTGATGGCGATCGACCAAAATCCCACCTGGATGGATCCGATCATTCGGTACCTCACTCATGGGGAGGTGCCGACGGATTGGGACGAGCGTCGGACCCTGGAGAGGAAGGCGCTCTGATACGTGATCCATGAGGGGACGCTCTACCGGAGGCGCTGGACAAAGGCTGATGTCCTCCCGTACCTGAAATGCATCGGACCGCAGGAAGCCGACTACGTCCTACGGGAGGTTCACGAAGGGATCTACGGAAATCACCACGGGGGCAAGATGGTTGCACAGAAAATCTTGAGGCAGGGATACTACTGGCCGACCCTGGTACAAGACGCAACAAACTACGTCCAGAAGTGTCAGGAATGTCAGAGGTATGCCCACCACACCTCAACTCCCCCATCGGAGCTCATCCCTATCGTGAGCCCCATCCCGTTTGCGAAGTGGGGGCTCGACATCCTCGGACCGTTTATGCCGGGCCGAGGGCAGCGAAAGTATCTGATTGTGGCGGTGGACTACTTTACCAAATGGATCGAGGTGGAACCGTTGGCCACCATCACATGTAAGAAAGCGAAAAGCTTCGTGTGGACTTCCATCATCTCCAGATTCGGAGTGCCCCGGTCCATCGTCACAGACAACGGGAAACAGTTCGACTCCGCGGGGTTCAAAGACTTCTGCGCGGAATGGGGAATCAAGCTGCTCTTCGCCTCTGTAGCACACCCCTAGACCAACGGAATGGCGGAAGCCGCCAACAAATGCATCATAAAGCCCCTCTGAAAGAAAGTGAAGGACACCGAAGGAAGCTGGTCGGAAGAGCTCCCTGGGATACTCTGGTCATACCGGACGACCCACAAGGAGGCCACCGGCGAGACTCCGTTCATGCTTGCCTACGGGGCCGAGGCGGTGGTACCGGTCGAGTTGGGTGAGAAATCCCTTCGCCTCAAATGCTTTGACGAAGACAGGAACTCGCAAGGTCTGGAGCTCAGTTTGGAGCTCCTCGACGAGCGGCGGGAGCAAGCCCTAGCCACCATTATCCGCCAGAAGCAGAAGGTGGCCCGATACTACAATGCTTGGGTCAGGGGCAAAAGCTTCCACCTTGGGGACCTGGTGCTCCGGAAAGCAGGCTTCAACCCGGATACCGCTCGCAAAGGGAAGCTCGCGGCTAAATGGGAGGGACCCTACAAAGTCGTCGAGGTCCTCGGACCCGCAACCTACCGTCTAGCCAATACGGAGGGGAGGATTCTCACTCACACCTGGAATGCGGAACATTTACGCAAGTACTTTCAATGAATGTATCGTTTTTTATGAAATAAATTTATTTAAGTTCGTTTCCTTTCCAGATAAACAAAAAGATGTACAGAAAGACGCACGTAGAGGTCGAGGGACATTCCCCTCCCTCATTCATCTCCAGAGGCACCCGTGGAGCCACAGGCTGGCGGTCCGCTTGGGCCATCTCCCACACTCCGTTCGCCGTCAGAGTGCATCCGGAGATCCTCGAAGTTGACTCCCGAGAGCGGGAACTTCTTCTGGATCTCGGATTGACACCGGGCGAAGCCTTTCTCGAACGTCTCCGCCAAGGCGATCTCGACGAAGGAGGTGGAGTACTCAGCCACGGCGTCTTGGGCGATTCGGGATGGGTCCACCGCCTCAAGCCCACGCAACCGAGCCTCTAAGGTCTCGATCTGGCGTTGGTGCACCGCCCTCTCCTTCTCGATCTCCTGGGATCTCTCGCCGAGTTGAGCAAGGAGAGCCCTCACCTGCTCCTCCTCCTCCTCCAGACGATCGGAGAGCTCCAGGGCTTTGGGGGCAGCAACGGAGACGGGGATCTTATCGACCCCCGGACGTGTTGGCATCTCCCAAAAGCTCGGCGACCCGCGCCTCGGCCTCTGACTTTGCCGTCAGAGCCAGAGCTCTCTCCCGGTCCGCCTCTTCCAAGGCAGAGGACAGCTCAGTTACGCGGGTCTCCAAGGACCTGACCCGCACCTCCTCTAACTGGCCTGCCTCTCCTTCTTCACCATGAGCCTCAGGATCTCGCCCGGCGTCGGATTTGGCCTTGGGAAGCGCCGCAAATTGGTGCCTCATCGAGAGACCAACCGAGGACAACTGCACCAAGGCAACAAAGGTAAGACGGCGAAAGCAGCTGAGGGAGGACAAGCAGAGACACTCTACCTGTTGGCCGGCCTGGATCACGAAGGTGGCCAAACAGTCACCCCTAACCCCATCCAGCGCAGCCCGATCGGGAGGGAGGCAACTGTTCTCGGCCACTCGAGTGGTGGCCCCGCGGCTCGAAAACACCGACTCCTTCTCCCCCACCGGGAAGCATGGACGAAGAAGGCCTTCCCCTGACGAAGGAAACTCGCCGGGGTTGGAGCGGAACGCGCCCAGATACCGATCATAGACATCAGGGAGAGAACCACCCGGGAGAGGCGAAGGGCCAACCCACGGCCAAGCAACCTCAGCGGGGGCAGGGCGGGTCTGATCGGCAATCGGCGGGACTTCAACTCCCTTGGCCCCCTCACGGGCCCTCTTGCAAGACCCCAACAAGGGGATAGAGGGGGATGTCCCCTTCTTCCTTTTGGAGCCTCCAGTCGAGGGCACGGACCGCTCCTTTTTCCGGACCTCCAGCACATGATCCCTCCTACGCGGATCCGGATCGGGGGCCTGCACGTGAGGGCTGGCAGGAGAAGGACCGAGAGGGAATCCACATACACCCAAAGAAGAAGTAAGAGACCGAGAAGAGCCCGAACAACCTCGAATGGCGATTACTCGGAGAGCTTACCCAAGGGCCACACCGTCTTGCGCAAGTTATGGTCGCTTAAGAGGACGTCGATCGTCCTTTCCCTCGCAGGAATCGCCAGCAAGTCCTTCGCCGATTGCCGCTCGGCGACAGTCGGCTCACCCAGATCGAGGATGACCGCACCGGCCGCTCCCCACCGAACCGGGAAAGGAACACTCGACGGGAACGTGACAAACACGTATTCCCCTTTCCAGCGTTTCAGGGAGCTCGGCAACCCCAGCACCAGGGTCATCTTCGGGCGGGCGCTGATGTAAATCCACACCCCCGATTGGTGGTGACTCAGGCGGTAGAACTGGGCGAAGAGACGGAGAGAGGGCGCCACTCCCTTCAGCATGCAGACGACGACGAACCCGACAAGGAGCCCGACGGCGTTGGGGCAGAATTGGCACAAGCCCACCTTGTGGGCCTGAAGGAACTCAACGACAAAGGGGTGGAGCGGGAAACGAAGCCCGAAGCGGAAGCACTTCTCATATATTCCAACCTCGTTGGGACCGGGAAGACAGATCCGCTCGTCGGACCCGGGAGCACGAGCCGAGTAAGGCGAAAGAAGGTAGGCGGAGCGCAGGCTCCCGATGGCGGTGGCACAAACCGACGAGGGCCACGACAAGACCTCTGGGGGCACCCCCGAAAGATCACCCCCGTGCCGACGTATCGCCGAAGGAGGACTATCCACCAGGCCAGGAGCAGCGTCACGCTCCGGCCGACCCGAACCGGTGGCAGAGGAAGACGACATGAGACAGAGCTCGGGCAGGATTGAGACCAACGCAAAGAAGAAAATGACGGGATGGCGGCTCACAACCCACTCGGCTTCTCAACCTAAGACGGCCCCGCGAGCGGTGGGGATAGACTTGCAGCTACACGTGGCAACATCAGAGGACCGACGACGCTTCGGAACCCGTGCCTTAAAAGTATCGAACGGACCAACTCATGATGACGACTAATAAATGAGTCGGCATCGACTGACGAGCCTGTCAAAGTCGGCGGAAGTCACATCGGCCGAGCCGAACCGGCCGAGGCCGATCGACCCGACCAATGTGGGAAATTGTTACGCCTATTTGGCCGAAGCCTGAAAGACACGAGCCCAGAAACCCGACTGCTGATCAGAAGCCCATCTGCGCGATTAGGCCCGCCCTGCGAAGTCCCATAGAGGGCCCCCGAATATCAACCCGACCCGGCCCCGATAACGCACGAGTCACCCGCCCACTCCAGCGATAACCGTTCCCCTGATCCCGCTACCACTTAATGGCTGTGATGGGGAGGTGCTGGCATGGCGCAGGGAGCGGCGAGGGGGGGGGATTGAGGGGGCACGATCGAGGGCGGACGAGCGACGTGGGCAGTCACGGCGGGAGATCTATAAAAGGGCTGGAAAGACGACTGGACAGAAGACCGGATCTCAGGTAACTAAAACCTAAGGTACTCCATCAACGACCTAGTTCCCCCATTCCAAACTCCTTCCTCCACCGCTCGCGCCGGTAGACGCCGTTCCGATCTCCTCTCGAGTCGAACCGTCTCCGCCGGGCCTCCTCTTTCAGATCACTATCTGACTTAGGCATCGGAGGGGATTTGGCCGGAATCAATTTCTGTTAACAAAAACTTACCAATTAATTTCTAACAATTAATTTCTTATCAACAACATGACTAACTGACTCGTTGTAATTTTACTTCGACAATTTTAGGGCAAAAAAATGCCTAAAATTTTTGCTCTCACCGTACAACTTCTTTTGACTATGAAGAAATATTCGGCTATCTCTTTTGATCCATGAAATCTTTGGAATTCTTCGGAAAAAAATCAAACCCTAGCTGTTTGCTTTTTGCACGTTGCAACTTGGTATGTTCGCTCTCGTATATTCGCATTCGCGTCTGTTCGCATTCAGACAATGGTTTTCTTTGATTTTGTGTGCGACGAGTAATTATGCTCTGTGCGTCCATTTTTTACTCACCGCGCACAACAAACAAATTTTTTGCTTGTTGTGAGCGGTGAGCAAAATTGGATGCACAGAGCAAAATCACGCATCGCACACAACATACAAAATTTTTTGTTTGTGTGCGAGTTTCCTTTTTGCCTGTTGTGTATGATAAGTATTTTTAGTTAATTCTTTATTTTTTACTCACCGTGCACCACCGTCTACACGTTTTCCCGCGTTGAACAATTTGGTAGGCGAGTAGAGTAAAATCTTTAGCAGGGTATTTTTGGGGGTTTGATAATTTTTTATAATGGCAGTTTCGTTAATTTTCTAAAAACTAAAGCTGTCGTGCGCAGTTTAAAACGGTCGGTGCAAAGCATTTCCCAAAATCTTCCCTTTGCTCAATTAACCCCTTGTTTTCTCCGCGCAATCCACGCTCTCTTCACTGGTGAAGTTCTCTCTGCAGCAGCGCCATCATCTACCAAAATTCTTTACATAAGATGCCGGTGGATACAGTTTCCATTTTGTTTTCTTTAACATTCCCGATTAAAAATGTACTCCTTGATGATTATTATGATTCATGCAGGAACGATAATCGAGTTCCTTTTATGTCAAAATTGTGGACTACAACCTAATTTGTGAGTTTGTGATCTACTTTTTTCCTTTTTTTTCCTATCATCGTCTATGATTCGGGTGATTAAATTGTCTTTATATTGGCATCATCTCCATTGTGCTTCTATTAATGTTCTCATTACATTTTGATAAAGCCATTTTTCCATAATGTAGTTTTTCTTAAAAACAAATATGGTGGGTTATAGATTACTAATATTAGATATCTTACCTTAGCCTTATTGGGTATATATATGTGATGCTTTTCTAATTATGCTGATTTGATTTTAGCTAATCATATCAGAAGAATCTTATTTGAACGAAGTTGGGGCCTGCAATATTTTTGTTTTTCCGAGGGGTTCTGATGATTATGGCCAATTTAGGCTATTTTTTCTAAACTGTAGTTAAATTTAGGGTAAATTAGCTTAAATACAACTGCACTTTCACGAAATCTAGTTTGAGAGCATCTCTAACCCAACCCTCCATAAATGGAGGGTTGGGTTATTTCAAGAATATTCCTAATATGGAGGGTTGGAAATGGAGTGAGTCCAACCCAACCCTCCATATTCCTAATCCAATTTATCTTTTAATAATTTGAGAATTTACACAATGCATAATAATTAGTATTTTCTTAATTTATTTTAAATTAAGAAATTTACCATTAGAAAGGCCTTGTTGAGAGCTTTAAAATGAGACTAATATTTATTATTTTTATGTTAATTTTAATATAATAATTTATAAAATTAAAATAAAAATACAAATTGGAATAATGAAATATATGTGGATCCATTTAATCCGTCCTGAAGGAAACTACGTTCCAAAATAAGATTCTAAAAAATAAAGACAAACATAAACAACATGCTGGAAAACAAAATAACCATAAATTAAAAGTCCGATAGGTTAATATTGTCATAACTACCGCTTCCTTCATGATCTCCCCCCAGATCTCCATATGTGTTTCCTCTTACACATTTAGATCCTCCTGTAAAGTAAGAAAATCCTCTTGCTCCTCCAAGAAGCTGAGAAAATCCTTGCAGATTATTCGAATGACTTCCGTATTCGTTTCTAGTAATAATTTCTTGTTTTACCCTGGATCAACAATCTTACTTAAATCTATCTTTATAATTTTCCTATCCTTAACATCGCACTCAAGAGCTAATTGCCGACCACATGTTGTTCTAATTGTTTAGCTCGTAGTTTTAATTTTTTCTTTTCATTTTCAAGTTTTGTAAGTATTATTTGTTGCATTTTCCCCTACTAACTTCACGTTTCTCATTTATTTCCTTTATATTAGATATAATTTTTTCGCAGAAGGTTCCGATGTCGAAGGAATCCGTTCCTTCGCATTGTCAGTGGAGTCAAAGAGCATGCCAATTTTTATGCAGAAAAAGACAGTTTAGGTAAATTAGGATTATCCACTTTACAAAAGGTAACAACATCGCACCGTATGTTAGCATATAAAATTTTGGCAGATATTAGTGATGAATATATTAAGATTGATGAGTCAACCACAATCCAATGCCTAAAAAATTTTGTGGATCAATCGTAGAAGTGTTCGGAGAAAAATATTTGAGGCATCCTACTCCAGACGACGTTGCAAAATTGCTAAGAAAAGACGAAGAACGAGGATTTTCGGGAATGTTAGGTAGTCTTGACTGCATGTACTGGACATGGAAAAATTGTCCAACTGCTTGGGCGGGACAATACTCATGAAGTTAAGGAGTACCGACGATTATTCTTAAGGCCGTAGCCTCATATGACTAATGGATATGTCATGCTTATTTTGGTTTACCTGGTTTTAACAATGATATTAATGTACTGCAATCATCAAATTTATTTGACAAACTAGCACAAGGTAAAGCTCATCCTACTAATTATAATATCTTAGGAAAAAAATATGACACCGGTTACTATTTGGCCGATGAGATATATCCCAAATGGTCTACCTTGTACAAATAATATCTCAACCATATGGTCTAAAGAGACAACACTTTGCTGTTATGCAAGAAAGACATCGAAAAGATGTGGAGCGAGCTTTCAGAGTACTTGTGTGATAAACAGGTGCTACACGACATCATGACTACTTGTGTGATACTACATAATATGACAGTAGAAGATGAACGCGATGAGGAACTAGCTTTTGTCGCTCACGATGAACCGTCTAGAGCCGAAGGTATGTAGACCAATGTGGACGAACGGTTCCGATTATTCCTCGCTCGACATAAGAAGATTCAGGACAGAGATGCTCATTTTGAGCTTCAGAGTAGGCTGATTGAGCACTTATGGCAGATGCATGGCAATGCATAAATGTATTTTCAATAATGTAATGTATATAGTGTATTCGAAGTCGATATCGTTACAAATTATCTGTTTTACTTTAAAAATATTACTAGGTGAACATGTATTTCATGTAGTCGGATTCAAATTACTGTTATAGGGTAAGAATTATATTTGGATGTTTTGAATATATGCGTATGGTCATAGTTTTATTTTAATTCATGAAAAATCAATACATATAATACTAAATTTATAGGCAACTTTGAGAACATTGAAAGTATGTACATAATATTAATTAATTAAAAACAGAGTTAGTAACCAATATTTTAGGCAGTTAGATAAAATTTATTTCTATAAATAGATAAAATTTAATTAAAATTTTACTCTATTCATCTTCTCATTTAAATTTAATTAAATTAATTAAACTTTTTCTAAATTTATAGGAAAAGCTAAAATTTGGTTTTCTAATTTAATTAAATTAATTAAATTTTTTCAAAAATTACCCATGCGCATCTTTTCTTCTCATTTCTATCCTTTTCTCCATTGGCGGCGGCCCACTGTGCCCGGCGACATCTCTGGTTATCTCGCAGCAGTCGGATCGACACGGAACCCTTGGATGATCGCCACATGTCCCCTGCACAGCATGCGCTGCTGCCCTTCCCGTCATGCACGCGACACATGATTGGCCTCTGTAGTCGAGCGGCTACCCTCCATTTCCCTTCCCTCACGCCAATTTTGGCGAGGCACTGTAGCCCATCGGCATTTTTGACAATTTTTTGGCGGGCGATTAGACAGCCAAATCCGCCATTTTTGGCGTTTTGGCGGTCGGTTGGAAATGCTTTAACACCCCATATTCTATTAGTTTCTAGAATAACCATCACTGGATGTTGGTTCAAGTAAATAATTTGTTAAAATGGGGGGGATGTTAAACTAGTTATTTAGATAGTATAATGGGTGATAACTAAATTTCTCGAAAGATATGTTTATCTTTTAACAGATTATCTAATGAAACTATCATCCAGGGGTAATTATCATAGAAACTGATAATATAAAGGCTGTTAAACTAGATTCCGTTACAAGTGCGAGTAAACTAATTTACCTTTTATTTTTAATTCATAAGGATATGACCTCTAACTTTAGTTTTCTATATCGCAGATTAAGTTTAGTACGGTTTGGATACAAAATGGAGTCATCTCAAACTTTACTTTTTTTCAAAATAAATACTAGCTGCCTTTTTAAACTGAAATAGATTTGACCTTTAATTCTTTACTAAAATGAAAAATAGCTGTTGCAAATATCATCTAGCTGCCAGTGACCATTATTTTTATTTCCTATTTATAAGGCTTGTGATAAAAACAACCACTTGAACTAAACGTGTACACTTTCCCTACATAATTGTTGAATTGACTTAATTCAATTATGAACCTGTTGCGTTGGCGTCGGATTAAGGATGAATAAGAAGAGGTCGTGATGCCATGTTATTATTCTTCATGTGCATACAAATCATATTTTAGCAATCATAATCTTCTAATGCTCAAACCGCATGCACAAATAATATGGATAATAAATACCACCATGTTATGATTCACCCCAAAAAAGTCTGCAAGGCTTTAACCTCCTGAAATGGGTAAACAAGAAGCTTTTCCACATAATTTTCAATTTTTATACAAATTTTCTATGGGTTACTTAATCTTTAGCATGATCTAAGGTAATATTTCAATTCTTCATGCCCATGAACTGACACAATAAAATCAAAATTACCGACAAGTGTTTCAAAGTCTCCAAATCAGCTTATATTTTCATATCAAAGCAGTTCCTAGACATGAAATTCCTAAACTTGAAATTAAAAAAAACCCAAAAACACTTTCCCTACTTTTTGTGCTAATGAAAAATTCGCTTTTGATCTGAAAATTGAGAAAGTTCAGTGCCCTTACCTGCTGCAATTTTATCACCAACAAGTCAAAGAGGCAATGAAAAGTCATGATTGAAGTTAAGTTATGTCAAATCATGTTTGTGCCATGATAAGTCATGATTGAAGTCTTTACTTGAGATATGATGCCAAGCAGAGAGAGGAATTTGGATTGGAATTGAAAAAGAACAAAGATTGGTTTGATAAAGAGGAGCGTACAAGGACGGGGATGCCGGAAAAAGAGAGAGGGATGCTGTTTTATTTATTGCGGTTTTGGAGTTTTCAAAAATTTGATTAGATTTTTTTGGAAACTGTAGTTAATGCCAACTTTTGAAGGTAGGTAACTACAATTTAATTATGAAACTGTGATGCAAAGCAAACTCATCTTAGTTTGGGTTTTTTTGGAGCTTTTGTGCTAAACTTTAGATAAATGTAGTTTAAATAACTTATCTCCAACGCCACAGATGACCTAACTTGTTGGTACGTAGAAAGCTGGAGAATGAAGTTCAAAACTTACTAGATTTGCAGAGGTTTAATTCTTTGATCAAGTCAAGTGACTTTAGTATGCTATGGCTAGGAGTAGTTTAAATCATGGATTAACGTTTCGGCTGAAACCTTCCGGTTTCGACTGTTTGGATCGGTCCCGGAGGGGACCGATCTGAAACCCTCTCAGGTTTCTCGGTATTGGCCGAAACTGGGCAGTTTTGGCTGATACCGGCCGAAACTTTTTCGACTAACAACAAATTAAAAAAAGAAAGAAGAAGAAGAAGAAGTCACAGAAGCAACATCAGAAAATCAAAAATAGAAGAAGAAGAAGAAGAAGAAAAAGAAGAAGAAAAAGAAGATGAAGAGGAAGAAGAAGTGGGACTTACTTGAGTTGCAGCTGCCGCCCTCGATGCGTCGCCGACTGCAAATTTTTTGGAAGAGATGAAGGGTTGCGTGTGAGTGCAGCTGTCCAAGATAAATGCAAGCATTTATTAAGAAGTTTGCCCTTTTGAGTGCGCTAGCCACTAAAGGCCTTCCATTTAATTACAAGCTTGCCATTTCAACCACTAAAGGTTTTTCATTTATTTACAAACTTGCCATTTCAGACACCAAACCCTTCCGTTTATTCACAAGCTTGCCATTCTCATTTATTTTCAATGCTGTTGATAAAAAATGTAATATATTTAGTATAATACATTTAACAAAATGTGCAACTAGTAAAAAAGTATTTGTACTTTAATATTTGATAATATTTGATAGTATTTAATGGGGGTTTAAGTATCTGAAACTACCGATATCGATGAAACGGACTACCGTTCGAAACCATCGAAACGGACGATACCGATACCAAAACCTAAATTTTGGGAAGAGCTAAACCGAAACCGAAACCGAAATCGAAACCTAAAACCTTGGTTTAAATCATATGGTAAACATTTTTATAATGTTAGGCCGGCCTTGTTTTTGTTTTAGAGAAAATCTTCATAGCTGAAGAAAAAGAGATCTGATTAGCTTACAAACTTTTACTGGATGATGGAACTTTTTATCATCTTGTTTCCTTAAAGTTAATGTTAGATAATGTTATTACTATATTATAATATTTAAGATTCATGAATAGTTTCTTTTAATATAAAGGCTAGCATACTACAATGTACTCTTCGCTGGACTCTTTAAAGAGGAAAACACTTGAGAAAGTTTTTGTGATTTATGAGAATATGGATATTGGTTAATTGGCCGGAAAAAGATGTATATATTTTTCTTCACCAAAGTTGTACATATTTGCTCATTGATGTGTTTCTTTCTTTGATTTATACGTGAGCACTTGTCCTTTGTCAAGTGAGGAGAGAGGTTGCATGCAAGGTAAAAGGTTTCGGTCGAAACTGGTATGTTTCGACCGTTTCGTATTGGTTTCGAAAGAGAACGGTACGAAACGACCTAAAAGTTCATGTTTCGGCTTTCAATCGGCTCAAAATCATAAAAATCTTGCTTCAGTCAGTTCAAAATTGCAAAAACAATACGATTCATGTCTAAAAATGAAATCAAAAAAATTTGAAACCAAAAAAGAGGAAAAAATGAAATCGAAAAGTATTTGAATCCAAAAAGAGGAAAAAACTTACTTCAGCCATTGATGGGGCGGCATAAGAGAGCCGTCGGAGAGCCATCGGCTTCGTCTTCTCCGTCTTCAATGCATCGTTTGATTCTTCTACCTGCAATTATTTTTGGCTTCGTCTGCGTCGTTTGATTCTTCGATGTGTCCTCGTCTCCACTTGCAAAAATTTCAAAATAACGAAAAGGGGCATTTCATTCTTCCGCCCTCGAAGGGGCATGTTGTTAAAGGCATGTAGCACATGCGCTGAGTGCAGCTGTCCAACACACTAAACACCTTACATTTATTAACAAGTTTGCCATTCTCATTTAGCATGCTAAGTGGGGCTGGCTTCTAAACTCATCAATTTATTTACAAGTTTGCCATTCTTA
Organism: Scilla litardierei; assembly: GCA_030789695.1. Classification (NCBI taxonomy): domain Eukaryota; kingdom Viridiplantae; phylum Streptophyta; class Magnoliopsida; order Asparagales; family Asparagaceae; genus Scilla; species Scilla litardierei. The sequence goes on from CM061141.1 coordinate 105,444,669, forward strand.
TTTATTTCAAGTGCTGTTGGCCAGATTTGATATATTTAGCAAAAAAATAAAATATTTCGCACAGTATAGTTAGCAAAAAAGTATAATATATTTTTATATATTTAGCAAAATGTGTAACTTGTAAAAAAGTATTTGATGCTTTAATATTTGATAGTTTTTTAAGTATTTGAAACTATCGATACGGACGAAACGAAACGCAACTCCAAAACTACCGAAACGAGTGAAACCAGACTGAAACCTAAAATTTGTGAAAGACCAAAACCGAAACCGAGACGTCTAACCTTGATTGCATGAATTATGCACGGTTGTAGTTATTTAGTGCTTCATAACTTGAATCAGATGTTCTTGAAGTCTTCATGGAGTACATCTCAACGATAGTCCAGTTTCTTTATTAGGCCACAATTGGAATCTCAAATAATGTTATATCTAAACTTTAGTATAATGATTTGTGCATCATAGGCATAGTAATGCGTAACTATACTGTAGTGTTTGACTATGTTCCTTTGGGTATTAGAGTAATATAAGGAACAAGAAGATGCAAAAGAATGGTTATGAGCTTATCCTTGGGTTTGTTCGGGCTTATGCCCAAAATTTTGGCTACCAGATTGTTTTTTTGGGTATAAGAGTAAAAAAGTCATACAAATATAAAGTTAAGGTGTTTTGTAACAATACGTGGAATACAATACCTCTATCTTTTTATTCCATCCTTATTCCACGTTCCAAACGAAACTTGAGTGAACTTTAAGATGTTTGGAAATATAAGAAGAAACAAATAACTTACAACTTCTTATTCCATTATTATAAATGTTTTCAGTGTCCTATTTTCATATAAACCATAAAATAGTTTTACCTTCTGCTGTGCAATAGTTAAGTTCCTTGCAAAGGAACAGAGCACGAAGAACATGCCAAGTGCCGAAGGATAGCGTGCTCTCTTCAACTAGTAGTTCTTTCTTCTTTCAAAGTGGTTTCTGTACTATCAGAGACCAAATATGTTACTTTGGGTCTTGCTTCATATCTACATGAAAAAAGAAATAGGTTCTTGAGGTTTGTGTTGGATATTTTTTGGCGGAAGTATCAAATGATTCCACCTACTATCGTTGGATACGGAATGGCTTTTCTAGATCATTGCAGTTTAGTTTTATTAACTGGGTATCTTATGTTCCACCTTTTGTATTGTAAGTCCTTGTTTATGGTTTCTATTCTGTTAGTATGGTTATTTCAGGGTTTACTAAAATTATCCTGCATTATGGATTTTATTTTATCTTCAGCATTGAAGATTTTAAATTGATTCATAAATTCACCAATTAAATAAAGAACTCAAATTCGAAACCGAAAGCCAAACGTCTTGATACTTGAGAAACTTTCATCCTTGAAGATGATTAATAACAAATTAGGAAATATTAGGGTTGGAAATGAATGCGGGCCGGCTTATGGCTTGATGGGTTGGTACGAAAAAGTGATACACAGGCCTTGGGCCATGCTTGTACTTTAAAATAAAGGCTTGGATAAATTTTGGGCCATGCCTAGGCCTTCCACCATCTGGGACATGTGTCTCAAGGCATGATCTGTTTATGGCACATGGACAGAAGAAGCATGACTGGAAGTACGATTTAGATGTCGGAATGGAGGCCTAAATGGGGGCACAATTCACTAATCAATGCATATTGAAATATCGATGTATCAGATGTCTATGTAACTTATAAATATGATTATTAATTAGTTAAATTAATATTGGCATAATAAGATGCTTTAGGATCATAAATCTATCTTGTCATATGTTCATTGCTATAGTTTTTAACTAATCGAAAGTAGTACATGGGCATAGTTTCTTAATTGATATGTTCATTAATTATTTAAATTACTTTAAATTTGGTTAGTTTAGTAGGCATGAATTCGAAGTTATGGCACAAAGTAAGAGTCAAATTCAGCATGAATGGATCAACACAATACAAGCAAACATGGGATGGCACAAGAGAGCAAACATGGGATGGCACAAGAGAGCAAACATGGGATGGCACTAGACAGCACACATGGCCTAGTATGGCACGTTGGCTGGTCTGGTATCTCTTCTGGATTGGCACATGAATCCATAGTTCAAGTCCCATATGGGCTTTGGGCCATGCTTTGGCCTAGGTGATTTTCAATGGAACGTGCCGAGGATTGGCCATGCATGGCACATCCCGGTTACAACCATATGAAATACAAGCAAGAGTAATTCTAATTGTACCACTGAATGTGTACTACTTCAGTACCATTATGACACAGACATGCGTGCCAAATTAGCAAAACATGGGGAGTGGGGACCACATATTGTGTCTTGCAGTACCGTTGTACAAGATTTGTAACATAACTAGCATTTTCATACAAATATTGGAAATGCATGAGATACTGAAAAAGTTAAAACTTTATAAATATGAACTCCATTATTTTTGGCATTATTTACTAGTAAATGACGTTGGTCTTGTGACAAAGCAGAACGGTCTAGTCACTATGAAGATGGCTTCACGATCTGTTCAAGATGAGAAGAAGCCCATTTGATGTTTTGCAACTCACCCTTGAGTCAAAGAGGGCTCCAGGGTCAGTTCAAGGTGAGAAGAAGCCCATTTGATTTTCTGCAACTCATTCTTAAGTTCCAGAGTTGGTTCTTTTTCATATACATATCCTACTTTCATTCTGCAGAGTGTACTGGAATTCATCAGAAGAAACTTGATGAACTCTACCATGAACTTTTTTTTGTCCAGATCAATGCTCTTTAGCTGGACAGATGTTAGTCTGTGGTTTAAGCATTTTGGTATCTGGTGCTTCTTCCAGTAATCATTCTCAACCTCGCTATCTCTTCGATCGTCAGAATCCTAAAGCATAAACCAAGATGTCAAACTGAACAGAGAATTCAACGAAGGGAAGAGAACAGTTAACACTGAAGTCATTGCCAACCTTTATAATAAGCTCACATAAATTTGGGGAGCTGTTGAGCAAGCAAGAGAGAATCTGAGCACAATGCAGATGGATTGTTGGGAAGTCCAGTTCCAGTTTCCTCAAATTAACCAAGAGGCGATCAGAAGGCAGCTGCTTTGGTACATGTAGCATCGTTTTTTCTAGAGGCAAATCATCCTTGAGAGAAGCAGGGAAAATAGTTAGAACTACTAAAGCAAGAAAGCAAACAGATTTCAGTTATCAAGGGCTATACCCTTACTAACCTCAAGATACTCTTCAGCATGCCGAAAGAGTGAGAGATACTTGATGCTATGAAGTTCCAGAAGAACGTCAAGTAACTTGGTTCCATGGCGATCATCGTCGTCATCATCATCATTGTTGTCATCCTCTGGAATTAACCCCCAGATATCGAACTCAAAAACAGTTAGACATGGAGCGTGAACAATACGAAGAACATGTGGCCGCATCCCAAAGACTACCAATCGTGAGAGCTTGCGTGAACAGACAACAATGTTATTAATTCCCTTACAGCAATCCAGATTCAATAGCTCCAAAGATACACATGCGTGCATGATAACATGGAGATCCTCAGCAGATAAATAAACATTGATGAGATAGATGCTCTTGAGGTCTTGCAATCCAGTGAATATTGGAGGTGTCCTTAGCACACAACCCTCTAGCACTAGCTTTCGCAGAGTTTTGCAGCAGTACAGTGTGCTGCAGACAATGTACTCGGTGCCAAATTGATTATGGATCTTGAGGATTTGGATGCCATTGAAGGAAAGGAAGTTGATCAGGCAATCAAAAAAGCAACTGAATTCATAGAAAAGGCTTGTTTTGATGGTGCAGTGGAGGATTGGATCACGGGAGAATGAATTGCTACGGGCAAACAACTTGCTACGGGAGAACATGATGCCTACGGCGCAATTGATCCATCTCTTGGATTCGCGTTCGGAGGTGGAGTTGACGAGGGAGTTGTCCAGACGGATGCAAGGGATGGAAATCCAAATGTACCTCCATTGCTTTGACAGAATAGAGGTCCTTGCTGCCTCTTTGATTGGGATAAGCGAAAGGATAGTAATAATGATAGCAATGGGAAGATTGCTGATTCTGTCTGCACAGCCTTGGATTTTACTAGGCTCACTTGTCTGCAAGAAGAATGATGGTAAGGAGTGATAATATCAGTACATATTGATAGTGTTATTACTGATCTTTAATAATTTTGTGTAATTTGCATATTGGTATTGTGGGGATCTAAAACTGTTTTGGCAATGTACATTATATCTCTACCCATAGACATAATCACTGAAAAAGAAAATAATTAAGTGCGTTTAGTTAACTGTGAAACTTATACTTAATAAAGTTTAACCATAATTTGACATACATATATGGGGAAAAGGGAAACCACTCTCAGTTAATTAAAAGAATTTGCTAAACACTAAATTTATTGATACTCATTTATTGTAATTTGGGCTACTCCTGATTTGGAAACGTAAGATGTGTACAATTTTTCAGACCTGATTTGGAAACATAAGATATGCATAATTTTTCACAGAGTAAAATTTAACATATGATTAAAGATCTTTGATCTTTGCCAGGACCGTTGGAAATTGAATTTCGAATTCGTAACCCTACACAATATTGAAGTAATGTTACATTTACTAACAAAATTATAGTGAAAACGTATCTTCTTAGTGTCCCGATGGATATATATACATATTAAGCTGCAGGCCTTGGTGCCTGCATGCAGCAATAAAAGCCAGGTTTCTCAATTTATGACTAATAAGCAAAAAGGTTGATCTTTGTCTCTTTTCATTGCATAACGATGCTTGCATGAATACACAAATCTATAAAACGAAAGAGATGACAAAACTGTTATTGCACTTCTCTTGATTGCAAAAGAGAAATCCACACTCAGTCCGCTAATCATAACCAACTACTCCGACAACTTAGATTGAAGTCACGCACAACACACAATGTATACATATACCAAGACACACATATATTAGTATAATGTATATGTGCTAAGCATGTTGGGAATTGTTCTATGTTGCTCTCTAAAAACCCACTCACTACTTCTTTCTTTGATGATCAGAACCAAGCATGTTATCTTCATGTCTTTAAGTTAAAGCATAGACACTTCAAATTTTTTGTCATGCCGTATTGTTTGCTCATTGTAGAAAAATTAACAGTTTGACGGTAATATTACCTTATCCATTCTTTGATCAATAAGGTTGGGGTTAACTAGATCTTTTGTGTACTTCGGTCTAATGTTAACAGTTCTACTATTTTGATCATCTTAGAAAAAAGCACATAGTGGGTTTTTAGGTTTAATATAGAAAACTTCATGCGATGTCAACATAAGTAGAGTGTCGTCTTCCTACACACATACATGAGAAACATGAGTCAACTATCCAAGTAGAAAATTTTCTTCTTGACTGTTAAAAATCACTTCCCATTTTTTGATGATTGATATTGTTCATGCTGATCTACACGTCTTGAAACATAAATACAATAAAAATCTTATAGTTTCCATATTGTTTGATTATGCATTGAGTTGAAATTTTAACGGGTTCAAAATAGTAGAACGTTTCCACACTAGATCTATGAGTAAAGAGATTGTGTTTCACTAGATCTTTAAGCATTTTGGTTTTAGATTATGAAGACCTAAATAAAAATGAACAATATTGATCTTCCAATAGGCAATAATGAGACGTAGAGTGAACTTTTTATGTCATAGGGGAATTTTTCTTTTTGGCTAGATGAAATCTGTCGTCTGATAAGAAATAGAGGGAATTTGAGGAATAAAAGAGGGATATATATATATTTTGGAGGAGAATGAAAGGAAAATACAAGGGTTTCAATTAGAGAGGAAACCACTCTCCTACCTTTCGATTGAAGATAAATGGCTAACTCTCGAAGATCTAATCTACCATCTACTTCTAATCTCTCCTTTTCTTCTTCAAATTCAACATAACCCAAGCCCTAATTCTTCCTCTCAATATAAAGGGCTGATTTGCCCAATGTTATAAAAATGACACCACTTCCCAAAATTACAAGTTTGCCACTCAGGCCCAAAAATCACAAAATTACCACTAGTTGCCTGCACCACATTCGCATCACTACTATGCCACCGAAGAACCAGCTTGTCCTCAAGGTGATGCACGATGTCTGTGGGTGCGCTATTCCAGATGGGATGCTCGTCCCCTACCGTTCCTTCCTCTTCAACAGATGCATCTTCATCATCTTCGACTATAAGCACTTGTAGCATGCGATCTCGACAATGGTAGCTAGGGTCGAAACTCTCACCACAATGGTATCATAACCCCTTAGCGCATCGATCCTTGATCTCCCTCTGTGAGATGCTTGTACCTACCGTTCGTTGGAGACTCGTCGCTCTTCTCTGGGGCTATCTGAATAGTAGTTGGTTGGGGCATCTGAGTCTCCCCAGGCAACTGAGTACGAAATGCGTCCCGCTATTCGCTCACTTGGGTCTCCGTTTAACTGTAAGCTTGTCCTTGACCAATTGATCCAGATTCATCGCCACCATCAAACACTTCGGCCTATATAAACAGAGCTCAGCTCGGATGTCGGGCATGCATCCTTACATGAAACTCCCCTCCAACGTCACCTCAGGGACCTCCTTACTTGATCAGCCAACGTCTCAAATCTCTTCCTGAATTCCTGAACTGTCCTGCCGAAGTACGAGAAGCTGCTGGTGTAGGTCCCCGTCCCGAGTGTCGCGGAAGCGGTCCAACAAGCAGTCCTTAAACTCTTCTTACAATCGCACTCGCTGCCACTGCTACCTCCACAAGAACTAGGATAACACATTCACCTCTAAGCAGACGCAGGCTGCCTACAGTTTCTCTGCCTCAGACACGTGGTTCACCACGAAGTATCTCTTCCCGCGGTAAACCCACCCATAAGGATCCTCGCATTCAAAGACTGACATCTTCAGCTTCTAAACACTGCTCTCGGGGGTCAAAGATTCCCTGCTCTGCTCTTCCTCTTGGCTAACCAGAGTGAAGCTGCTGAGGGGGTATCAAATTGTGCTCTGAATTCTCCCTATGGTCCCACTTCTGCTCTAAACTCATGTCCCCGGTCGTTCCCCCAACCTGGATCACCTTCACCATTAGTAAAGGCACATGTAGTCTTTCATCCAATCACCGTCTCTCCAATTGTGGGAACCACATCTAGAAGGTCGTTGCAAGGCCCCAATGGCATGCTCGAAATCATCCCAGAAAACATGGGGCCCCCGATCTCTGTTTCAGGCCCAAGGGGGGCTGCCTCCCTTTTGGATGCCCGTAAAAGGGGCGCGACCTTGCTGATGCCCCGAAGGAGGGCCGCTGAGCCCAAGGAAGGGGTCGTGCGGCACTTGTTGATGTGCCCAGGGGGAAGGCCCGAAGGGGGCACCCATGGCCGTCGACCCCTAGAACCTCTGTCTGGGGTTGACGAACTCCAGGCTGCAGCGCAGAGGGGTCACGAGCCCCAGGCTGTTGCACCCAGAGGTGCGATGCACTGGGGTACCCCTAGGGATCGCGAGCCTTAGGGCGCACTGCCTGGGGCTTGCGAGCCTCAGGTGAATGCGCCCAGGGCGTGCGACACCCCTGGGGTGGTTCATAGGGGTCATTGCAGCCCGACGAGGTTACCAAGGGGCGTGTCAGCCCTTGGTGAATTTGTAGAGGCTCGCCACTCCTGGCCGATGGTTCCCATGAGCAGTGTTGTAGGGGTTCGCTGCCCCTGCCATGGAGCTCCGGGAGCTCGATCAACCCCTCCTCCATCTCTGAAAAGCCTTCCTCGCTCAAATCGACAATCTTTCCCTTCCCTTTGACCAAATCTCGCTCCTTTCTTTGTAGATCTTCATCTTGGGCTTCACCCCCTTCAGATCTGGGTTTGAAAAGTTCCTTTCTTTGCATCTAGGACTTCTACCCATCTCTTCCATTTTTTCCATGAAGATATTCAGATTTGCAATGATTTCGATGCCAAGTTGCGATGCGGTCTGATTTGAGAGCCTCTCCTCCTTCGCTAACATCCTCGTGCTCATTAAGGAGAAATTCTCCTCCGTCGATTTCTTGATGTTTCCGAGCTCGGTCTCCAAAGTTTCGTTCTTTTTCTTTATTTTCGCCATGTGGATCTTGAGCTCTGATATCAATTTGATAGGAAATAGAGTGAATTTCAGGAATAAAAGAGGGATTTATATATATTTGGGAGGAAAATGAAAGGGAAATACAAGATAAGAGTTTCAATTAGAGAGGAAACCACTCTCATATCATTTGATTGAAGATAAATGGCTAACTCTTCAAGATTTAATTTACCCAACACTCCTAATCTCTCTTCTTCTTCAACTTCAACATAACCCAAGCCCTAACTATCTCACTCAATATAAAGGGATGATTTGCCCAATATAACAAAAATGCACTCACTCCACAAAATTACAAGTTTGCCACTCAGGCTCACAAATCACAAAATTACCACTAGGTGACTTCACCACATTCCCCATCATCGTTCTCTCTAGATATAACGATAAATGGGATGAATATATGAGATCCTTATCGTCAGACGACCCACCCAATCGAGTAATCAATAATTGACACTGTTTATCTTCATTACCATGTCAATCAACCTATACCTTATAAAGGTAGATTATTTTAAACCTTAAACCTGATAAATCAATCCATTCCAATGTTTGTATGATAGCCATTCATTTTACAGAGTGCAAAGGCTTGATGCATCTATTTGAAGGCTTCACATGATCCAACTTTTATAAAGGTGTAAGGAAAAGCTCATCAAATAGATTAACTGGTTGGGCCATCTCACAATACGGATCTCATCTCATTATCTTATTTTATATGCAGAGAGAATACTATAGAATACTATATTTAAACTGTTAGCTTATCAAAATTTTAAACCGATGATATAAAACCCACCCTTAGGTTATTTTGCGATAATCGAATATACTAAAGTTGAATCTAAACATGCTACAAATCCTAATACACATCAAAATTAAATTAAACCCATGCTATTTGCCTACTGATCAGATCATAGAAATCTAACAGTTTTATAATAATGGAATTGTATCAACCATCGATCGACAAGAAAATAGCATGGCTCCATGAAGTTGACTCCAACTATTTAGGATGAAGGCTATGCAGACGACGACGACGGGGGTTCATCATGTGTAAATCAACTCTAATGGCACCAATTTTACAATAATAGTGTTATGATTGGGGAAGAATTTGGGAATAAAAGATGAGATTTTTATTGATTTAGGATTTAGAACTACAAGATTTGACCTCAATTCGAGAGGAATGCCAATCTCTCAATATACTAGGGCTAACTAATCTCAATTATAACTTCTAATCTCTCACAATTTTCCGTATAATCCCCCTCATGATCTCTCCCTTCTTATTTATAACAGAACTCTTTAATGAGCCGCTGTCCCGAAATTACAGAATTGTCACTGGCATATGGTTTGAGCCGTCACCATGAAATCACAAAACTACCACTTGCCTAAATTACAAAACTATCACTGGCCTAAATTACGAAACTGCCACTGGCATAGGCTTTTAGTCGCCACCCTAGCATATCATTACTCTCTTCCCAATGAGACGCCTTATCATCAAGGTGGAATTTCGAAAACTGCTGGATTGCTCTCGGCCTTGCCGAAGTCCTGCAGCCTTCACCTTCTTTGAAGCATTGCCGACCTTCCCCGGCCTCGTCGTAGCCCTGTTAGCCTTCCCCACCATCGTCGAAGCACCGCCAGCCTTCCCCGGCTTCGCCGTCGTCCCCTCAGTGCTCCCACTTGCTCCATCATCCCCAAGGGTTACGAGGTAGTTCGAGGCCCAACTGTGCGAGAAACACACTGTGGCGTGCTCCTCTGGGCGGCTTTCGTCCCAAACCCATTGTCGGGTTCGCCCGACCATCTTCCGCTAGATTCGGCCCCTGGTTTGCCCCTTCGATTGCACCATCGGCCCCATGTGTCCCCCGAGCCTCGTTGGCCTCCCAAGGGCCGGGGGTTGATCACGGCCCAGATGTGCAAGAAGCGCACGCTGCCGTACTTGCCAAGTCCGTTGTCCGCCCAAAGTCCCCGCGCAACATTGCATCGGACGTCACACATCGTGGATTTGCCCGGATGTGGCCAGATCCAGGCTCCCCATGCTCCGTCGTTCGCGGTTCTGACCAGATCAGGTCTGATCCGTGACCGATGATATGGTCTGTCACCACTTTTTCTACCACCGGTCCTAGAAGGGTTCGCTACCGTTTATTCTCCATCGTCGCCTCCTTCGTTCGTGATGACTTCTCTCTTGAGAATTGCTCCTTCCGCCATTGAGCCGTCAACTCCCGTTTTACCCCGCTTAGATCCATTTCTACAGAGACAATCGCCAATGGTGGACGACTGTTCATCTCGATCAACTGCTTTATCATGGTCTTCAGAGGCGAAAACCGTTGTTGAATGGTTGTGAACCATTTCTCCATCGTATTTATGAGAATTTCCACCTTCGCCAATTTTCCTCCAAAGCATCCACATTTTTCATCGTCGCCATTGATTACAGAATCGAGGGCTCCGATACCAATTTGATAAGATTGGAAAAGAAAGTAAGACAAAATGTTGGGATTTTGATTGATAATTAGTGGAACTACAAGATTTGGCCTCAATTAGAGAGGAATGTCACTCTCTTAATAACTTAGGGCTAACTAATTTAAATAAAAATTACCAATCTCACAATTTTCCACATAAAAGACCTCATGATCTCTTTCATCTTATTTATAACAAAACTCTCTAATGAGCCGCCGTCTCGAAATTACGAAACTGTCACTAGCCTAGGGTTTAAGCCGCTGCCCAAATTACAAAACTACTACTCAGCCGCTGAAATTACAAAACTGCTACTCAGCCGCCTTAATTACGAAATTGCCCCTCATTCGAATCATTACTCTCATCCTAATGAGACACATTGTCCTCAAGATGGAATTCCAAATAGAGATGATGTATTGCTTCAGGCATTGACAAAGCCACACGTCTTGGTCGAAGCCTTGCAGGCCTTCCCCCATCCTCGCCGTAGCCCTCCCGGTTCACCGCCGACGTCGAAGCACTGCCGGCCTCTTCCAACTTCGTCGCTGCCTCCTAAAGCATGTCGAGGCCCCATCAGCCCCTTGTTCTGTTGGCCCCTAGGAGTCGGTTTGGTCATTTGCAGCACATCACATGGAATTCACCCGCCAGACGCTCATTCGTGCTCGAGCCAGGAACACGGGAAGCACGTGCTGCCCACCCCCTCAGGCATGTCTCAGGTTGGCGTGCTGCCCGTGCCAGTGGCCCCGGCACACCCACATGGAAAGGGCGCGTAGCCGATGCCCTCACGAGTAGCCCAAACAGGCACATCCCAAATTGATGCGCCATCTGCACCGGCAGGCACATCGTCTGTGCCAGTGGCTGTGGCCCCACCTGTGTGGGAAGGGTGCGTCGCCGGCTCCCTTGCTGGTGACCCAAGCAGGCGCACCGCCTTCGTTGTCACGGGTGGGCCAAGGACGCAGGAAGCATGCGCCGCCTGCCCCCTCTTTCGCAGCCCATGATTATGGGAAGTGCACGCCATCGATCTCCTCTGGGCCATCTTTCACCCGAACACGCGCATGGATCTAGTTAGATTTGGTAAAATCCGGCCTCTTCTGAGGACGGTGCGTCTAGTAATATCATATCCATCATTTGGTTGGATTTCCTCCTCGATGACGACATCTTTTCCTTTATTGTTGGTGCTTTCCATTGCCATGTTTCCCTTTTCGACGTGATCCGTCTCGGTAGCCACCACCACAGGGGATAGGAGGCTATTCATCTCCAACAACCGCTTCATCATGGCTTCCAGAGACAAGCACATTTTCTCCATCTTTTTGAAACATTCCTTCTTCATTTTATTGAGAATTTTCACATTCTTCTCTGCCTTTTATCCCAGGTTTGGAGAAGAATTTGGGACAAAAGACGACATTTTTGTTTATTTAGGGGTTGGAACTACAATATTTAGCCTAAATTTGAGAGGAATGCTACCATCCCAATATCCTAGAGTTAACTATTCTCAATAATAAATATTAATCTCTCACAATTTTTCGCATAATCCCCTGCATGATCTCTCCACTCTTATTCATAACAAAACCTTCTAATGAGCAGCCACCCCAAAATTACGAAACTACCCTTGGCCTAGGGGTTGAGACATCACCCTACGATTACGAAAGTGCCACTGGCCGAGGGTTTGAGCCCCTACCCCTGCCTATCAAATAGCCAGAGGGTAAGGTTTTTATCACCAATTAAGAAAATTTTTAAGCAAGTAGCTCACGTTCATTATTCTCATACATACATATACATATCTATTATATTTATATAATGGAGGGGGGGCGGGGGGGGGGGGGGGGGGGGGGGGGTTAGTTGCTTGCTAGGTGTGACAAGTGTAGGTCGCTAGTGTTTATTGTTGGCAGTCTGGAATAAATGGAAAAGTTGATCTTATTTCGTGTGGTCATCTTTTCCAATGTCTAACCTGTCATTGTTCCTTTTTATAAAGCTTAGAGCACTAATTGATCCAACTATGAAAAGTGGTACATAATGACATCCAGTTAAACATCTAAGCTTACAATTAGATCAATGTAATTATCACCTATCGATGGAGCTATAGAAGAATAAAATTTAAGAGCAAAGCCCAATATATGTTCTTAGTTCAAAAGTAACTAGGTTAGGAGTCAATTAGTAGCAAGAGGATCGAATCAATGTACATCTGATAGTTGCAGAATTTACTTCTTCATCTTGCTGTTAATGATCTCCCGTCTTTACTAGTCTTCTTCCCCTCCCACTCCTTTAGTTTATTTTCCAAAGTTTAGGATGAATTACCAAGTACACCACCACATATTGCTTCAATTTGCAATTGATAAACGATTAGCCAATGAAAAATTTTCTGCATCTAGATATCAAGGAAACATCTGATAAGTTATCAACAATTTCTAAATCAGTTGTTGGCCTGGAAATATATATGTTATATCTATTATACAAATGCAGATGTTGTCCCATGTGGCAATGTCACATCGCCTCATGGGCGTCACATCGGACATCCACCTCACTCACAACCCAAAAAAATCACACCTAAGCACACTTGTTTACATGGTTGTCATTCCATCCTCATCCCAAAAAATCACCCCAAACTCACTTATTTACATGTTTGCCCTACGGGATTTTTCCATATAAACCCCAAGGTTTTTGCATTTATCTTTTTACACCCGACGATACCAACATATGAACCCACACTTATTACTCTTTTTCGTTTGCGTGCGTGCACAACATCCTGTTTGTGAGGGTTTTTTTTGCTCTTGCACTGTGTGCGCGGGTTATTTCTAGTTCATTTGCATATAGGTATCTGAAGAATCAAGATCAATAGGTCAATGTATAGCTATAGATTTCAACTTGTTGACATACTTAGCATGAAGACGAAGATTACACACCTAATAAGTTTATCCAAATTTAGAAATAAACTTAAGGCTAAAGCATAAAATGAAACAATCTCCCATAATGTGAGAAATTACTTGGTGAAATTTTTGAATATAGCTGTATCATGCACCAACACAAGTTACCTGCATTGTTCTTGATCTTGAAACATAAGACATGCAACATTTTTGCATAGAATAAATAGAAAATTTCCAAACTTGACTCGAGAGTCATAGGAGGCCAATAATTTAAAACCAAGTCCCAAATTCATTCTCCTATATGGCATTGATGCCATATTAACCCACAAAATAGTATAAAAATTAACTCTTTTAGTGGCAAAATTGATAGATATATTAATTTGTTACTAAAATATGCCTTACAATGCTAGCAATAGTAGCAACATTTATCAATTTATGGCTTATAATCTATAAAAGAACCTCGACCTTTGTAGAATTTTGTTATTGCCTCACAAATCATAAGACACACAAACATAGAAAGAGAGGAGGATGATATTACCGTTATTGCATTTTCTCTTGATTGCAATAAGAAAATTTACTACAAAGTTAATCAATGGCTGAGTGTTAGCTGATTTAGATGCCAACCTTTGACTGAGGGATGAACTCCTCCTCTTTATTCTACCTTTTGCTTCTTTGGAAAAGGTAACTTTTTGGAGAGGGTAGGGGGAGGGGTTGTGGAGTAGGCAAAGTAAATCTGCTTGTGACAAGTGTATGTGGCCCAGTGATAAGGATACGATCATGACTTTATTTGTATTATTTTTATTTTTAGTCTTTATTTAATTTTGAGTCTTTAGCGGGATTTTAGTCCAATATTGGATGTGAATAGAGAGTTGTTGGGTTGTAAGGCTATATAAGGCTATAGACTTGTTTGTTTTGAATCAACCAATCAATGAAGAAATTAATGAAAGAGATTTTCTTAAAACCTGTGAAAGGACCCCCTCCTGGTGAGAAGTCTCGGAAACCATTGATGAGAAGCCAAGAACCCTATCCATCAATTTCTTCCCCAAAACCTCCATCAAATCCCTAAAATCCATCCCGTTCTACGTCAAATTTGGTATCAGAGCCGAAAATCCAATCTTCGCGATTTCCAAATTCCAAATTCAAAAACACTCTAACCCTAATTTCCCAGCCACCACCTTCTTTTGCCAAAAAATACAAAACCTAACCTTCACGAGCCGCCAACGCTGCTGCTACATCAAACCGCCGACCCACAACTGACCCTACAATGCTCGTCACGACTTTGACGTTAGCCTTTGCAGTTGACGGCACCACTGTCGTCGACCATAACTTACTGTGCCATCATCGCCTCTGTCGAAACCCTCCACTACCGCTTAACACAGCTTTTCGAGCAACATCATCTCCTTCGAAGGACTCACACAATCTCCCAGACGCTTCTAGATCCATCACTGCTAGCAACTGGGACCTTGATCCGCCATCACATCAATCTCTTGAGGCTCGTTGGTGCCGCCAATGGTGACGCTGGGTAGGCTGATCCCTCCAAAGGTCTTCCCATCTCTAGGCAAATCACTAGCAACGAAATCCGTAGCGAACCACCGGTGAAATTGTCAGAATTTGCTGTCGACGCCTATCGAGCCGACAATGCTACAGTGTCGGCTCGGTCGAGCCAACCCCAATCTGACAGGGAGCCGACTCGAGCCGACACCCGAATCGGCTCAGTCGAGCCATTTGACCCAGTCAACGGCCCAGCCGAGCCGGTTTACTAGTCAAATGCTCAACAGTAAGCCGTCACAATTTACTTGGATTTTCAGTGGATTTTTTGGTAATTTTTTGTGCAGCTCTACTGTTTTGACGATTTTGGTTACGTTTGAAGCCTAAATTCAGTGCCGTTTGCACTAGATGGTAGTTGACTCAGCCAATTATGCATCAGTACTCTCTGTGCAAGAAGATTTGCTCTAAATAATGAGATACCACGATGATTATTACAAGTGATATTCTCTTCAAACAGCATGTGATCAGGTCCCATATTTTTATGGCTTCGAAGATATGTATGGATATGATAATTGGGGATCATATATTATTTCTTCTCCAAATTTTATTTTTCAGAAGAACAGAATTATACATATGCATATCACACGTTCAAAGGAGAAGTAAGATCCTGTTATAGGTGACTGATACGATCCGGTGGATCGAATCAATAGAAATCAGAATTTAAAAGAGGAAAAAATTAAAAAGAGGATTTTTTATTGAGAATTTCGATGAAGAACAAAGATAAGTGAGTTCTTTCGAGACGAACTCGATCTCCTAGCTTTTATTTGAACGGACAAAAAGCCTAAAGATCCTTCGCAAGATGCCTAAGGATGTTCTTCAACAAAATAAGCATAGCCCTAACCATGGCGGCTAGCCCTAATAAATAGAAGAAAATGGGGAATTACTAATTTAGACTGAAAGGACTAAAATACCCCCTAACCTACTAGACCCACTAAGTCACGATCCCGCGCCTCCTGCGCCGCACGTACGTCACGATGGGTGGGACCGTGTCATCGGTCGGTGAAGGGGGGTCCGTAGGGGGTGCGTCCGCATCAATACCCCCCCTAAAAGAGCCACCTTGTCCTCAAGGTGGAAATCTGGAAACTGCTCCCGAACCACGTCATACGCCTCCCACGTGGCATCACAATCTGGCAGGCCCACCCAATAAATCAGCACCTCTCTGCGTCTTCCTGGCCCCTGTCGAACTGCCCGCACATCCAATGGCTCCAGCAGTACCTCCATGTCCTCCGTCAGTGAAGGTGGCAGCGTCGACGTCGCTGACTGGTCTCCAATCACCCTCCGTAGCTGCGACACATGGAACACCGGATGTATCCTCGAGGAAGGAGGTAGGTGTAAACGATACGCCACCTTCCCAATCTTGGCTGCAATCTGGTAGGGTCCGTAGTAGCGAGCAGCTAACTTCTCATTCTGCCTCCGAGCTAATGTCTTCTGCCGATAGGGTCGCAGCTTGAGATACACCATGTCGCCCTCCTGAAAATGGACCTCCCTCCGATGCCCGTCTGCCCGGGCCTTCATAACCTGCTGTGCCCTCAATAGGTGTCGCCGGAGCTCCTCCAACATCGCATCCCTGTCCCCCATGTAAGCCTCTACCTGCGACACCGGTGTCTGCCTGTCGCCAAATCTGAGCAATGACGGTGGGTCTCGCCCATACAGGATCCGAAAGGGAGTCGTCACCGCGGCAGAGTGGTACGAGGTGTTGTACCAATACTCCGCCCATGCCAACCACCTGTACCACTGTCGGGGCTTATCCGAGGCGAAGCACCGCAGATAAGTCTCTATGGATCTGTTCACCACCTCGGTCTGCCCGTCTGTCTGCGGGTGGTATGCCGTGCTCCTCTTTAGGACCGTGTCCTGTACCCTGAAGAGCTCCCGCCAGAACCCGCTCAAAAACACTTGGTCCCTGTCGGACACTATAGACCCCGGGATCCCATGCAGGCGGATCACCTCTCGGATGAACGCTGTGGCCACCGTGACCGCTGAGTAAGGATGCCTCAAGGGTATAAAATGGGCATACTTACTCAGACGGTCCACTACGACGCAGATCACTGAATATCCCTCGGACCGTGGTAGCCCGTCGATGAAGTCCATAGTGACCTCCTCCCATACTCGCTCCGGTAACTCTAACGGCTGTAGGAGTCCTGCCGGAGCCATGGCCATGTACTTGTGACGTTGGCAGACGTCACAAGCTGCTACTAATTGGGCAATCCTCCTGCGCATTCCGGGCCAGTACACCTCTCTAGCCATCCTCTGGTATGTTTGCTGCACCCCGGAATGTCCCCCCGTCGCCGACCCGTGGAACTCCTGAAAGAGGACGGGTATGAAGCCTGAAGCCCGTGGCAGCACCAACCTCCCCTAATACAGCAGTCGACGTCCCTGCAAGGAATACCCGATCGGCCCCTCCCGTCCCTGCTGCAACAACTCGCGGATCCGCCCCAGCTCCTCATCACTCTCTGCCTCCTGAAAGATGGGCTCCCAGTCCAGCCACATCGGTCGTGATAAAGCCCTCAGATCCACGCTCTCCTCCCGACGAGACAAGGCGTCAGCTGCCTTGTTCTCCAACCCTGGCCTGTACTCGATAGCGAACCGGTACCCCACCAGCTTGGACAACCAACGCTGGTGCTCCTCAGTAACCAACCGCTGCTCCAGCAGGTACTTGAGGCTCCGCTGGTCCGTCCTGACCACGAACTCCCGACCCAACAGATATGGCCGCCACTTTGCCAACGCAAGGACAAGGCCATCAACTCTCGCTCATACACCGATTTCAGTCGTGCTCTAGCTGACAACACATGGCTGAAATAGGCGATGGGCCGTCCCTCCTGCATGAGCACCGCTCCCAACCCGTATCCCGAAGCATCGGTCTCCACCACGAAAGGTAGGCTGAAGTCTGGCAAGGCTAGAACTGGTGCGGTCGTCATGGCCACCTTCAAGGCCTGAAAGGCCTTGGTGGCTTCCTCCCCCCAACGGAATCCGTCCTTCTTGAGCTGTTTGGTAAGGGGCCAAGCTATGGTGCTGTACCCCTTAACGAACTTCCGGTAATATCCGGTCAGTCCCAAAAAACCTCGGAGAGCTCGCAGTGTAGTAGGAATGGGCCAGTCCAGCATGGCCTCTATCTTCGATCTGTCGGCAGCTACACCCTCGGCTGACACCACGTGCCCTAGATACTCAATCCGTGCCTGGCCGAAACTGCACTTCTTCCGGTTGGCGAACAACTGCTGCGCCAACAACTCCCGGAAGACCACCTCCAAATGGCCCAAGTGCTCCCCCAAGCTCCTGCTGTAGACGAGGATATCGTCAAAGAACACGAGAATGAACCTCCGCAGGTAGGGCTGGAAAACCTTGTTCATCAAGGCCTGAAAAGTGGAGGGTGCATTCGTCAAGCCAAAAGGCATGACTCTGAACTCATAATGGCCCTCGTGGGTGCGGAAGGCAGTCTTCGGCACATCCTCAGATCGCATCAAAATCTGGTGGTACCCGGCCCTCAGGTCGATCTTCGAAAAGATCGCTGCTCCATGAAGCTCGTCCAGCAGCTCGTCGATTACCGGAATAGGAAACTTGTCAGCGACAGTTTCCTTATTCAGCGCCCGGTAATCAACGCAAAATCTCCAACTCCCGTCCTTCTTCTTGACCAGCAAGACTGGGCTCGAAAAAGGACTCACACTAGGCTGGATAATCCCAGCCTGCAGCATCTCCCGCACCATCCTCTCTATCTCATCCTTCTGAACATGCGGGTACCGGTACGGCCGAACACTCACCGGCGCTGCCCCATCCCTCAATACAATCGCGTGCTCGTGTCCTCTGGATGGTGGTAGCCCCTGAGGGTCCTGGAAGACCTCCTGGTACTGCTCCAGTACCTGCTCGACCTCCGCCGCGGTCTCCTCCTCGTGCTGCTCACAGTCCGCTGTCAGCCCCTGATACTCCACAAGGAACCCCTCCCCCTCGTTCCTCAACGCCCGAGTGATGGCCTTGAAGGCCACCAATGAAAAGCAAAGGGTCGGGTCCCCGGTCAACACGACGGTCCTCTCCCCATCTTGGAACTCCATCCCCAGGAGCTTCCAATTCACCTTCATCTCCCCCAACTTCTTCAGCCACTGCACCCCTAAGATGATGTCCACGTTGCCCAACTCCAACGGCAAGAAGTCCTCCATAATCTGGACCCCCTGCAAGGTCAGGCATAGACCCTTGCAGAGCCCCTTACTCTCCTCCATCTTCCCCGTCCCTAGCAGAACGGTAAACTTCTCCAGGGTGCTCAGCTGTAGCCCATGTCTCTCCACCACTCGGCTGGAAATGAAGTTGTGGGTGGCCCCACTATCGATCAGTACCGTCACCGCCGTGTCTCCCAGCTGTCCTGACAACTTCATGGTGTGGTTCGGGGTGAACCCCACCACGGAGTTCAGGGATACCTCGGCGAAGTCTAGGTGAGACTTCTCCTCCTCCACCGGTGGCTCCTCCTCAAACTCCTCCTCCTCAACCACGTACCCCTCCTCGTCTGGCACCATGGTGATCTGCAGCAGGCGGCTCGCACATCTGTGCCCAGGGGTGAACTTCTCGTCGCAACGGAAGCACAGCCCCTTGGCTCTCTTCTCTCTCACCTCGGCCTCCGTCATCCGCCGCCCCAGGGTAGCTGGGCGGCCCTCTCCTCGAGCCTCGGGAACGGCCGCAGGTGGTCTCGGTGCTGTGGCTGGTGGAGTGGGGCGGGAGCCCTGTGCCCCCCAAGCGCCCCGTATCCGCCTCTCCTCTGTGTGCTTCTCCTCCGCTTTATGTGCTAAGCGAAGGACGTCCTCCAAGGTAGCCGGGCTCTGCATCCTCAACTCAGCTCGTATGGACGGTTTCAGCCCCCTCATGAAGTTCCCGATCATCACCTCGTCGGTAACCCCCTTCACCCGGCTATTCAGCATTTCAAACCTCTCTACATAGTCCCTCACGGTCCCCTCCTGCCTCAGGGCCGACAGCTGCTCGTAAAAATCCCCCCCTGCCGTCTCCTGAAATCGGTCCACGATCAGTGATGACAACTCCTCCCAGGTCCGAAAGGGGGACCGTGCTATCTTCCACCGGTACCAGGCCAAGGCCTTCCCCTCAAAGTAAATCCCGATGGCCTTCAGGACCTCCTGCTCCGTCAGACCCATCACCTGGAAATACCTCTCCGCCCGGTATATCCACCCATCAGGGTCGGTGCCGTCAAAGGTCGGCATCTTCAGCTTCATCAACCGCCGGTCTGCGTTGATGTCGCCTAGCTGCCCTCTATCTCCTCCACGGTCGCCCGCTCTGATCATCTCGCCACCCCGAGCCTCCCTCGGGCCTCCCCCGTCAACCCCGTACGGCTCCTCTGGCCATGCAGGTCTCTCCCACGCCTCGGGCTGGTAGTAGTGCCCCGGAAACTCTGGCGGCCGTGCATGATTGGGCCTTGGCCCAGGCGGAATGGTCTCTGCTCTCCAAAACTGGCCCGCTGGGGCCCCAATTGCCGCTCCTGAGGCCCATCCGCCTCTCGTCGCCCCCAAAGGCCCTCCAGATTGGGGTACGAACCCCGCCACACCGCCAAAAACTCCCCCCGTGCTCGCCGCGCCTCCGGAGAAGTCACCCGGACCCGCTGACCCCTGCCCGGGGTCCAGCGGACCCGCCCGGCCCCAAACAGGGGCCGAGCCCCCTGTCCCGCCCCCGCCTGGG
This sequence comes from Scilla litardierei, assembly GCA_030789695.1. NCBI lineage: Eukaryota > Viridiplantae > Streptophyta > Magnoliopsida > Asparagales > Asparagaceae > Scilla > Scilla litardierei. Next base: position 105,465,243 of record CM061141.1, read on the forward strand.
GCTGCCGACCCCCAGGCGGGGGTCGCGTGGCCTGCCCGACCACCAAAGGGGGTCGGCTGGCCCTGGGCACCCCCGCAAGGGGGTGCCGACCCTCCGGCGACCCCAGATTGGGGCGCCGGAGGCCGGGGGTGGCCGGCCTGACCCGCCCAGGCCGTGACTGGGCCGGGCGGGTCGGTCGACCCCCATGATGGCCCGACAGGGCCCGTGGGTGAGGATCCGGGCCCTGTCGCGCCAAACCCTAGCCCGCCGGCTAGGGTTGTAGCCGCCGCCGCCGTATGCGATTTCCCGTGGCTCGGGGGTCCTTGATTTGTTGAATCGACGCCGGATTCGCCTTGGATCTCTCCCGTTGCTCTCCCCATGTCGCGATCCACCGCCTTCTCCTTGGTCAAACCTTGCAACAACTCCATTAACGCCGGAATCGCCGCCGTGGCCTCCTTCAAACTTTTAAGATCCCTTCCCGTCTCCGCGGCCTCCCTTCTCATGATACGAAGCTCCGATTGAATGTCTTCTTGGGTGTGTGCATGATCCTTGAGCGAAGCTTCCATCACCTTCCTCAAACCCTCGATCTCATGATTGAGATCGTCGCGTAGACCTTGGATCTTCTCATCCACGGAAGCCCTCGTTCCCGTTGCCATGGAATCGTAGTGCTCTGATACCAATTTGATACGATCCGGTGGATCGAATCAATAGAAATCAGAATTTAAAAGAGGAAAAAATTAAAAAGAGGATTTTTGATTGAGAATTTCGATGAAGAACAAAGATAAGTGAGTTCTTTCGAGACGAACTCGATCTCCTAGCTTTTATTTGAACGGACAAAAAGCCTAAAGATCCTTCGCAAGATGCCTAAGGATGTTCTTCAACAAAATAAGCATAGCCCTAACCATGGCGGCTAGCCCTAATAAATAGAAGAAAATGGGGAATTACTAATTTAGCCTAAAAGGACTAAAATACCCCCTAACCTACTAGACCCACTAAGTCACGATCCCGCGCCTCCTGCGCCGCACGTACGCCACGATGGGTGGGACCGTGTCATCGGTCGGTGAAGGGGGGTCCGTAGGGGGTGCGTCCGCATCAGTGACTTCCATGTCATAGTCGTCGATGGTCAGTGTTCAAAACCTATCGTCAAGATCGCTATTCTTCCAAGAATCAATGTGTTCCACAGGCACCCCAATAATTCTCAAGTCCGGAGGTTGAAAAGGATCCAATCGAACTGCTACATGAGCTCTGCAACCTTTGCGACCAAATAGAGGGGGAGCAATAGAGTAAACTCAATCCTGAGCCCATGGCAGAGATTGATCTAACACCCGAGACAAAGTATGAGCATGAATCCGAGTTGGATCCTGAGCTCGAATTGGAACCTGAACTTGAAGTAAAGTCTGAGTCTGACATGGAGCCTGTGCCAGTATTGGAGTCACATCAAGAGCCTACGACAGATCTCGAACCGCCGTTTGATCCAGTGCTGCATCCTGATACAGAGTTAGAGCTTGATCCATCACTGCAATCTGAGCCAGAACTCTATCTAGAGCCATCTACTAAACAAGCATACTAAACAAGCATCAGAACTGCAGATCGAAGCATCGCTGAAGTTGGTTGAGCACATCGAATTTGTTATTACAGAGCATCCTCTTACAAACAAACATATTTTTTATGCTTTTCTACCTTTTGTGAATGGAGAGATTTGAAGACGTGTCTGTGCCAATCTGCATCCTGTAATAATTTAGAGTTCATGGACGTATCTTCTCCAACCGTAAGGAACTATTGGTTGCTATCTAGTTGTGTTACTTTTGTCGTCCTTTATCCGATGGTGAAGTTCTCAAGCAGAAGAGAATGATATGGATACGATCATGACTTTATTTGTAATATTTTGATTTTTAGTATTTAGTTAATTTTGAGTCTTTAGGAGTTTGAGTCTTTTGGGTGAGTTTAGTCCCACGTTAGATGTGAATAGAGAGTTGTTGGGTTGTAAGGCTACATAAGACTATAGACTTGTTTGTTTTGGATCAACCAATCAAGGAAGAAATCAATGAAAGAGAAATTTTCTCAAAACATGTGAAAGGACCCCCCTTGGTGAGAAGCCGCCGAAACCCTTGGTGAGAAGCCAAGAACTCTAATTTATCAATTTCTTTCCCAAAACCTCCATTAAATCTCTAAATCCTACCTGTCCTACATCACCAGGGTTTATTGAGGGCAAATGGAGACGAGTGGCAATGTTGGCTCCTTTCCGAGGTTAACTTATCTAAGGGCAAACTTGTCACTTTCCTCGTCAATGAGCTTGACCCATTAATATGCCCAATACAAGTACAAATGGAGGTATATAGAAAAATTTGTTAGGGAAAAGTAAGTTCTGGATAAGGTTTGGATAAGGCTTGATATCCAAAATATCTGATTATGCTTTGTATTTACACTCATGTAAGCAGATTCAAATATTGTTATATATGATCAGTATATGAATTAGATATTTAAAGGATATCCGTTAAAAACGGAACAGATTTCGGATAGAATGGTATCCACTATGAATTATCCACTCCGTATGTGTCTATATATATATATAATCACATGAAATCAAAATTTGATAATTCTGACTTCTTCTATGGGGCAAAGGGCAAAGTCACCCAATCAGAAACATGGAAATTTATGCTAGCTTGCAGGGGCATTTCCCAAAAACTAATTAGCAAGAAGGTCAGGAATGGCAGAACTACTCTATTCTGGCACGACAACTGGTTACCTTGCGGTCCCCTGAAAAATTTACAAGATATTCCCGACGGAGATGAAATGAAATTCGTCTCCGACTATTGGGACGGTTCAGATTGGATTCAGGACCCTAATATTCACTGTTTTAGAAGTATCCTGCAGGCCAATGGGGTCACACAAGGGGATGACGAATGGGAATGGGCTTCTGGCTACTTTCGTTTTAGAGAGGCTTGGGAAGGAGCTCGGCTACAGGGTGCGGCTTTCCCTTTCTTCAAGTTGGTTTGGTTCAGTAGACAAGTAGACATGTACCGAAATTCTCCCTAACATTACTCCGGGCGTTCAAAATGAAGCTCCTCACAAAAGATTATGTTGCAAGCTGGGGGATTAATACAAATGAGAAATGCGACCTGTGTGCTGGCGAAGGTACCGAAACTAACAAGCATTTGTTTTTTGAATGTACTTTCTCCCAGTATATTTTGCAACGGATGCTTCTTAAGCTTAGCATCTTAAACCAACATATTCCTGATTTAATCTCGGTGGGTGAGCTGTTCTTACAAAAATTCCAGGGGAAAAATACGGTTGGGCGCCTTGCAAAAATAGCATTAAGCTCTACAGTTTGGCATATATGGAAGGAAAGGAACCGCAGAATTTTTGAGAGCACCAATAAAAGTAAATTTCAAGTCTTCGAGGACATTGCAGCGGACGTTCGATTAGCAATGAAGCTTAAAGACACTGAAGATGAACATGAGGAGAGTGCGGCTGGCACACAAGTGCTGGCAAATTGGGAGATCAGAGACAATGGGTAGGGTCAATCAATGTGATAATTCTGGGTCTTTCCATTGTGATTCTGGACCGGCCTTCTTTGTTTCTAATGATATTATACGGATGTTTATTTGGATTGATGGTTGCCAAATGGCAAATTTATACGTGCTTAGGGGGTAAGGAATTAGAGTAGAGAGTGACGACGCTTGTGTCCTATCCTCTCTCTAGTGCCGAACTCCCTTTTCCACTGTATTGTATTTTGTACAGAATATTAATAAAGTTTTTGTTCCCCTTTCATATATATATATATATATAGGTTGACTAGGATCCATTCGGATGGATCAAACATGCGGATCCATCCAAGTGGAATTTAAAGGTAGACAATGTAAATAGAAAATCCGACCGTTGGATATCATCTAACATGTCTAAACTAGCTCCAAACAAAATTTCAACTAATTTGGACATGTTTTGCCCATGCATCAAGTGGTTGCAAAATCGATGTTTTTGAATAGTTATAAAATCGGCTAATTTTGCAACCACTTGATGCATGGGCAAAACATGTCCAAATTAGTTGAAATTTTGTTTGGAGCTAGTTTAGACATGTTAGATGACATCCAACGGTCGGATTTTCTATTTACATTGTCTAGCTTTAAATTCCACTTGGATGGATCCGCATGTTTGATCCATCCGAATGGATCCTAGTGGTATATATATATATATATACTATATATATATATATATATATATATATCATCTATATATATATATATATATATATATATATATATATATATATATATATATATATATATATAATGCAATCATAATTGTAAAGAATTTGAAAGGTTGGCATGTGCATAATTTTAGTTTCTAAATTGACAATCATTAATTATAAAGAAAGTCTTTTTCTACATTTATTAATTTTGCTTCTACCAATTTTGATGCTTACATTTCTAAAGGATACTATAAGAAGCAAATTTGGATAATTAATATCCGGTTCCCACTAGTATTCGTCAGAAGAAACTTCGGATAATTAATATCCGATTCCCACTTGTATTCTTCAGATTCAGACATGGATAGCATAGGTGATATCCGATCAGATTTTGGAACGGATTCAGATGGTAGATTCAAAATTGGATTTGAATATGGATATTACAATATTTGCTCCGTATCCCGCTCTTTTTATGCCCCTAGTTTGGATGCTTCATATAAAGAATAAATATTCTCCAAAAACATGTGAATATAAAGATTCTGAAAAATATATGTTCTAGAATTATAGCATTCATGTATAATTTATTGAGCAATGCAAGAAATGTGCAAGCTTACTAAAAGATAAAAGCTTGGATGGAATTTTGGAATATAATAGAGGATAAATGCATAGATGCAAAAGTTACTGTTCTAAGTGATGTAGAGGGATTCAGGTCATTCAAGATGCATTTGTTCTCGATCATGTGATTAGATGCACATGAATCAATGAACCAAGTATTTGGAGGCTTTAAAGTGAGACATGTAGTGGATTTACGTATTCCTTTCAAAGTGACAGTAGATAAATATGGTGTAATAGAAGTCACATGATACTGTTGAAATTTCTTGGTATCTCTTAGACATGTCTGACATTGTCAAGCTCTTGGATTTGCAGCCCTTGTCTGCAGGCTGAGCAAACTTCTTAATAATTAGAGATGTGTACTTCGTATAGCCTTTCTCATAATAGAAATGAATTGTCTAGTCTCTTAGATATTAGATCGTTCTTTACCTCCAAATATTCCACTAAATTTACCTTCTTCACATTCAAAGTCTCTCATTTGCTCACCACCTCAACCATGATACCTCTAGACCACCTTGGCATCAGTAGTAGCCAAATTGGTTCTATCATCCTCTAAAGCTGTAAAGTGCCCTTATTGAATCGGTAGAATATAACTAACCTTTTATATGACCAATTTCCCAAAAGATTCCATGATGCCTTTAAGAGCATACTATGAAGTAAGGATATATCTCTGGCAAGGAATCAGTTGTGCAACTATCAGTCACATGTGGTTATGATACAGTTATGACGGCAAACTATCCAAGAAAGTACTGCAAGTTGGTTCCACTTCTCTGCAACTTCACATCTAACGAGATGGAAAACAACATTTTTGGCTCCTTATAAATCTTGTTGATATCAGGGTAATGCCAAGACATGGTTTAGCTGCCCTTTTTTACTTTGAAACTTCTTTTGAAGAACATCTAGTGTTTAGTTTGGATTACCCTTTCCATAATATTACTTCTCAAGATGCCCATAACTCCTTTCGCTGAAAGTATGACCGATCGAGTCTTAAAGTTTACGGTCTATTGTATTTAGATTTTGCTATATTTGCATGGCATCAGCCCGTTCAGATCGTCCGTTGTAATATTATATGGACCATTAGTGAGACAACTCTTTTTCCTCCTATTAAGATAAGTATTTATAATTTTCTTCTAGTGCAGATAATTATCCTTATCTAACTTCCTATTAGTAATCTTATCGGAAACAAATTAGGTAATGACCAGCTTCTACTCAATTATAGAACCAATCATTATAAGCAGCATGGTCTTAAAATAACCCAAATTCAAAAATCAAACAAAACTTGCACTCCCTAGGCATCCTTTACACACCAACTATAACCCCCTGAATAATTCCCCTTTAAATCAAACCCAACAACAAGAGACCCAAATCAAATGAGTTACCATGAGAACCAATAAAAGACAATTTTTTTCCAAAATATAAATTATTTTATAATTAATTCAAATCAGATCCGAAGACTCAAAAAATAAAAACAACAAGGTGATCAAGGGATAAAGAAGAAAGAGAAAAAGCAGAAGAATAAATCAAGGAAAGAAAGAACAAGAGAAGAGGCACATGGGCATGCACGATACAAGATGGTTAGGACCAGGGTTTGAGGTATCGACCGATACCATTAGGTATCGACCGTATCGTATCGGTATCGACAGTTGACGATACCGAAACCAAGGGTTAGTTGCAGTATCGGCTGATACTTAACGGTATCGGTCAGTTTCGGCCGATACCTGTCGAAACTGACGATACCGACCGAAACTGACCGATACCGTTCACTACCGGTCGAAGACGGACGAAGAAGAATATACAATTAAATAAAAATTCTCTTAAAAACCTAAAAAATTTCGTGAATCAATAAGTTGCATAAAATGCTCAGTTAAAAGAGAGGAGAAAACCCTAGGTTTCGGCTTGAAAATGAAGAAGAATTAGAAGAAGAAGATGCAGAACCAAGAAAAAATTGCTGAAAGAAAGAAGAAAAAGGACAAAAGGAAGATGATGAAAAATTAAACTCACCTCATCGCATCGCCGCCTTGTCGAACCTGCCTCCTGCCTCCTGCCTCGCCGAACCTGCCTCGACCATCTAGCGTGAGAGTTAGAGAGAGCAAAGAGAAAGAGAGAAAGAGGTCCGGGTCGACTTTTAGGAGATGCTACGTTCTTTAAAGAGGCAAACTTGTAAATAAGTGGTATGCGCGTAAAGTAAAACAACCGCTGCACATATCAAGCGGATATTTTGTGGCAACACTGTAAATAAGTGGTATGTGTGTAAAGCAAAATAGTGGGTGCGCAAAGCAACGCCCAGCGATTTTTTTTGGCAAACTTGTAAATAAGTGGTATGTGCACAAGGTAAAACGGTGGTGCGCAAGGCAAGCTTTAGGATCTATTCATTTATCTAATATTTAGTATTTAAGTACCAAACTTTAGGTATTTAGTATTTGATATGATTACGAGCTCAAATTTAATTTATCTATTTAGTATTTAGTATTTGATAGTATATGATTAATATTTTAGTTTGTTAAGTATTTAATAGTATTTGATAGGTTTAGATTTAAGAACCTCCGAAACCATCACTGTGTGTATATAGTATATACATATTTAAAGTATCTCCGAAACCGAAACTGATACCCGAAACGAAACTGTCGAAACTAGCGATACGGATGAACCTGAAACTTACTTTCGAAACCGTCGAAACAGACGATACCGATACCGATACCTAAATTTTGGGAAGAACGATATCCAGACCGAAACCGAGACCTAAAACCTTGGTTAGGACATGCATGAAGCCAATCGGCTTGCTAATTGGGAATTTAGGACATGCAGGAAGCCTATCCTCTTGCTAATTGGGAATTCAGGATGCTTTACAAGAGGCCTGGCTAAGGTGCTTAGGTAGACCCATGGACAGGCACGTTGGTGGAGCAATGCCAAGGATTTGGGATTGGGTTAGGGTTTGAGTTTTGAATTTGAATGTGATGATATCTATTTAGCTGAGGAAATCTAGTACAGTTGAACTCTTATTCTAATTTCTAATTCTACTTATGCTTTGTTTTTATGTACATACGATAATGTCATTTTGCATAAATATCCTATTTCTATATATTTCTTAGACGTTTTAATTATAATAGGAGCAAACGTATGAAAAGATGACAACAAAGAAAATAATAATTTAATTATTTTGTGAGAAAGGATGTAATGTAGCATGCGAGGCATTCCAAATCCAAATATCTTCTCAATATTTTATTTCTTTTCATTTATTTTCTTTTCTCAGTACTCTTTACTATTTATTTATTTTAAATTCCTGCAGCTTTTATTGCTTAGATAGATATATGTATGGGATAATCAATCAAGAACAAAAGTTCCACAAGTTTATCCATTGTGCAAAAGTGGTCTAAGTTAGTATTTGATTAGGACAAAAATCAATTCATTTTTTTGATTCAAAGATCACGTCATTGTTCCCCCTTTCCTACATAGGGAAAGGTGTATCTAAAAATGGTTTCTTATACTAAAGATGCATGCAAAACTCACATGTATCCATAAGCAAAAATGATCTAATTTTATAAACCTTAATGATAGAAAATGGTCTCTCTTACCATTAATTTCATAACCAACATCCATCTAAATATCTGGTGACTTGAATTATGACAAGAGTTGAACTTTATAATCTATAAAATACGAACACTTCAAAATGGGGGTCGTGTCTGTGTAGGACATGTCAGACAATGGCACTTGTATGACACTTGCTTAACACACATTACTTGTATGACACTTGCTTAACACATTAAACACTCTAAAATCATCTCTGATTTTGAAAACATAACATGTTGGATGTCGGAGTCATGTTAAGTTTAAACGAAACATTTTGATTGTGTGTTGAATACTTTACATCCACATGTGCCTTGAAAAATTAAAAAAATATATGACATTCTTAACTTGTAGGATGATATGTGAAATAAGCTTAAACATCACTTGAACTGGATTAGATATCTATTAAATTTGTTTTAGATCTTTTTGGTTGATATTTTTTTGCTTGATTAGAAGATATGGATTTGTTTTTAGAATTTTACGCTGTTTTCTTTTTCCTAATTATTGGGTTCTAATGTGTATTAAATGTATATATGTTTGCAGGCAAATGCATGGTTGTACTGCCATCCTCCCGTGCCGTAATTTTTAAGGATATTTCGTATGTCCCCTTCCTCATATAATGCCATATTTATGTCCCATTTTCATGTCGGTGCTTCATATTTTATATAAAAATAATTATGGTATCCTATAACATTATTACAGATGAGATATGAATCATGTGCTAGCACTGTCTATATACCGCGTGAAGGGAATTTGAGTTATTTAATGTGCTTTAAAACTTAAATAGAAATTAAAAAAATATGTGAAGAGAAGAGAAACATATACATGGATATGTCCATTGTTTTTTTGAGAAAAAAATTTAATAATTGCATGTATAAATCCCTTCACAACTACTTTTATTTCTTTCATCACTTTTTTTCTCATATAGTTTTTTTCGTTTGCTTTTCAATTGATTGTCCTGTTTTTGACATTAATGATTTCAAGAGTTACAACTAGTTCATTTTATATATTACCAATTGTTGGAGCTATAAAAGGATAAACACTAAGAGCAAAGCCCAATAGAATTTTTTTCTTAGTTCAAAAGTAACCAAGTAATGAGTCAAGTAGCAGAAGGATTGAACCAACATGCATTTGATAGTTGCATAATTTAGTTCATCTCATTATATATGATCTCCCACCATTAATGGTCTTCTTTGCCTCCTCCCCTTGTTTTTACCCACGAAGTTTAGGATAAATTACCAACTATACCATCTGAGGCAGTCTGCAGATTGCTTCCATTTGCAACTAACAAACACTTAACCAATCAAAATTTTCTCTGTCTATATTTCAACAAAACATTCAATTAGTTATCAACAATTTCGAACTCTGTTGTGGGCCGAGAATCATATATTCTATTTTGCTTCATTTGCATATTGGTATCTGATGAGATGGATAGAGTTAATGTATGCTTTTTTTATCCCAGTTAGTTGAAATACTTAGTAGAAAACCAAAGATTATGTCCACTTTGCAACACCTATTAAGTTCAGCCAGATTTAGACATACACATAAGAATAAAGCCAGATTTACACATAAGAATAAAGCATGGAATGAAACAATCTTCCGATAATTCAACAAAGAATTTACTAAAATTTTGAATATATATATTCATAGATTCTCATTTGTCATACACCAAAACTAGTTACTTACATAGCTTTATATCTTGATTTGGAAACATAGGGCATGCATCAATTTTGCTTAGAATAAATTGTAAATTTCAAAACTTGACTGAATAAAGTTCATATCAGGCCAATAATAGGAAACCCGATCCCACATTCATGACGATACACCCATATGAAATCAGTGTCATGTTTACCCACAAAATAATGTAAAAATTAACTATTATTTTAGCCTAATTAGTAGATGTATTAATTTGTTACCAAGAATGTATTAAGGTATTATCAATAATAGCTAGATTTATCAATTTATGATTAATAAGCTATAAGTGAATATAGAAAGAGAGGAGGATGATATTACCATCATTGCTATTGCTTTTCTCTTGATTGTAATAAGAGAATCTGTTACAATCAATGACCGAGTGTTAGCTGACTTTGGTGCGAACTGGTGATTGATGGATGTAATGCCTCCTCTCCTTTTTCTTCTAGCTTTTGCTTCTTTGGGAAAGTTTTCTAATGTGAGGGGGATGGATTGTTGAGGAGCGTATGAAGTAAACCTGTTTGGTAGTTTTGACAAGTGTAGGTTGCTAGGGGTTTTTGATGACAAGTGGAAATAAGTGGCAACGTTGACTGGTTTTCCAAGGCCAACTTTTTTGAAGGGCAAAATTGTCACTTCATTCGTCAATGAGCTTGGCCCATTAAGAGGCCCAACTCAAATACAAATGGAATAACGGATGAACTTTGGTATATAAGTGAATTCGTTAGGGAAAATGTAAGTTTATGATACAGTTGCATGTTCCATTGAATGAGCAAGTATTCTCCGATAAAACACGTGAATGTAAAGATTCATATGTTCTAGAATTATTCATTAATGTATAGAAATAACGGTGGATCAAATTTTTGGTAGATATATATAACAAAAAGTGAATAATAATCAATAACATCATAAGAGTTAGAGAGAGGTAGGACTGTTTATATGGCACTGTTTATGATTCAACCTAAACTAGAAAATACCGCTTCAATCTGGTTGAGTTTGAATGGGTTGGGCTTTAGCTCAAAACCAATTTAGGGCCAGATTGGATTTAGATTTGGGCTTTGAAAATCACAAACAAAAAAGACAATATAAGCCAACAATTGGTCACAGTTTGGGTTTAGATTTGGACATTGAAAAATTTACAATAAAAATAAAGATGTCAGTTGACATTTGGAATAAATTTTGGTTTAGATTTACGCTTTGAGAATCATAAGCGAACAAATTGGGCCTAGTTTCATTTTAAATTTCTGTGTCGAACATCACATTAACCACAACATACAAACAATCAATTTGGTAATTAATAAGCTATAAGTGAATATAGAAAGAGAGGAGGATGATATTACCATCGTTGCTTTTCTCTTGATTGTAATAAGAGAATCTGTTACAATCAATGACCGAGTGTTAGCTGACTTTGGTGCGAACGGGTGATTGATGGATGTAATGCCTCCTCTCCTTTTTCTTCTAGCTTTTGCTTCTTTAGGAAAGTTTTCTAATGTGGGAGGGGGATTGTTGAGGAGCGTATGAAGTAAACCTGTTTGGTAGTTTTGACAAGTGTAGGTTGCTAGGGGTTCTTGATGACAAGTGGAAATAAGTGGCAACGTTGGCTGGTTTTCCAAGGCCAACTTTTTTGAAGGGCAAACTTGTCACTTCCTTCGTCAATGAGCTTGGCCCATTAAGAGGCCCAACTCAAATACAAATGGAATAACAGATGATCTTTGGTATATAAGTAAATTCAACCTAATAAACCGTGCCATATAAACAGTCCTACATCTCTCTAACTCTTATGATGTTATTGATTATTATTCACTTTTTGTTATATATATCTACCAAAAATTTGACCCACCATAATTTCTATACATTAATGAATAATTCTAGAACATATGAATTTTTACATTCACGTGTTTTATCGGAGAATACTTGCTCATTCAATGGAACATGCAAACTGTATCATAAACTTACATTTTCCCTAACGAATTTACTTATATACCAAAGATCACCCGTTATTTCATTTGTATTTGAGTTGGGCCTCTTAATGGGCCAAGCTCATTGACGAAGGAAGTGACAAGTTTGCCCTTCAAAAAAGTTGGCCTTGGAAAACCAGCCAACGTTGCCACTTATTTCCAGTTGTCATCAAGAACCCCTAGCAACATACACTTGTGAAAACTACCAAACAGGTTTACTTCATACGCTCCTCAACAATCCCTCCACATTAGAAAACTTTTCCTAAGAAGCAAAAGCTAGAAGAAAAAGGAGAAATACCTCTTCAATCTGGTTGAGTTTGAATGGGTTGGGCTTCAACTCAAAACCAATTTAGGGTCAGATTGGATTTAGATTTGGGCTTTGAAAATCACAAACAAAAAAGACAAAATATAAGCCAACAATTGGTCACAGTTTGAGTTTAGATTTGGACATTGAAAAATTTACAATAAAAATAAAGATGTCAGTTGACATTTGGAATAAATTTTGCTTTAGATTTACGCTTTGAGAATCATAAGCGAACAAATTGGGCCTAGTTTCATTTTAAATTTGTGTGTTGAACATCACATTAACCACAACATACAAACAATCAATTTGGTAATTAAGTAAACCCAAAAGAATGCAAACTGAAAATTAAAAAAAATTTAAAGAAAAACAAATTTACAAGCTCAACAAAAATTTAATATTGTTATTAAATAAGGATACAAGCATAACAACAAAATATAGAGGTCATGTATAATTTTTAGAAAGATTTAAGAAATGTGTAAGCTTATCAATTATAACAGTTTGACTAAAATTTTGGACTACAATAAACATAGGATAAAAGCATAGAAGCCGTGACAGTAGCATTGCCAATACCCTACACATAAGATAGAGAACCACTAAAGCTCCATTTAGAAGTGATGGAAAGGGATCCTAGTCAAGCAAGATATGTTTGTTCCCGGTCATTGTTTAGCTGCACATGAGTTCATGACCCAAGTATCTGGAGCTTTGAAGGTAAGATGTGCGATGTAGTTACTTATTATTTCTAAAGTGGTAGCAAATGAAGATGGTGTAACAAGGGCCATTCAATACTATTGAAATGCTAGGTAACTATTGAATTTCTCATTTGGTATGGTTACTGCTAGATTTGCAAGCCACATCTGTAGACTGAGTAGTAGACTTACCTAAAAAAATTCAAGATGTGTATTCGTATGGCCTTCTTACCATAGAAACAAATTCTTTGATCCCTTAAATTCTGAGATCACTTTTTACCTCCAAGATTTGCCTCCAAATCCTCCTCCTCCTTATCCAAATTAGCCCATTCAACCACCATCTTAATCATGATTAACCCTAAGATCATATCGAACTTCGTAGTAGCCAAATTGGCTTCCTGGTGCTCGAACAATTTTAAAGTGTCCATGTTGGCTAGGTAAAGATGACCGTTCCTATAATCCAATCTTGAAAAGATCATGTGATACCTATAATAATATACTTTGAAGGAAGCATGTCTCTAATAAGGAATCAACTACAGTCAATCGCTTGTGGTTACGTTCAGAGGCGGAACCAGGATGAGATGACAGGGGGCCGGGCGGTGTTGTAGGAAGGCATACAAAATGCATCTGTAAAGTACATAGATGCGATGTTGTTCAAGTCGACGAGTCCAAAGAGATTTAGGGGGTGTTTTTTTCCATTACGTTGTGTAAAGGCCCGCTCCCCGGGTGCCGTCACAATTGAAACCGTTGTATGCAGGTCCTGCAGCTGCCAGTGAAGTCAATGTGGAGCAGTGCAGAAATAGTGAAAATACTCATACCATGACATGTAACACAATGCTAAACAGTGAAATAACAATACGCTCTACACTGCTACTGAAATGTAAATATAATACTCACCTCGGCTAGCTCAAGTCTCCAAAGTCATGCGCTGAAAGTTCTAGCTCCGCGTGCTCAGGCGCCTCCATATGATCTTGTGCGTCACCTAGTGGGGCAACAGAAGTCACACCACAGCTCAATAGAGTAGACAATATCTAAACACATGACAGGAAAAGTAACGATGCACAAAAGGAGATATGACAACAATAAAAAGGGATAGTAAAAAAGTTAACATGGTATGATAATTACATGTCCACAAACTACTGCAAGATGGTACTCACTAAAGTGAATCAATCCTAGGCTGTAATCATGATCAACAAGGAACCCCAAATCTGCAAGCAAGGGGAGCCACCACAACCAACTCAAGCAAGGAAGGGACATATCACAAGCAAGAGGAGCCACCGCAACCAACTCAAGCCGCAAAAGGGCCAGTCGCAAGCAAAGGGAGCCACCGAACTCCAAAAACAGCAAGGCAACCCAAACTGCAAACAAGGAGAAGCCACCGAGGAGGAGGAGAGGGATTTATAGCAATCGGAGAGCCCTAGAGGACCTGGGGGGTGCTGCGAGAGGAAGAAGGAGAAGAAGGGAGGCGAGGGTGCTGTTGTCGACGTACGTGAGAAAGGATGGATGTGGCTGTCTCGTCGAGGACAGAGGACGAGGCGTCATGTCGCTGCGAGCGTGAGATAAAGTGGGGAAAGGTGCGACGAGCCCTGTGTGGGCTGCCGCGAGCGTGCGAGAGAGAGTGAGAGAGAGAACGATGTGTCGACTAGCCCTTAGGGCTTTCGTCGATTGAAAATGACGGGCGAGGGGGGCGATCAAACAAACAAAGCCCGAGTGGGCTTCTCCTTGCTGTGGGAAATGAGAGAGGGAGATGGAAAAAGGGGGGAGCCCAACGGCATGGGCTTTGGGCCTAAGCTTGCCAAGGGAAGGAAAAGGGAAAATAAAAAGAAAAGAAAAGAGAGAGAGAAGAGGGAAATGTGCCGTTACATTCTACACACCTTAGAAAAATTCCGTCCTGGAAATTCTCATAAGGTAGATCGAGTCAGTCGAGTACCGCACTTCCTGCCTACTCTACACTGTTCACGAGGCGATTGCACGTATTTGCATGTGCCACCACTTGTAACACCTCGCTTTCAGGGTACCATCACAATTGAAACCGTTGTATGCAGGTCCTGCAGGTGCCAGTGAAGTTATTGTGGAGTAGTGCAGAAAGAATGGAAATACTTATAACATGACATGTAACACAGTGCTGAACAAAGAAAAACAATACAATCTACACTACTGTTGAAATGTAAATATAATACTCACATCGGCTAGCTCAAGTCTCCAAAGTCCTGCGCTGGAAGTTCTGACTCCTCGTGTTCAGGCGCCTCCGTATGATCCTGCGCGTCACCTAGTGGGGCAACATAAGTCGCACCACAGCTCAATAGAGTAGACAATATCTAAACATATGACATGAAAAGTAACAATGCACAAAAGTAGATATGACAACAGTTAAAAAGGGATAGCACAAAGAAGTAACATGTTATGATAATTAAATGTCCATAAACTACTGCAAGACGGTACTCACTAACGTGAATCAATCCTAGGCCGTGACTTATGAGGGAGAGTACGGTGTGCAACACGAAGACCTTCTTGAGACCGCAAGGGTGCTACTAACGTCGAGTAACAGACTACTCAGGATCCATTCAACCGGAAGGAAATGGAAAGGATAGTATCGTGAACGATCATGCCTGATCGTGGAATGGAAATCCTTTCAGACAAGGCCGAAAGGCATGTCCCAATTGCTTCCGCACTCTTACAATCATAAGTTTCCCCAAAACCCGGTGAGTCAAGCTAAATTAATCAATTATTGTTTTAATGTCGTGAGGTTGTTTAATATTATGTAAACTACGTAGTTAAGGGGGTCCATAAATAATAATTAAATGTAGCAACTAGACATGTCCCGAGTCGATCTCAATTCCAACAGTCATCCAGTATCGTGTCAGTATCGTGCCATCACAAGAAACATACCATGGACTACACAATTTAACAGAATATTAAACTTCATGGTACTAGCAAGCTCAAGGGATAATGAAATGAAATGATAATAAAGCTGGCATGTGACAATATAAGGCATGGATGTTTCTCATATTAAGATATTCCAACCTGAACTGATATTAAAAGAAGCGACTCCAACTCTTCCATGCAATAAACCAATAAACAAAGAAAATACAATAATTGCTTGATAAAGAAAAGCCCGAAAATCAAACTCATAATGGTGCTAGAGGACCTAGGCCAGAGGAATCAAATTCCCAAGTAAACCACACCGGAACCCAAAACAACTAGCGAGGAATCCAGTTGAGCCAACAATAACCCAGTGACCCAAGATAGCACGCGAGGTAAGCTACCAAACCTAACAAGCAATAAATCCAAAATAGTAAGCAAGAAAAGTCAGCCGCAACCCAACAAGTAAGGAGGGCTAGGCGCAACCCAACAACAAGCAAGGAAACCCCAGACTGCAAGCAAGAACGATCCAAGACAACACAGCAGCAATCAGAAGGGCCACCGCAAGCAACAACCATCCAAGGAAGCCCAAGGCAGCAAGAAGAAGGGCCACCACAACCAATAACTACCTAATGAAGCCCAAGGCAGCAAGTAGAAGGGCTACCGTAACATACCAGCAAGGAAGACCAAAACCCTCAAGTAAGGAAAGCCCAAACCGCAAGTAGAAGAAGCCACCGAACCCAACACAAGCAAGGAAACCCCAGACTGCAGGCAACAACAACTCCAGACATCAATACATCAAGCAAAGTAGAGGCCGAACCCAAAATAAGCAGCAAAAAAGCCAACCACAACTCAACAACTAGCGATGAGCCCAAACCGCAAGCAACAATAAGCAAGGGACCCAAAGTCGCAAGCAAGGGAAGATCAAAACCCCAACACAAACAAAGAACCCCCAAATCGGCAAGCAAAAGACGACCAAAACCCCCAACTGTTTCATCTCAAATGAAGCATGCAAGAATCGAACAAAAATTGGGTTATAAGGGATAAAGTCTACATGAAATCGTAGTCGAAGAACCAAGAGATTTAATAACTGAAGCCCAAACAACGAACAAAGGATCCAGCCGAAACCAAACAGCAGCAAAAAAGCCCACGTTGCAACCATGAGCAATAAGGAACCCCAAATCTGCAAGCAATGGGAGCCACTGCAACCAACTCAAGCAAGGAAGGGACAGATTGCAAGCAAGAGAAGCCACCGCAACCAACTCAAGCAGCAGAAGGGCAGTCACAAGTAAAGGAGCCACCGAACTCCAAAAACAGAAAGGCAACCCAAACTACAAACAAGGAGAAGCCACCAAGGAGGAGGAGAGGGATTTATAGCAATCGGAAAGCCCTAGAGGACGTAAGGGGTGCTGCGAGAGGACAAAGGAGAAGAGGGGGCGGGGGTGCTGCTGTCGACGTATGGGAGAAAGGACGAAGGGGAGCTGTCGCATCGAGGACATAGGACAAGGCGTTGTGTTGCTGTGACCATGAGAGAAAGGGCGGAAAGATGTGACGAGCCCAGCATGGGCTACTGCGAGCATGAGAGAGAGAGGGAGAGAGAGAACGATGCGTCGACAAGCCCTTAGGGCTTTCGTCGATTGAAAATGAGGGGCGAGGGGGAGGGGGGCGAACAAACAGAGCCCGAGTGGGCTTCTCCTTGATGCAGGAAATGAGAGAGAGACAGAAAAGGGGGAAGCCCAACGGGCTGGGCTTTGGGCCTGAGCGGGCCAAGGGAAGAAAAAGGGAAAAGAAAAAGAAAAGAAATGAGGGAGAAGAGGGAAATGTGCCGTTACATTCGACACACCTTAAAAAAATTTTGTCCTCAGAATTCTCATAAGATAGATCGAGTCAGTCGAGTACCGTGCTTCCTGCATGCTTTACACTGTTCACGAGGCGATTGCGCGTATCTGCATGAGCCACCAATTGTAACGCCTCGCTCCCCGGACGCCGTTACAATTGAAACCGTTGTATGCAGGTCATGCAGGTGCCAGTGAAGTCATTGTGAAGCAGTGCAAAAAGAATGGAAATACTCATAACATGATATGTAACACATTGCGGAACAGAAAAATAACAATACAATCTACACTACTGCCGAAATGTAAATATAATACTTACCTCGGCTAGCTCACGTCTCTAAAGTCCGACGCTGAAAGTTCTGACTCCTCGTGCTCAGACGCCTCCGTATGATCATGTGCGCCACCTAGTGGGGCAACAGAAGTCGCACCACAGCTCAATAGAGCATACAATATCTAAACACATGACATGATAAGTAACAATGCACAAAAGGAGATATGACAACAGTTAGGGATTGCATAAAGAAGTAACATGTTATGATAATTAAATGTCTACAACTACTGCAAGATGACACTCACTAAAATGTGAACCAATTCTAGGCCGTGACATATGAGGGAGAGTACGGTATGCAACGCGAAGACATTGAGACCGCAAGGGGCTACTACGAGTCGAGTAACAGACTACTCAGGATCCATTCAACCGGAAGGCCATGGAAAGTGATAGTATCGTGAACGATCATGCCTGATCGTGGAATGGAAATCATCTCAGATAGGGTCGAAAGACAGGTCCCAATTGCTCCCTTACTCTCACAATCATAAGTTCCCCCAAAATCCGGTGAGTTAAGCTGAATTAATCAATTATTGTTTTAATGTCGTGAGGTTGTTTAATATTATGTAAACTACGTAGTTAAGGGGGTCCATAAATAATAATTAAATGTAGCAACCAGACATGTCCCGAGTCAATCTCAATTCGACCAGTCATCCAGTATCGTGTCAGTATCTTGCCATCACAAGAAACATCCCATGGACTACGCAATTTAACACAATATTAAACTTCATGGTACTAGCAAGTTCAAGGGATAATGAAATGATATGATAGTAAACCTGGCATGTGACAAGTTAAGGCATGGATGTTTCTCATATCAAGATATTCTAACCTGAACTGATATTCAAAGAAGCGACTCTAACAGTTCCATGCAATGAACCAAGAAACAAAGGAAATACAATAATTGCTTGATAAAGAAAAATCAGAAAGTCAAACTCATAAGGACGCTAGAGGACCTAGGCCAGGGGGAATAGATTCCTAAGTAAACCACACCAGAACCCAAAACAACAAGCAAGGAATCCAGTCGAGCCCAAAATAACATTGGGACCCAAGATAGCACACGAAGAAAGCTACCAAACCTAACAAGTAAGGAACCCAAAGTAGTAAGCAAGGAAAGTCAGTCGCACCCCACAAACAGCAAGGAGTGCCAGCTGCAACCCAACAACAAGCAAGTAGGGCTAGCCGCAACCCAACAACAAGCAAGGAAACCCCAGACTGCAAGCAAGAACGACCCAAGACAGCAAAGCAGCAAGCAGAGGGCCATCGCATGCAACAACCACCCAAGGAAGCCCAAGGCAGCAAGTAGAAGGGCCACCACAACCAACAACCACCCACAGAAGCCCAAGGCAGCAAGTTGAAGGGCCACTGTAACTTACCTGCCAGGAAGACCAAAACCCGCAAGCAAGGAAAGCCCAAACCGTAAGCAGAAGAAGCCACCAAACTCAACACAAGCAAGGAAACCCCAGACTGCAGGCAATGATAACCCCATACAGTAAGGCAACAAGCAAAGAAGAGGCCAAACCCAAAACAAGCAACAGAAAAGCCAACCGCAACTCAACAACTAGCGAAGAGCCCAAACCGCAAGCAACAATCAGCAAGGAACCCAAAGTCGCAAGCAAGGGAAGATCGAAACCCCAACACAAACAAAGAACCCCCAAATCGGCAAGCAAAAGACGACCAAAACCCCAACGATTTCATATCAAATGAAACATGCAAGAATCAAAACTAAAATGTGGGTATAGGGGATAGAGTCTACCTGAAATTATAGCCGAAGAACCAAGAGATTTAAGAACCGAAGCTCAAACAACGAACAAAGGATTCAGCCGAACCCAAACAGCAGCAGGAAAGCCCACGCCGCAACCATGAGCAACCATGAACCCCAAATCCGCAAACAAGGAGAGCCACCACAACCAACTCAAGCAAGGAAGGGACAGATCGCAAGCAAGAGGAGCCACCCCAACCAACTCAAGCAGCAGAAGGGCCAGTCGCAAGCAAAGGGAGCCACCGAACTCCAAAAACAGTAAGGTAACACAAACCGCAAACAAGGAGAAGCCACCAAGGAGGAGGATGCGAGGGATTTATAGTAATCGGGGAGCCCTAGAGGATGTGGGGGGTGCTGCGAGAGGACGAAGGATAAGAGGGGGGGTGTTGCTGTCGACGTATGTGAGAGAGGACGGAGGTGGGCTGTCGCGTCGAGGACACATGACGAGGCGTCGTGTCGCTGCGAGCGTGAGAGAGAGAGAGGGGGAAAGATGCGACGAGCCCAGCGTGGGCTGCTACGAGCGTGAGAGAGAGGGAGAGAGAACGCTGCATCGACAAGCCCTTAAGGCTTTCGTCGATTGAAAATGTGGGTCGAGGGGGGGGGGGACGAACAAACAAAGCCCGAGTGGGCTTCTCCTTGCTGCGGGAAATGTGAGAGAGATGGAAAAGGGGGGACGCCCAGCGGCCTGGGCTTTGGGCTTGAGCAGGCCGAGGGAATGAAAAGGGAAAAGAAAAAGAAAAGAAAAGAGAAAGAGAAGAGGGACATCTGCCGTTACACGTTGTCTATTTGAGGTGACGAAGTGGACAACAAAGTAGATGTGAAATACATAGCTTAGGCCCTATGCAACATATGTCTTAGGGATTAAGTAAGAAAACAAACAACAAAAACAAGTTTTAATTACGTAAGAAAGAAAATAAGTTACAAAGATTCAAGCTGGATTACTTTAAACAATAAGCAAATTTCCTCATGTATTTATTAAACACAAAATCGTTCACGGATTAACGAATATATGAACGAGGAACTGATGTTAATTACTTAGTTAATTAGCAAAAAATGAAAATTTTAAATTTTTAGCTCCGACAAAGGATTGAACCACAAGCTTCCACTAATGAACCAAACGCACAACCACTAGGCAACCGTGAACTGGGTAACTTAAAGATTTTATTCACAGTACATTGTTATATATGTAAAGTTAAAAAAATTGGGGGGGGGGGTGGGAACCCGGGGGCGGGCCCCCAACCACTGGGCAACCGTGAACGGGGCAACTTAAAGATTTTATTTACAGTACATTGTTATATATGTAAAGTTAAAAAATTTGGGGGTGGGGACCAGAGGCGGGCCCCCAACCACTGGGCAACCGTGAACTGGGTAACTTAAAGATTTTATTTACAGTACATTGTTATATATGTAAAGTTAAAAAAATTGGGGGGGGGTGGGAACCAGGGGCGGGCCCCCAACCACACTTGGGTCCGCCCTTGGTTATATTAGAGCATACTCTGGTGGTAAACTACTCAAAAACGTCAATACTGCTAGTTAGTCACACTTCTACATCTTCAGATATGATGAGATGGAAAACAACACTTTTTGGTCCCCATAATATTGTTAAAATATGCATTTGCTCTCCTTCTTACTCTGAACATCTTAAAAAATAACATCAAGTGCTTGGTTCTGATTATCCATCTCAAATTTATATTTCTCAAGATATTTCCACAACTCCTTTCCAGTAGAAGAATGAATAACTCAGTCTTGAACCTTGAGGTCCATTGTATTCACAATCTAGCTGTATAACATAGCATCATCTTGATCCCATCATTCATTGTAGGATTCAGACAGTCAGAGGGATGACTTTGCTACCTATTCAAATAAATATATATAATCTTCAATCGCTTACAACTATCTTCATCGTACTATCTTACTATCTTACTGAAGATAAATTCGGGGTAATTGGCTTCGACTCAGCTATGAAAACAATTATGGTGTCCCCAAGGGCTGCCGCCCCCAGGGGTGGCCGCCCAAGGTGGGTGGTGGGTGACCCCTCTTTTGTCCAGCAGCACGCTCCTCCACGAGTTGGGGTGGTTTTCCTCCTTCCATATGCAGAGTCTCACTGTCCAAATGTAGATCTGCCTCAAAGTTGATGAATTTCCAACTTTCTAGTTTACAAGTGGAGCCTTTTGCACCCGATATACGTTGGAATCGTTGTCGGTGCCCAAATCTAAATTTTCTACCCCTTTTGGATCAGAGAATTATTGAGATAAGTGTTGCGTTAGGGTTTGCAAGAAAGTTTTCATCTTCGCTTCCATCCTTGCCTCCCACACCTTCAACCCGTCTTCAATTGATGTTCTAACTTCAGATCTGAATGACATAAAGCTTTCTTCCATGGATTTCTTCAGATCCATCACTTCGCCATCGATATTCTCCTCCAAAATTTTGATCTTTTTCGTTGCCACCTCCATTGATGCCAAGATTATTGTTCTGATACTAGATACCACTTGATAAGTTTTTCTAGGGTTTTGTGGAATAAAAAGAGGATTTTTAATGGAAAGATGAGATTTATAGGGTAAAGGAGGGATTTTTGGGGCTAGAAAGTGGATTTTGGTAAAATTAATATTTTTATTGATAATAAACTGAAATAGAAAGAGATACAAGATAGATTGGTTTCTTTCGAGAGTAAATTGCTCTTCCTTGGCCACGTTCGAGAAGTTTGAGAGGTGGACTGCTCTGCCAAGCTTCGATTCGAAAGGAAGCCGCACTCTCCACCAAAATAGGGAATCTCTCAACCCCTCACAAGTTCTCTCTCAAGATTCAACATAAATCCCTAATCACCCTAAGCTCTATATAAATAATAATCCGATTTTCAGAAATTACAGAAATACAGAAATACACAGACTCTAAGAAATTATGAAAACGTCATGATGTCCAAAAATTGCAGAACACATCAACATGCATGTGGTTTCCTTTAGCACCATCCCAACATGCAAACGTGAGCTATAGTGGAATCGTCAAGTAATAATTACGTGTCAAAACAATTTTCGAAAGTTGCATCCAAGGGGTAGTGCGGTGTAAGACCAATTACATTCCACATGTGTAGCGAATCTGTATGAGAGTAGTAGATGGGAGGTCGTTTTAGGCTTGCAATGATAAATTGGGCATGTAGAGTCGATTGCATGAAATGCTGCCACTTTTGAGTTGGTGATGAGAGCATTTGAAAGGCAGCACCACAGAAAATGTTTGATTTGCAAGAGGATGTCTCATTTAGCCATACTTTCATCGTGAAGGATGGTTAAGTGGCCGTTGAACTTTGACGAGTTGAAATCACCTTGTATGCATGCTAACCTTAGGGAGAATTCATCGGATATTGATTCCAAACACAAGAGGAGATCTATGTTGCTATCCTCAAACGATTGATAAGCATGTATAGAATAGCATAGGTGGTGTCGTTGTTGGATTTGCTGCAAATGAATTCTTTATCATATGAGACATGTTGTGCATTTAGAAGATCTCGCACAAAGACATGCTAAGCTTGCCAGTCTAGTGGTTTTGGGAGAAGACCTTCGAGAGTGGGCATTTATCCGTCATCAAAAGTCTGGGGGTGTGACCTATCAGACGATGGACCAATAAGAGCGTTGGAGGAAATGCGCATGTATGGTGTATGCCATGCCAAATATGAGATGCATATGACCGGATCTTCAAGCAAACATTGGGTGATGAGCTCAAATATTTGTCTTTCATTAGTTTGGTCCATTTCATGTCTATTTCAGGGTGCTGCTTTCATGCCACCTTTTGGAGATGCTATGTTTGACATATTTGGGGTCATGAAACCCAAACCACCATAAGCTTTGGCAGCTTTAAGAAGTTCCTAGATTTTAGATAAAGCTTGTGACTACTGGGTTTACCCCCATTGTAAAAATATCGCATCTGTTGCTCCATCTGTTCAATCATGGTTGAATGAATAAGTCTTAATGTCATATAGTAAGTCTGGCTGGATCAAGAGTTGTTTTGATGAGTATTTTTCTTCCGACATGGTTAAGAAGCTTGTTTCCACACTTAGATTTGATGTGTATTTTTCTTCCGATATGGTAAAGATGCTTGTTCCACTCTAAAGAGTTTATTATTGATCTTTTTGAGTAGGAAGCTGTAGCTTGAATTCAAATTCCTCCCAACGAACAATGGATATACTTGATACATTGCCATCTTTCCATCATACCGACATCCAAAGAGTGTTCCAAGCTCTGTCTGATCTTGGTCGGGGTGTTGGCACTAAGTGGATGCTTGACTTCGAGAATTAGCTTGTTGGCACTAATACAGTAAGTTGATAGCACCAGTGTCACTTAACTGACTTTATTCATCATGGAGGGAGAGACTTCACCAAATATAAAGAGATCATCAGCAAACTTATGGTGTGAAATTGTATGAGCTTGTATGTGAACTTTCATCCCAATATAACAGCTCTCTTAGCATTCTTTGTCAATGAGAGTAGATAGTACCTCTACGCCTAGATGAAGAGATAATGGGTAAAGACGATAGCCTTGCCGAAACCTTTTGGGGGAAAGGAAGAAGCCATTGCAGTTACCTTTAATGTTGATCGAGATTATGGTTGTTGAAATGCAGTAGCCAAGGTGATTGACAAATTTATCTTGGAAGTCAAATCTCATCAGGAGTTCCAGACT
Source organism: Scilla litardierei (assembly GCA_030789695.1). Classification (NCBI taxonomy): domain Eukaryota; kingdom Viridiplantae; phylum Streptophyta; class Magnoliopsida; order Asparagales; family Asparagaceae; genus Scilla; species Scilla litardierei. Next base: position 105,489,669 of record CM061141.1, read on the forward strand.
GAATTGATGCAGGACAAGTAGAATTTTATCATATCTTGGGTTTTTATGGTGGGAAAATGGAGGAATTTGAGAAAAGAAACCAAGGTTTGGTAAATAAAATATTAGGTTTTAGGCTTTATACCTTGACGACTCACTCTCTTGCACCTTTACAAGAACACTAGGGTTTCCCATAAACCACTAATAGATCTGTCATAAAACAATCAATTCATTCATTATTTTTAGTTTTATATAACAATTATTTGTCCTTACACATCCAAATATTATAAAAATTAAACAAAAAAGAAGATTCTAGAAGCAAAGCAAAGCAAGTGCGTTATGCGTGCCAAAACTAAAAATAAGACTCTAACAGCATCATTTAAAATAGTTAGTCTAGAAGCTTAATTTCTGTCAACTCTCCTTAGCTTTGAAACATTTTTCTCTGGTGAATGGTAAAAATTGTATGCATCAAACAATTCCAGTTTGAGCTGGTCAATCTCCTTTGCCTAGCATCTTTATTGTGGCGCTGGTGACTGAATGTGATGTTGGATCTTGAGATGGCAAGTAGAAACACTAGAGTGGGATGAATATTGTTTATGAAGTTAATAAGAGTTCTTAATTTTCTGCCTAGGAATTAATCTTGAGTTACCAAGATATTTCTTAATCAACAATATAAATTGCAAATAATTTAAGTAGCGGAAAATAAAGAGTTGCAAGTAAATAACCCAAGTACAGAAAAGCAATTCGCAAACACAATAGGTTTATCTGAGTCGGTCACCCCTTGACCTACATCTAGTCCCAAGTCCCACTTGGCTGTTATACTATCATCTTCCAAACTGGAAGAACAAATTACATCCTCTTTCATTACACCGGAAGCCGGTGTATGGAATCAATCACCTCTTACACATGAGAGAAACTTTCTCACAAACTCAATTGAGAAATACTCACAAATCTTTTGATGAATACAAATACCTATTGCCTTGAATTGAAGCTCTTGTAAACGTGATGTGGCTATAATAGACTTGATCTCAAAATGATGAAAATTGAGGCTTTTGGGGATCAAGAATTTGGCCAAGTAAAACAATGAAAATCTTATTAGCAAAGGCCAAAGAAAGAGGGTTTTGTTTAAAAACTTTGGAGCAAAAAAATTATTTTCTTTTGATAAAACTTGATCATAAATTTCTTACAATAAATTCTGAACAACTCTTTATATATAGGGAGAAAACGGATCAAAACAATTTACCAACATGCCCTAAACGGTAAAATACGGCTTGTTGACAAAAGTCCAGTTATAAGTCAACGACTAGTATCTAGTCGACTAGAGTACTATGATTAGTCGATTAATGGCTCATCTAGTCGACTAATCCAAGAATATAGTCAATTAGCAATAAAATCAGAACACTGCAGAAAATTGACAACTCTCGGCCTTGCAGTTAGTTGACTGGAGCTCATCGGCTAGTCGATTAGACCATGTGTTAGTCGACTATTTCATGAATTTCAGTCGACTAGTTCTGATACTCAACTAGCCATTATTTTCGAAACTTCTAGTCGAGTATTCAGCATATAAAATCATATTTTTAAGCTTTAAAACTTTTAAAAAGAATTTTGAAAAACTTTTCAAATCTTTCGAAAAACTTTTTTATATTTTTCTAAGTGAGAGAGCTTCAACTAGGCTTTAACATGCTAATGAAGACAATATAAAAATTACATCAAATATACATATTACTTTAAGCTCCTTGATGTAGTCTACACTTTTATTCTCCTTGTCTTGATTCCTTTGATTCTTATGCCTTGGATGCGCTCACCTAATTTTGAGTGCTCTTTGATTTTCTATATACTTTATATATGAGTGAGACTATTAGCACATGACATGTTTGCTCATCATCAAAACACACGTGTGGTGACACAATACTCAACATTTTATCCTTTTTTATGATGACACCATTTTCTCCTTTTTGATGATATACATACTTACTCTCCATGCAACATTACATATTAATAACATATATATCATATATTTCAAGAAACGTGCTATCTGACACCAAATGCTAAATGCTAAACTATTGTGTGTTAGTGTATTGGGTGTGTGTGTAAAGAAATGTAAGGGATAGTATATATATGAAGGGTTAGCCATCATTTGTGGCTAATCACACTTTCCCCAAAATCCTACATGGTATCAGAGCCAAACACCCCTAAAACCCTAAAACCCTAAAATCTGCCCTAGCCCGCACGCCGCCACAGCCGCCGCTTGCCGCCGCTTGCCGCACAGCTTGCCGCGCCTCTGCCCGCTGCTGCTGCTGCGCGCGCCGCTGCCGCCGCCTGCTGCGCGCGCCGCTGCCGCCGCCTGCTGCGCGCGCCGCCGCCGCCGCCATCTGCGCCGTCGCCGCCGCTGCCATCTGCGCGCGCTGCCGCCCTGCTGCCGCTGTCGCAGCTGATTCTCTGCTGATCCACCTCTCTCCTATTCCCTTGCACATCCTCTTCTAGCCGCCGCAAAGCCCTAAACTAGCTACAAAAGAGAATCCTAAAAAACCCTAACCCTAGATCTATGGTAGAGCCATGAAGAGGACTCCATAGATTTACGGTTAGGGTATGACCTAGAAGAGGAGAAGGAGAAGTAGATCTGCGGATCTAAGAAGGGAGAAAGGAGAGATCTGCGGATCTGGAGAGATGTGGGACAATCTTACTTCAGTGGACATGAATGCCTTCATTGGAGAGATAACGAAGCTGCTTGCTTTGAAGGAGTTGGGATCCTCGAGTGGATCGATGCCTTCACGACCCGTGCAGAAGCTGGAATTGATGCCCAATGATGTGAAACTGGAAGGGACGAAGAACTACCTCAGTTGGTTCAGGAGGGTGCTTCTCATTCTGAAGTCAAAGGGGTTGGAAGGCGTCGTTCTGGGTTCATGTAAGGAACCGGTGGATAAGACTGGGGATGATTGAAAAGTCTGGAGCACCACCAACTCACTGGTGGCTGCTTGGTTGATGACATCGATGGTTCCACCCATCGCTGGGATGGTGGAGGCCATAGAGAGTGCTGCAGGGATATGGAGTATGGTGGAGAAAATGTACTCTGGAGCAGGGAATGTGATGCTCATGATGGAGGTTTAGGGCAAGGTCGAAACCTTGAAGCAGGGGGGATGACTATTCTAGCCTACTCTGCGGAGTTGAAAAGGCTTTGGTCAGAGTTAGACCACTATGACCCTATTGATCTGCCTGATCCTAGGAGCGCTGCGATACATAGGAAGTGGGTGGAGCGTAGGCGTGTGACACACTTTCTGAGGAACCTGAATGGAGACTTTGAGGTCAGGAGGGCGAGTATGTGTCACTTATCCTCCATCCCATCTCTGGAGGAGGCCATAGCTGCAATGGCACAGGAGGAGACCAGACTGAGAGTTATGAAGGATGAGGGTACTCAGGTCACTCGGGCTGCACTGGCTGTACCAGTAGTGGCAGCAGTGAGCGAGGATCGAGAGTGCTACACATGTGGGGTGAAGGGGCACCTGAGCTTTAACTGCCCACAGAAGGGCAGTGGACGAGGACGTGGCACATGAGGCGGTCGTTGGGGCCGTGGAGGCCGTGAACGAGGTCGCGGCGGCCCACGGGCCAACTTTGCTACCGCTGATGGACGACAGGAGACAGTGATGATCGAGGCTACGCCAGCTGATGCTTCAGATCTAGAACAGCGGAGACAGTCCAGGTCTACTACTGAGAGCTCGGAGAGTCATGCAGACCAGACTGGGGATATTGCCTCGCCATTCGGTAACTTTGCCCACTTCGCTCACACAGGATCAGGTAACCGATTAGCCCTTTCATGTAGAGATCATATAGAGTGGATTATTGACTCAGGTGCATCTAGTCATGTGTCAGGAGCATATAGACAGTTTTCCACATATAAACCACATACCATTCATGAAACTGTTCAGACAGCTGATGGCACATCCCAACCCATTAGAGGGATTGGTACTATTCAGTGCACTCCCTCCATACGCCTCTCTTCAGTCCTTCACGTCCCATCATTTCCAGTCAACCTCTTATCTGTTGGCTCTATTGTTGATGATCTCGACTGTAGCATTACTTTTGACTCTACTCATTGTGTGTTGCAGGAAAGGAAGACTGGGAGGAGGCTTGGGACTGGCGTCAGGCGTGATGGACTGTGGTATCTTGACAGAGCTAGTGGGGGATGCTGCACTGGCTGTCGTTGGTGGAGAGAAGGAAAGGGATGTACTTTTGTTACATTGTCAGTTGGGACACTTGCCTTTTGATATTTTGAGTAAAATGTATCCCGATGTTTTGAATAAAGTGAATGAAATGAATTTGAAATGTGATGCATGTGAATTTGGGAAACACACTAGGACATCATATCCTAGTGTGGGGATGAGGAGTGTAGAGAGATTTCATCTTATTTACTCAGATGTTTGGGGCCCTGCCCAGTGACTTCAGTAAGTGGGTTCAGGTGGTTTATCACCTTCATAGATTGTCATTCTCGGATGACATGGCTTTATATGATGAAAAATAAAGGCGAAGCGTTGAAGTGTTTTCAGGACTTCCATAGAAGTGTCAGAAATGTGTATGAGGCCAAGATCCGTGTCTTGAGAACGGATAATGGGACATGGTATGCAAACTTACCTATCCTAGAGTGGGATAACTCATCAAACCACTTGTCCCAACACCCCTCAACAGAACGGAGTTGCTGAAAGGAAAAATAGACACTTGTTGGAGGTAACTAGGTCACTCATGCTCACCATGAATGTACCTAAGATATTGTGGAGTGAAGCAGTGATGACAGCCACCTATCTTATCAACAGGATGCCTTCACGGATCCTTGGTATGAAGTCTCCATGTGAGATTCTTATGGGAAAGAACACTTTTGTAGTTCCACCAAAAGTGTTTGGATGCACATGCTTTGTGAGGGATCATAGACCTTCTGTGGGGAAGCTGGATGCTCAGGCAATTAAATGCATATTTGTTGGGTATCCTTCAAATCAGAAAGGCTATAGGTGTTGGAGTCCCTCAGAAAGAAGGCTGTTTGTGAGCATGGATGTGACGTTCAGGGAGACTGAACCTTTTTATGGAGGACTGACAGATTCTACATCAGTATTTGATACTGGGGCCTCTCCAAACACAGGAGCTGGTCGAGAGGGGGAGACTGATGACAGGAGGGTAGTGGTTAGACTTATACCGTGTCCTGCCAGGCCTACTGGTACTGGTCCTGATAGCAGGGAGGAAGAAAGGACATTGGTGGAAGAGGAGGAAGACAGGTTGTACGGCAGGAAATATAGCAGGAGACAGAAGGATAGTCATGGCGATGGAGAACAACAAGAAGACATCTTCCCCACTGAAGAACCACTAGCTCCACTGCCACATGTCGAGATTGATCAGTCTATCACGCCTGCTCTAGTCCCGACTTCTTTACTGCCTTCCTCTCCTATCACGGATGGTAACCTTTCTTTGCCTTCCTCTAGTTTAGATCTTCCACTTGCATCTCGTAGGGAGCCTCGTATCAATGCCGGCAGGCCTCCTGTACGGTATGGATATGAGACTGATATTGCTAATCATGTCTCATATGTCTATCTTACACCGGCATATAGGGCTATCATTGCATCCTTACAGTCTATCCCTATACCAAGTGATTGACGAGTGGCAAAGCAACATCCCCAGTGGAAGAAAGCAATGCTTGAAGAACTTGAGGCACTGGAGAAGAACAAGACATGGAGACTTGTCTCACTTCCAGCAGGGAAGAAAGCTGTCGGCTGCAAGTGGGTATTCACAATAAAGCAAACTTCAGAAGGGAAGGTGGACAGGTACAAGTCGAGGCTGGTTGCCAAGGGCTACAGTCAGACTTATGGGATTGATTATGATGAGACATTTGCCCCAGTGGCAAAGATGAGTACTGTGAGAGTACTGATATCCTGTGCAGCGAATTTTGGATGGAAATTGCATCAGTTGGATGTAAAACATGCCTTCTTGCATGGAGACTTACAGGAGGAGGTATACATGGAGGTTCCACCTGGCTTTGGCACACAACAGACGATGGGAAAGGTGTGTAGACTGGACAAGTCTTTGTATGGGCTGAAGCAATCTCCAAGGGCATGGTTCGACAGGTTCAGGCGTGCAGTCATCACTATGGGCTACAAGCAGAGTAATGGTGATCATACTGTATTCTATAGACATTCAGGACAGCGGATTACTCTTTTGGCTGTGTATGTTGATGATATTATTATCACTGGAGATGATGAAGAGGGAATCTCTCACTTGAAGGTAAGGTTGGCGAGAGAATTTGAGGTCAAGGACCTTGGACAATTGGGATATTTTCTTGGACTAGAGATTGCCAGGTCCAGGAAGGGTATAGTTCTCTCACAGAGGAAGTATGCCCTGGATTTACTGGCTGAGACTGGTATGTTGGGGTGTCGTCCAGCAGTTACTCCTATTGATCAGAATCATAGGTTGCATTCACAATCAGGGGAGCCAGTAGACAAAGAAAGGTACCAGAGACTTGTTGGACGCCTTATCTACTTATGCCATACCAGACCGGACATTGCCTATGCTATCAGTGTGGTAAGTAGATACATGCATGATCCTAGGACTGGACATATGGAGGCAGTCTTCAGGATACTGAGGTATCTGAAGAAGAGTCCAGGAAAAGGCATATTATTTGGTAGTCATGGTCACATGAATGTGACAGGCTATTGTGATGCTGATTGGGCCAGTTGCATAGATGATAGGAGATCGACCTCGGGCTACTGTGTGTTTGTTGGGGGCAACTTGGTCTCTTGGCGCAGCAAGAAGCAGGATTTGGTGGCTCGTTCCACTGCTGAGGCAGAGTATCGTGCTATGGTGCTTAGTACCTGTGAGATGATCTGGTTGAGATCACTCCTACATGAGCTACGCCTGCTGAGAGAAGGACCATTGCGGTTGTTTTGTGATAACAAGTCAGCAATTAATATTGCCAACAACCCTGTGCAACATGATAGAACGAAGCACATAGAGATTGACAGGTTCTTTATTAAAGAAAAACTGGACAAGAAGCAGCTGGAGATCTCCTACATTACTTCTGGACAGCAACTAGCTGATTGTCTTACAAAAGGGTTGAACTCCAAAGGAGTAGAGGATGCTTGTAACAAGATGTGCATGATAAATATCTTTTGCTCATCTTGAGGGGGAGTATTGTGTGTTAGTGTATTAGGTGTGTGTGTAAAGAAATGTAAGGGATAGTATATATATGAAGGGTTAGCCATCATTTGTGGCTAATCACACTTTCCCCAAAATCATACATAAACATAATTCATGTATGCCATCTAATCTTCTTTTCCTTTAACATTATCAAAAAGGACAAGACATGAGTCAAATTAATTATTTGATAGATCCTAAACAAATCTGAAATTATATTGAAGAAAATAGCAATAAAAAGATAGATTTGGCTACAATTAACATGGGCAACCACCACCATCCCAAGACGTCAAAAGAGAGGACGTCTGCACTCTTCCTAAGAATTCTCACACACAATTCAATAATCGAGCAGAAATGAAGATGGCGGCTAACCCTAGCTTAAGAATAAAAATCTCTCTTTAATCTAATTACAAGTTTGCCATTAAATAATTAGAGAGAGTACGAAAACGCCCCTTTTGCCTCAAGTTGGGTTCGCCCAGCCTTCTTACGCACGTCCCTTGGTCTGCCTCCTCTGGTACACGCGGAGCCCACCACTACTCCCTCCCCAAAAAGCCACAATGTCCTCAAGGTGGAAGTCTGAAAATTGCTGCGCCATAATGTCTATGGACTCCCATGTGCTCTCGTATTCTGGCAAGCCCTTCCACTGCAATAGAACCTCCCGCCCTACAGTATTCCCTATGCAAACCCTCTTCAGCTCCTCAGGTTCCAACCTCACCTCTATATCATCTGTCAACGTCTCCGGAAGCGTGGATGATCGCTCCTTATTTTACATCTTTTTTCTACATGTTTTCATGTCATTTTGATTGTCCATATTGCATTTTCCACGATTATTCGACGATATCGTGTTGCTTTTCAATATTTCTTGTTTTTGTCGTATTTCAGGAGATAGGGAGCGATCTAGAGCGAAAATGAGATCAAGGGACTTTCACGCACACCGGAGCGTCACCCACAGCTTATTTGAGGAGTTAGCAGTGCTAGAGGATGAGCGGAAGAAGAAGAAATCCGATAGAATCGACGAGGAGACGAGGAGAAGAAGGAAACATCCCAGAAGCAGTTCACTCGGCCGAACAGACAGTTCACTCGGCCGAGTAAAGGAGTGCGTTTGGCCGAGTGAGACAGTTCACTCGGCCGAGTAAAGGAGATACAGACCGCTGATTTCCATAGTTCACTCTGGCTATTATTTTATGATGGGTGTCCTTATAGTTGATCTACACATGCTGAACCCCCATCATCATCATCATCCGCATAGCCTTCATCCCAAAAATTTGGGTTCAATTTCATGAACCCATGCTACTTTCTTGTTGATCAGAAGTTGATACAGTTCTACTATTATAAAACCTTAAATTTCTATGATACGATCAGCATGCAAATAACATGTGTTTCATTGAATTTTAGGTGTATTATGATTTTTAGCATGTGCAGAGCAATTTTAATAGCTTCAATTACCGAAATTAACCAAAGGGTGAGTTTTTTACAGCCAGCTTTAAAAAAATTCCCAAGTTGACAGCTTAAATGTAGTATTCTCTCTCTATAGATAAAATAAGGTATTGACATGATATCCTTATTGTGAGATGGCCTGACCAGTTAATGCAATTGATGATTTATTCTGTACGTTTTAAAATAAAATTTGGATCATGTGAAGCCTTCAAATATATGCATCAAGTCTTTGCACTCCGTAAAATGAATGGCTATCATACAAACCTTGGAATGGGTTGATTTATCAGATTTAAGGCTTAAAATAATCTATTTTATAGTGTATAGGTTGATGTTAGATCCGGCTCTCTTAAAGGGCTTTGGGCCCATTAGGGGTATTTTTGGTATTTTGTTTATTTTTATATTATAAATAAGGGGGGATGTGAGCCGGCTCTAGTAAGCGAAAATTGAGAGTTGATTTGTTATTCGAGAGGAGAAGGTTCCTCGATCTAGGGAGGGTGCAGACGTCCCCTTATCAATCGACGTCTTGGGAGGGCGATTACCACCTTTAAGTGTAATCAATCTATTTTTATTCTCACTTTATTTTAATAAAAATTGTAACTTTGCCTTGGTTCCTATCATTTTGGTATCAGCGCAACGATCCATGGCGGATTGGAGGAGATCCATGCAGGAAAGGTTGGAGATCGTCATGCAATTATGCATACAGTTGCATCAATCATATCAAGAACACATACAAGATCTGAAAGAGTTCACGACGCTTTCCAAGAGGATCGATTCAAATCTGGATGAAAACCCAGATCCAACGACAAAAATTTCAGATCTGGATGCGGTGGAAATTTCAGATCGGGAGTCGGCGGAAATTTCATATCTGGATGCGGCGGACATTCTAGATATGAAGGCGGCGAAATTTCAAATCTGAGCGAAAGGCCTAATTTTGGGCTAAAGGCGTCAACTTTGGACGAGGAAGAGGAAAAAGTCGACAGCTTTGACGCCGATATGAAGAAGGAGAAGAGCGGCGCCACACATTGGGAGAATTTGAAGGAAAACAACGCAGATCTGAAGGAGTTCACAGCGCTTTCCAAGAGGATATATTCAGACCTGGATAAAAACACAGATCCAACAGTGGCAGAGAGTTCAGATCTGATCGAAAACACAGGTCTAGGGCAAAAGACGGCGTTTTGGCGGCGAAACAGGGAGAGACGGTGTTTCCGACAGCAAATCAGAGGGGGCGTCCCTCTCGGGCATTCCCGAGGGGCCAACGTCCCTTCCAGAAGGGGCGCCAGCCCCTCCTGGGGCCCCGGGGCTGCCGCCCTAACTACAGGGGCGCCAACCCTAGGGCCCCCAGCGGGGCTGTCGCCCCTCCGGAAGGGGCGCCGGCCCCTCCCGGGGCTCCCAGGGGGGGTGCCGCCCCTCCAGAAGTGGCCCAGCACTTCCAGGACCCCCTTGGGGGTGTCTGGATCTTCAACAGCAACGACGGGCCCTCCGAGGCCCCGGACAGCGAGATTTTGTCGTTTTGGGCCCAAAACATCGCGTGACAGAGCCCTCCCAACAGTGCGGCGACGACGACCCTCCAGAGTTTGTGGGAGCCCGCTGACATACTTTGGGCCCCACCTTAGTCCGACGAGATTTTTCAATGCGTCGTTGAAAGAGATGGAGACCAATCTCATCCCTTTGACCCGGGAGGAAGCATGCAATCAGAGCTTGGAACGAAAGCCCCACACACACCTCATGCACCACCTTGAGGACAATGTGGATTTTTTGGGAGCGGAGTAATGTTAGATCCGGCTCTCTTAAGGGGCTTTGGCCCCATTAGGGGTATTTTTGGTATTTTGTTTATTTTTATATTATAATTAGGGGGAGGCGAGCTGGCCCTAGTAGGCGAAAATTGAGAGTTGATTTGTTATTCGAGAGGAGAAGGTTCCTCGATCTAGAGAGGGTGCTGACGTCACCTATCAATCGGTGTCTTGGGAGGGCGATTACCCACTAAGAGTAATCAATCTATATTTATTCTCAGTTTATTCTAATAAAATTGTATCTTTGCCTTGGTTCCTATCAGTTGATTAACATGGTAATGAAGATGGATTCTGTTGATCATTGATTAATCGATTGGACCGTCTCACGATAAGGAGATCATATCTTTAGCCCATTTATTGTTAAATCTAGAGAGACCTATAGATTTCTTCTAACCAAGGAAAAAATTTCCTCCATAACATAAAAAGTTCACTCTCCATATCATCATTATTGGATGATTTCATTTTAATTTAGATCTTCATAATCTTAAACCAAAATACATAATGATTTAGTGAACCACAATCTCTTTACTCATTGGTCTAGGGTGGAAACATTCTACTATTGTAAAACCATTAAAATTTCAACTCAATGTATAATCGAACAATATGAAAACTATAAGATTTTTATTGTAGTTATGTTTCAAGAGGTGTAGAATGAACAAATCAATCATCAAAAAAATGGGAAATGATTATTAACCATCAAGTGGAAAACTTTCTCCTTGGATAGCTGACACATGTTTCTCATATATATGTGAGGAAGAGGACTCTCGACTTATGTTGACATTGCTTGAAATTTTTCTACATTAAACCTAAAAAATTCATTCTGTGCCTTTTTATTAGATGATCAAAATCATTATCTACATATACAAAGCCCAAGTACACCAAAGATCTAGTTAACCTCAAGCTTATTGGCCAAAGGATGGAAAAGGTAATATTACCGTGAAACTGTTAATTTTTCTACAATGAGCAAACAATACGGCAATGATTTTTTTGTTGATGAAGTTTCTATGATTTATTAAGACATGAAGATAACATGCATGTTCATGATCATCAAAGAAAGAAGTAGGCAGTGGGGTTTTATAATGCAACATAGGACAATTTCCAACATCCTTAGCACATGCATATACATTATTCTAATATATGTGTGTCTTTGTATAAGTATACATTGTGCGTGTGCATGGATGTGTGTGACTTCAATCCAAGTTGTCGGAGTAGTTGGTTAGGATTAGCGGACTGGAGTGTGGATTGCCCTTTTGCAATCAAGACAAGTGCAATAATAGTTTCGTCATCTCTTTCTTTTGCAGATTTGTGCATTCATGTATCGTTATGCAATGGAAATTGGCTATCATCGCCGCACGCAGTCGTCAAGGCCCGCAGCTCAATATATATATCCATCGGGACACTAATAAGGTTAGTTTTCACTATTATAACATTATTTCCATATTGGGTAGGAACAGGACTCCGTGATTCAATTTCCAATGGTCCTGTCAAAGATCAAAGGTCTTTAATCAAATGTAAAATTTATTCTGCGAACTTATGTTTCAAAATCAGGAATGAGAAATTGTACACATCTTATGTTTCCAAATCATCAGTACCCTAGATTACAATAAATGAGTATCAATAAATATAGTATTTAGAAAATTCTTTTCATGAACTGGGAATGCTTTTTCCTTTTCCCCATATATGTATGTCTAATCATGGTTAAACTTTATTAAGTATAAGTTTTGCAGTTAACTAAATGCACTTAATTATTTTCTTTTTCGGTGATTATGTCTATAGATAGAGTTATATAAATGTACATTGCTAAATCAGTTTTAGATCCCCACAATACTAATATGCAAATTACGCAAAATTATTAACAATCACTAATAACACTATCACTATTTATTCATATTATCACTCCTTACCATCATTCTTCTTGCAGCCAAGTGAGCCTAGTAAAATCCAAGGCTATGCAGACAGAATCAGCAATCTTTCCATTGCTATCATTATTACTATCCTTTTGCTTATCCCAATCAAAGAGGCAGCAATGATATATATTCTTTCAAAGCAATGGAGGGACATTTGGCTTTCCATCCCTTGCATCCGTCTGGAGAACTCCCTCTCAACTCCACTTCCGAACGCGACTCCAAGAGATGGATCAATTGCGCCGCAGGCATCATGTTCTTCCGTAGCCAGTTGTTTGCCCAAGCCATTCATTCTCCCGTGATCCAATCCTCCACTGCACCATCAAAACAAGTCTTTTCTATGAATTCGGTTGATTGCCTCATCAGCTTCCTTTCCTTCAGTGGCATCCAAATCCTCAAGATCCATAATCAATTTGGCACCGAGTACAATGTCTGCAGCACACTGTACTGCTGCAAAACTCTGCAGAAGCTAGTGCTAGAGGGTTGTGTGCTAAGGACACCTCCAATGTTCATTGGATTGCAAGACCTCAAGAGCCTCTATCTCATCAATGTTTGTTTATCTGATGTCGATCTCCATGTTATCTTGCAAACATGTGCATCTTTAGAGCATTGAATCTGGCCTGCGGTAAGAGAATGACATTGTGGTTTGTGCCCACAAGCTCTCATGATTGGTAATCTTCGGGATGAGGCCACAGGTTATCCGTGTTGTTCATGCTCCATGTCTAACTGTTTTTGAGTTCGATATCTGACGGTTATGATGGCGACGATGATCGCCATGGAACCAAGTTACTTGACGTTCTTCTGGAACTTCATAGCATTAAGTATCTCTCCCTCTTTCGCCATGCGGAAGAGTATCTTGAGGTTAGTAAAGGTATCGCCTTTGATAACTGAAATCTGTTTGCTTTCTTGCTTTCGTAGTTCTAACTTTTTTCTATGCTTCTCTCAAGGATGATTTGCATCTAAGAAAAAAGATGCTGCATGTACCAAAGATGCTGCTGTCCGATCGCCTCAAGGTTAATGGGAGGAAACTGGACTGGACTTTCCAACAATCCATGTGCACTGTGCTCGGATTCTCTCTTGCGTGTCAACAGATCCCCAAATTTATGTGAGCTTATTATAAAGGTTGGCAATGGCTTCGGTTTTTTCTTCTCTTCCCTTTGTTGCATTCTCTGTTCATTTTGACATCTTGGATTATGCTTTAGGATGCTGACGATCGAAGAGATAGCGAGGTCGAGAATGATTACTGGAAGAAGCACCAGATACCAAAATGCTTGAACCACATACTAACATCTGGCCAGCTAAAGAGCATTGAGCTGGACAACAAAAAGTTTATGGTAGAGTTCATCAAGTTTCTTCTGATGAATTCCAGCACACTCCGCAGAATGGAAGTAGTCTATGTATATGAAAAAGAGCCAACTCTGGAACTTAAGAATGAGTTGCAGAAAATGAAACGTGCTTCTCTCATCTTGAACTGACCCTGGAGCCCTCTTCAACTCAAGGGTGAGTTGCAAAACATCAAGTGGGCTTCTTCTCATCTTGAACTGATCATGAAGCCATCTGCATAGTGACTAGACCGTTATCTTGTGACATCATTTACTGTTAAATAGTGCCAAAAATAATGGAGTTCATATTTATAAAATTTTTACTTTTAAGTGCCTCGTGCATTTCCAATAATTGTTTGAAAATGCTAGTTGTGTTACAAATCTTGTACAATGGTACTGCTGCGATGTTGTCATATTGTCATATATTGATCTGGGATGTTATCATATATTGATGGCCAGATGACCAGTTCTGCTCGATGAAAGATACCATCATATCGATATTTGATCTAGCTTTAAAAAGATAACATCATGTTATCATATATCGATCGATGAAAGACGTGAAATGACTGCATTGGCAATAATTATCATGTTGTTGGGTTATTTATTGGTATACATTTAGGGCATTGAAGACCATTGAAGACCGATACCCTTACAGTCGACTTTCATGGTCGAGTTTGATGGAGTAGACATTTAGGGCATGTTTCTTTTCTTGAATGTTGGCCAGAAAGTTGTGAAAATACACTATTTTTGGCAATATTTTACTGTTCACAATTTTCTTGGGGTCTTTCCAGCTGCAATGTTACTTTGCGCAAAAATTTTCTTAGAAATTTTGCCTCGCTGTAGCCGATGTGGATCCGAGGCGGCATCAAACTTTCATCAAGCAAAATTCGTGGAAATCTCGCGGATTTCGCTTGAGAATCTCAGCTTTTTGGGGTTGATTTCCTCTTTCCTCCCTCTCACCGTCCAATTGCAGAGCTTCACCTTGCTTTTTAATTATTTTTTATGCCAATAAACCAATAGTTCTCGCGCGTTTTACAGTATTAGGGAATTATTAATTTGGTTTAATTAAATAGTTTAGTTAGTTTAATTATTACTTAGATTAGTTTAATTAAATAGTTTAATTATCTTTACTAATATTTATAATTTCTATTAATTAAAATTGTAATTTATTAATAACTTAAAAATAATTTAAAGTAATTAAATTAGTATAATTACAAGTAATTTATTATTTCAACCCCTGAACCAACGTCAAACTTTCCCATGAAACTTTCAAAAACAAGAAACACAAGAAAGTTGTGTGGGCCCCACAGAAAATTCTCAAACCATCTTTCCAACCAACTTTCTAACCAAAAGAAACACAAAACCAAACTTTCATCCCATCAAGATTCTACCACCTCTCAACAAAAGAAACATGCCCTTAACATTTGTCGATCAAAATTCATTCAAACAAATAAAAACTAATTATAATGCCGATGGCAAAAGAAAATTCTCACCTTTCGTCAAATTATATTTTTAATGAGTGTTGTTATTCGCACCACAAGAAGTTATGAATACACCACACTACTTGATTCACCACATTTGTAATTTTAACATCAGATGTTCGGATTTGGAGATCCGAACGGCTCTAATACTTTTATTCTTCCGTTTGGAATTATAAAACCGAACAATATAATAAAAGATGTATTGTGTTCGGATTTACACACATATTGTATTAGTGCCGTTCGGATCTCTAAATCCGAACATCTGATGTTAAAATTATAGGTGTGATGAATCAAGTAGTGTGGTGTATTCATCACTTTCTGTGGTGCGAATAACAACACTCATTTTTAATAGCTCTGGTGAAAATAGTCTGAATGCAGACATAAAAATAAAAAGTGAAGAAAAGGGATTAGCGGCGATTAGTTAAGTATTAGAAAAGATAATTAGAGCCAGGGGAAACGACAGAAGGACGACTGGGCTCTCAATTGGGCCAATGAAGTTCAAACGTGGTTTCAAATTAAGGTTAAGATTAGGTTCATGCATTTTGTTAAAGTCCTACAAAGTGTTGAGTTTAAGTATTAAAATTTGACGACTCTGATGAAATGAATCCTAAAGAGAATACATTGCACCCTTAATATCTTGAATTGATGGCGATAAGTGAAACCTCAGACGCAATGAATGATAGAAAATCTTGGGCTAGAGGAGTTTTGAGACCTCTCAAAAGCCACAAAAGGCCCCAATCGCAATCAATGTCATTAGGATGATTAATTAAGTGCTTAATTGCGTTGAGTGAGAGAGAAGCTTATGTTTTAGGTCTCCTAATTGGATTAGTATAGGGTGCCCTTTCGAGCCTTTGATATGCGATCCTAGACCATGATATTGATTTTTTTTTTTTTTTTGGGGGGGGAGAAAGATTAAATAATGTATTATCTTTATTGTGTGCGTAGTTGTATTTTCCAATTTAATTTCATTGCTTTTCTTCCGAACAATCAAATCAATTTAATTATTCTCTAAAATGTATTTCTTGTTATGAATAGGCTCATTGGGCCAATTGGGTATCCAACCCACTATTGAAAGCTATAAATACAAGGGTAGGGGGCTCTTAACCCCCTACACCTATTTTCCCTACTTTTCCCTTCACAACACGTTATTAGCACGATCACGCTCGTTGGAGGAGACGTCGGCTCGCGAGGAAGGAGATCCATCAATCGCTCAGATTCAAGAAGATCGTAATCTTCTCAACGGGGAACGAAAAGGGCATCCTTCACCAACCGTCGACTAGATTCCCTTGTCGAATTTAGAGGTAAAAATCAAAACTTTTTAGATCTAAACTTGCTTTTCACGTTAGATCTGCATGTTTTAGGATCAAAAAGTTTAAAAACACGGTAAAAATCACATTTTTTAAGATCTGCATGCCTAAAAACAATAAAAATCTGTTTTTAGCGATCTAAATACTTGAAAAATCCTTTTTTTACCCCCAACCATTGATCCAAAAATCTGCACGCCCGTAGGGCGAAACGGCGGTGCTTCACAAGCGCCGCCGGCAGTGATTTTACGCCGCGGCCTGAGGCCGCGGCCCGCCGCCGCCATGGCGGCCGCGTTCTGTGCGGTCAGCCGTCGCGGCGACACGCTGCGGGCCCCCCCAAGGGTTTTCCGAAACCCTAACTCTAAACGGGCCAATTTGTCGGGGGAGGCCCAATTAACCCTAATGGTTTGTTTTCATGGCCCAAAAGGCCAGAAAATTAGCCCATTTACATAAATAATTTTTCTTCTTTTATTTTTGGCCCTTAAAAGCCCAAAATAATTAAAAGAAACTTTAAAGGGGTTTTAAAGCGGTAAACAAAACACTAATAATATGGATCAAAGGTAAATGTTTTTCAAAATAAATTTTTTGCACGTCACACACAATTTAGATTATTTAAATTAATCCTTACATACCTGTGATTGATTATCTGCGTGGTTGTATGTTTCCAATATATTATCTGCGTAAATGTGCAAATTAGGCTATGTTTTTATAGATCAGCCAGGTTTCCGACACTTTTTAATTTCCTGCAATTTATCCTTTTTTGAGAGAAATTTGTAAGTGAGGATATAAATGTAAAAAGAAGACCGAAGGACACCAAAAAGGTGCTGAAGGCGTACACACAATGAAGATAGGGGCTTCTCTCTGAAGTTCCCGAGTTGTATTCTATTCTTTCATGCTATTTTTGATGTAACTTCGGACTGTACTTCTTTTTATTTCGGTGTCGGCTGGCTGATCCCCATAGTCCTAAGTCATTTTCCTTTTCATTGCTTATGCATTAATTGCGTGGATGTTAATTATTTTTAATACCATGTTTAATGTGACAATGAAACTGCCTAACAGCATGCGTGAATGTTAACCTTTGTTAATTATTCACATTATGAAACTGTAAAAAACATGTATGTTAAATTCACTTTAATAAGATCCATGCTATGAAAAATGTTTGAAATACATGTGTGGATGTCTATTTTACTCAGTTTAAATGATACATGCTGTTTTTTATATTGCTAGATCATTCAATGGCCAGACTTGCAAATGTCGACTTTTCGGTCCTGAAGGCCGATGGGTCAAACTACCTGAGTTGGCAGTTGGACCTGAAGTTCCATCTGCGCTCTCATGGTTTCAGTCTCACAAAGACTGAGAAGGCAACAACAAGTACTGCCTCAGCCGACAAGGATGCTTCAGTGGAAGCACCTCATACAGAGGAAGTTTCCGATATATTAAAGGCGAAAGCCATTATATATATCAGGAAACATTTAGACTCGACCCTGAAGGACGAGTACCTCACTGTAGAGGATCCTTACGAGCTGTGGGACGCACTCGAGGAGAGGTACAGACATCAGAGAGATGTCATACTCCCCTGTGCGCAGTACGAGTGGACTCATCTCCGCATACAGGATTACAAATCCGTAGCGGAGTATAACTCAGCTCTCTTCCGTATCACCTCACGCCTGAAGTTGTGCGGTGAAACGATGACGGAGAAAATGTTGCTGGAAAAGACGTTCACGTCTTTCCACGAGAAGGACATGATCCTTATGCAAAAATACCTTGAGAGGAAGTTCACGAAGTACTTTGATCTGCTTTCATGCCTGCTTATGGCTGAACAGAACAGAGACCTGTTGGTTACCACTCACAACCTGCGCCCTCCTGGCTCTGCTCCACTGCCACCTCCTAAAGAGGCTCACTTCCAGTCTTCCCAGAAGAAGAAGATGGATAAAAAGGCGAAATTTTAGAAATGGAAAGAACAAAAGCAGCGGAAGAAGGCCACTCCCCCAGCTCCTCCTCAGAACCAGAAGTTCGCAGACAAGAAGCAAAAGAGGGTGTCCAACAAAGGAGGCACTCCCAAGAAAGACTGGAAGGACAAGTGCTCCAAATGCGGAATGACGGGCCACTGGTCTAGAATCTGCCGCACACCAAAACCCCTCCAGGACCTCTACCAGGCAGGCCTCAAGCCTCGAGCTGAGACAAACCTGATTGAGAGCGCAGCGTTGGCAGAGATCTCATGGACTCTTGAAGACTTCATGGAAGATGACACTCTCTAGTTCTGGACCACTTCTATGTACTAGCAATGTATCTTCTTTTTATGCATCGTATCTAGTTTTATTTCCATGTCAAACAATATTTTGAGCATTTATTTTTATGAAAGTAGAATCTTTTCTTTTCATATCAGTTACTGCTTGAATGTCTTTCTTTTAGATATGGAATTAATCTGCCTAGTGGACAGTGCATCGACGCACTCGATCCTTCAAAACATAGACTACTTCACGAGCATAAGTAGCTATTCTGGTCCACTGAGAACAATCTCAGGACCATCAAACATAATCGAAGGATCAGGGGAAGCAATTATATTGCTCCCCAGTAACACACAAATCACACTTAGAAATGCGTTATACTCCCCTAAATCTATCCGAAACCTCCTAAGCTTTAAAGATATCCGTTTAAACGGATATCACTTAGAGACGGTCGAGGAAGATAAAAGGGAATACTTGCTTGTAACGTCTCTTACAAATGGTTCAAAAACCATTTTGGAACGTTTCAGGGGACTCCCCTCGAGACTCTACCAAACAAGTATACAAACTCCAGAAACATCCATGGTGGAGCACTTGCAGTGCCCCCAAACACCAGAATTCCAACTCTGGCACAGTAGACTGGGACACCCTGGCTCTGTTATGATGTACCGCATCATAAAGAACTCCATGGGTATAGACCTGAAGAACCTGAAGATTCTTCAAAAAGGCAAATTCCCATGTCCACCCTGTTACAAGGGTAAACTGATCCCGAGACCCTCTCCACTAAAAGTGGACGTGGAGTCCCCAAGTTTTCTGGAAAGAATCTACGGAGACATTTGTGGGCAGATACACCCATCAAGTGGTCCGTTCAGGTACTTTATGGTCCTGATAGACGCATCTACTAAGTGATCACATGTGTGTCTCCTGTCCACCCGTAACCTAGCACTATCTAAGCTCTTAGATCAGATAATTAAGTTACGGGCCCACTTCCCCGACCACCAGATAAAGAAACTTCGTCTGGATAATGCGGGGGAGTTTACGTCACAAGTCTTTCTAGATTACTGCCAAGCTCAGGGAATTGAAGTCGAACATCCTGTAGCACATGTTCACACCCAAAACGGGTTGGCAGAATCTCTAATTAAGAGACTGCAATGGATTGCTCGTCCATTATTACTTCAATCCCAGATGCCAGTGAATGCGTGGGGTCATGCAATTTTGCATGCTGCATCTTTAATAAAATTAAGACCTTCTGGAGGTCAGTCATCTTCTCCGATGCAACTAGCACTTGGAGCCCCACCAATTGTCTCACACTTGAGAATATTTGGTTGTGCAGTATACGTCCCCATAGCACCACCACAAAGGACAAAGATGGGTCCACAACGTTGCCTAGGCATTTATGTTGGGTTTGACACCCCCTCCATAATTAGATTCTTAGAACCCCTTACGGGAGACGTTTTCAAGGCACGTCTAGAAGACTGTGAATTCGACGAAACATCGTTTCCAAGACTAGGCTCACAGACAAAGAAGCCCGAAGCTTCAGAATGTATCACTTGGGATACAAAGACATTATGTCACTTTGATCCGCCCACAAGCCAGTGTGAGGAGGAGGTCCCGAAGATTCTCCACATCCAAAACACTGTCCATCTCTTGCCGGACAAATTTACTGAAAACCAGAAGATTGTCAAATCACACGTCCCTGCTGCTAACACTCCAGCTAGGATTGACATACCGCAAAATGGATGCAATCCGCCTGCAGCAGAAATGGTTGGACCTCTCAAAAAGAGAGGGCGACCACCGGGATCCAAGGACCAAGTCCCTCGAAAGAGTAGGACCCTTGGCAATGGTAAACAAATACCACCACAGGATACTACTATAAGCCCTGCTACCCCATCTCTCCCAAACTCTCATGAAGAGGAAAAACCGGGAGAAAATGAAGTATCGATACACTATGTACGAACTGGGGAGTATTGGGACAGAAAGAGCACAACCATAGATGACACATTTGCGTGTAATATTGCCATCAACGTCGCGTACTGCGACGATGATATTGAACCACGCTCTCTGACAGAATGTCAAAGCAGAGATGATTGGCCAAAGTGGAAAGCGGCAATAGGAGTGGAGTTGGATTCACTCACCAAACGCAATGTCTTCGGACCCATAGTCCAGACACCAAAAGGTGTAAAACCTGTCGGTTATAAATGTGTATTTGTTAGAAAACGAAATGAACAGAACGAGATCGTTTGCTACAAAGCAAGGCTTGTAGCGCAGGGTTTTACCCAACGTCCAGGGGTGGATTTTGAAGCCACATACTCCCTGGTCATGGACGCGATCACCTTCCGATTCCTCATTGGCTTAATAGCCCAAGAGGGTTTAGATATGCAGCTTATGGACGTGGTTACTTTATACCTATATGGCAACCTAGACCGAGACATCTATATGAGATTGCCTGACGGTTATTCTTTGCCTGCAGCACTAAAAGAGAGAGAACGTGACATCTACTCAGTGAAACTGCAAAGATCATTTGATGGTCTAAAACAATCTGGAAGGATGTCGTATAACAAACTGAGCGATTTCCTTGCAAAACAAGGATTCACTAATGACCCAGTCTGTCCTTGTATCTTTATAAGAGCAAAGGCAACAGGATTTGTAATCATAGCCGTCTATGTGGATGACTTGAACCTCATCGGATCTCCTGAAGAGATCGCAGAAATTTCTAGAAGCCTGACAGAAACCTTCGAGATGAAAGACATCGGAAAGTCAAAATTCTGTTTAGGTCTTCAAATAGAGCATCTCAACGATGGGATCCTGTTACATCAATCAACTTACACATCGAACTTATTGAAAAAGTTTCAGATGGATAAGTGCCACCCCCTCAGCACTCCAATGGTCGTCAGATCATTGGATGTACATAAAGACCCCTTCCAGCCACTGGAAGAGGGGGAGGAAGCACTAGGCCCCGAAGTGCCTTATCTAAGTGCTATCGGTGCACTCCTTTACCTGGCTAACTGCACTCGCCCTGACATAGCATTTACAGTCAACTTACTAGCCAGATATAGTGCTGCACCTACACAACGGCACTGGGCCGGAGTAAAGCATCTTCTACGCTACCTCCAAGGGTCCATAGACTTAGGTCTATTCTACAGGAAAGGGGCATCAACTGGTTTAGTTGGTTATGCTGATGCAGGATACATGTCCGATCCTCATACAGAGAAGTCTCAGACAGGATACATGTTCACTTATGGCGGCACAGCCATATCCTGTAGATCTTTGAAGCAGACCATGACGACCATCTCATCCACTCACTCAGAGCTCCTAGCTATCTTCGAAGCAAGCAAGGAAAGTTTTTGGCTACGCTCTGTGATCCAGCACATCCTCACCTCCACCGGCCTGATGACCGGCGTTCTTGCGCCTACTCCACTTCATGAAGACAATGCAGCATGTATAGCCCAGCTACAGGACGGCTACATAAAAGGCGATAAGACGAAGCATATCTCCCCCAAGTTCTTCTGGACGCACGACCTTCAAAAGCAAAAGCAGATTAAGGTACAGAAGATCCAATCATGTAATAAATTGGCGGATTTGCTTACCAAATCCATGCCTACTAGTATCTTTGAGAAACTTGTGTATGGGATTGGGATGAGGAGAGTGAGTAAATGTAAACTGGGTCAGGATGAGAGGACTATGAACTCATAGATACATAGAAAACTGATGTATAGATTCATAGGAAATCTGCAAGCCTGAAGCTTGGTCAGATGATGGGGAGTCAACTGCAGTGTTGTACTCTTTTCCCTTGGCTACAGGTTTTTTCCCACAGGGTTTTCCGTAGTCAAGGTTTTGACGAGGCAACCTCGTTGACTCTGGATCCTGAAGTATCCACCCCTAGACACATCCCCAAAACAGGGGAAGTTATGGATTAACTGTTCTTTATTTAACAAGGTAGTTATCCTAACTCGGATCCTGAAGAATCCACCTCTTATTCAATGTTGGTTGGATAAGGGGAAGTGTTATGAATAGGCCCATTGGGCCAATTGGGTATCCAACCCACTATTGAAAGCTATAAATACAATGGTAGGGGGCTCTTAACCCTCTACAACTATTTTCCCTACTTTTCCCTTCACAACATTTCTTACTTTATGATGAACTTTAAAAAGAGCCAAAATTCATACTAACAACATCCAATCGCAACCTTAAAAATTTCCGTTTGAAGTTAAATATGTCTTCTTATGTAATTATAATGACTTAAAAATCATAATGTCACACCTTCAAAATTAAAAATAGTAGTCGGAAAATAGTTAGGGGTGGCAAAATGAACCCGACCCGACCCGACCCGAACCCGGTCTCTTGGGCCGGGTATGGTTCGGGCCCAATCCGGGTCGGGTAGAAAACGGGTCAACCCGGCTGACCCGGATAAAAATCTGGGTCTGATCCGGGTTTGACCCGTCAACCCGATTAACCCGAATACAACCTGCTTGATATTGTACATATATAGTATATATAAATGCAATAAGTTCCCAATGGCATCGCTTTGAACATTGGTTACCCGGTTTGGGCACTTCTCTTCCTGACGTGGGATGTCGTGGGATCAAGGATTGTTGGTTGCATAACTTTATGGGGGTTTTCTCTCAAATAAATCATAGAATAGCTTGAAATCTATAAATATATTAAAAAAAACCATAACCCCAACATTTGTAGCAGGATGGTAATGTCTTTAGGTTGCTAGGCAAGAGGCCGCCTTTCCAAGCTTGGAACTTGCCATGCCATTTAGTTTGAATTTAATTTTCCTCTTTGACCGGATCCAGTCTAAACCCGACCCTCAAGGCAAACCAGGTCGGGTACGGGTCACCCAGGTTACAACCGGGTCGTGTACGAGTATCCGAACACTGACCCGAATTTAATTCGGGTTGGGTTCGAGTTTACCCTTATTCGGGTCGGGTGTGGGTTTACCCTTATTCGGGTCGGGTCAAACCTGACCCGACCCGACCCGACCCGTTTGCCACCCCTAAATGTAGTGCAAGTAGGGATGAAAATGGGCTGTGTTGGATCGGGTCGGGGCTAGGTCCCAACATCGTCCCTAATATACTTTGGGCCTAAAATCCAACCCTGGCCATGAGCCTTTTAAATGACAACCGTAACCCTACCACACACGCTTTTGGGTCAGTCCTTTATTTGTTTCTATTGTAATTTTAATCCATGATTATTAACAATAACATATCAAACAAAAAATAAGAGTAAAAACATATGTGTAACATGTAGGTACAATAATAATGTTCATCAATTTCATAAGTTTCTTTTTGATTAGGTGAGCAACATTACTGTCAAGAAGCTATGCAAGTGATATCTTTACGTACGAAGGAGAAGTTTCGCTATTATATATTTATAGTTTCTGTCTTACTACCTGTGCAACTCTTTCCTTTAACAGTTTCATTTTATGCCATAATATGGAGGAGAAAGAATCGAATAAAAAAGGTTTAGAGTCAAAGAATTGAATAAATAAGAAATCTATTCATATTTCAAGCAAGAATTGCTGATCTGATAAAAAAAAAAGTTAAAATTATCTAAAAACAAATATAAGTACATCATATCTTAATCTAGAAACACGTAAAAATTCAATCTGAAAGAGAGATGGGCTACCATCTTGTGATCGTGGCTCGATTTTTTTTTTTTTGGAAGGAAGAAACTAGAAAGAGAGAAAAAATGAGATCAGATTCTTTTCGGAAATGTGCAATTTGCTTTTGATTGGAGAGGGAAAGAGAATGAACATGTTAGAACTAAATGGGATAATTTTTTGGTTTCATATGGATTGATCAAGATATTTTAGTGGGCATTGGAATTATATGTTTTAAAAAATTAGAAGGATGAGGCCAGGGCCGGGACCAAGCCTAATGTCGGCCCCGGCTCCAGTCCCGAAAAAATTTGGGGGTCTTAATGAAAGCCATAACCTCAATCTTGTTTTTACAAGGGCCATGTCCATGATCGGGCTTTTTCAAGGCCGGGTTGGGGGGTCGGTCCTAGCCCATTTTCATCCCTAAAGGTATGTGAGCCAAACCCATGATGACGAAAATGTTGTTCCGTCCAGAGCTAGGAAAATGAGGAAGCACATTTTGGATTGGACCCACAGCGAGAGGGTCGCGTGTAGTTGAAACGTGTGCCTCATGCAATTCGTTTAGCACAATTAGCAGTCGGTTTCTTGTTGGGGGCCAAATTCATTTCAGCCCCACCCATTAGCCTTTTTAAAAGGCATGATCATGATTTTTAAGAACTCAAGAAGAAGAAATTGGAGAATGAGGTTCTCGTTTTTAAGCCCAGCCTTAACGTGGGGGCAACCATCAGCTTTGCGTACTAGCTTTGATACGGGCTGACTTTGGGCTTGCGATCGGATGGTCACATGATCTGCAACCAAAACGTTAGCTAGTCGAACCCAGACGAGGGGCACCAGCCTCGACTCATCCGACACTCAAATTAGATACTACATGAGACAATATATAACCTCGAATGACGAGAAAAGCAAGTAGAAATCAGAATGATATTACCAAAGGGTATTTAAGCAAATGCCTTTCTGGGATGAGCCTCTTCTTTTTTTTTTATGTCGGGCCTATTTGGACCAGCAGAGGAATCGGTACTTTGGGCCCTTGAATGCTGTGGTTTTAGTTTACTGACCTTCTTTACGGTGATACTAGACATAATCCCTGGACACAGTGCACGTGGACCCAACAAAAAAATCCACACACAGGATGCGGGACCCGCGCACAGCCAAAAAAGAGAGAGAAGTGTGGGTCTGTGTATGTGTATTCTCGGGGGGTAAAAAGGGGTAAAAGTAGTGGCTAAAACGTAAAAAACCAGAAGACAGTCATGAACCGTGCCCGTGGGCACGGTTTATTC
>CM061141.1:106120153-106283374 GCA_030789695.1 Scilla litardierei
TTTCCAGTAGTGTAGTTTTTATATGCTTTCTAGGTTGCTTGCTTGAATAAACTCGTACCCCTTTCGACATTGAGGACAATGTCCATCTTTAGTTGGGGGGGTGTGTATGAGAGACCTTAGGATTTTTTTTTGAGAAGAATAAATCGCCAAATCTCATCATTTTAAAACTCATTCATATGCCTCAAATTCAGATGATTACGCGTTAATTGAGTTCTAAAAATTGTTTATGGCTTGATTTGATTATTTTTCCTTCATGAAATTGCCGTTAAAATGCTATTCATGAAAATTTTCAATTTCCATGATTAATATCTCGAAATAGTTTGAATTTATTGCATGCATGCTAATGTGATGAAAAAGCTTAAGTATACACGATTTATTAGAAAAGTTTTCAAGTTGAAGAGGAATTTGGCCTTTGTTATTAATGTTTATATTCATGTTGATGGGTGTTGAGTTGCTTACAAAAGAAAAAAAGAAAGAAATGAATGAATGAAAAATGAATGAAAAATGAATGATGAAAAATGAATGAATAAGTATGCCACTAATAAATAACTTGGTTGGCTCGAGTAGTACAGTCCGAGGGGTCCTTTTTGGCCTAATGCCCTATTATCGTCTGATTTGGGAGCCATTGACCGGAACCTCACTCATTTGATGGAGCGATCTAAGTTATACTTTTTTCTACGAATGTTGCTTGACGCGCGTTACGCGGAACGAATAAAAGAAAAGAAATGGTGAATATACTAAGCAACTTCAATACCCATGTCTTGAATGATTATTTTGATAGGCCAATTCCTTGGAAACACGAAAACTAGTTTATAACGACGTGTTATACTTTCGCTTGCGCAAAACGATGCTTGCATGTTATTTATTCATACTAAATTAGAGAAAATATCATGTGATTGATTTTGTTCATGGATGTGTATATTGATGGTCAAGATCATGTTGGAAAGCGCACTATTGAGCCATGCCATGAGCGATTTGAAAGAACTTATTGTTTTATTACTCATCCGTATTTATCGCTATTTTTACTAGAGACTAGCAAATCGCTAGTTGGGGGTGTGATTCGGGTTCAATATTACATATTTAACCACCCATTTAGCCCTATTTTGTGCTCATGTGATGCTACATTGTTCTCTAATTCATACGTATTTTCTACACATTTATTTATTAGAGAAAACACACTATTTGAGCACAAAACAGCTATTAATGAAGTATTTCTGCACTTTTTATATTTTTCCTAGCACCGTCTCGATCTCACGATTCCAACGACTATTTATTTGTATTTTTCTGAGATCTGTGCTAATTTCTGTGCTTTATTGAATGCAGAATACACTTTAAATGGGAAAATACGCTCGAAAATACGGAAATACTGTCAGCAGCGAATCAGAGTGTGACACGTGACGGTCATCCAGAGCTTCCCACCGTATCCAACGGCCGTAATCAATTCATAAATTATAAATCGCGATCGGAGCGGAATATTCGTGGCCGCCGATCTCAGATCGAACGGCCACGAACGACGAGAGAAGATGCTGCGCAGCGGGCGACGTGGCACTTCAACAGCCGTTGGATCAAGATCCAACGGTCCGTAAGCGAGCGTAACGTAGCAGCAGGTGGCGTATTTCGAGGCCACGTGGCTTCTTGCAGCCCGTTCGATTTCGATCGGACGGCCATCAATCGAGGCGCGCGAATACGAAAAATGCGGGTGACGTGGCACACGCGCGCTCGTTCGATGCGGATCCTACGGCGGAGAACAATCCCACTCGAACTCATCGCAGCGAAGCGGAGAATCGAGGTATATGTCGACGTGGCGCCATCTGCATCGTCCGTTCTACGATCGGACGGACGACGTTAACTCCGATTGTGAATCGGATTTGAGAGGAAAGCGGGCGTGGACCCGTTAAGCGTGCCACGCGTCAGCCCCAGGTGCGATCCCGCCCAGATCCGACGGTCCCTATTTGCTGCGACAATAGGGTGCGGGTTTTAAGCGGGTTTTGAACCCGATACGCACAGTAAACCCGCAATGACCTTATTTAAGCGTATTCCTAGGGTTTTTTTGATTATACAACCAGATTGGGGCGTATTTTGAGCGTATTGGAGGCTCTAGGAGCCGTATTCTCCCCCTGAAAAATTCTGTAAAATTCCAGAGGCTTGTTTTATTATTTCCAGAGAGTTTGAAGTCTTTTCAAGGAGAATTGGTGATATTTTCTTCAACTTCTATCCCGTATTTTGGTGTTTTCTATTGTATTTTGCTATGAACTTGAAGTATTGGGCTATGAAACTTGTTTATTTTTGCATGATGTGTAGCTAAATCTCTGTTTTGCATGGTATGGAGTAGTTAGGTGATATAATTTGTGTTTATTTGGTTGTATTCCTCGTGCTAAACCGTTAAACGTCGCTAAAATTGTAATCTTTGTTCGTAAATCGCCTTTTTCAGATTCCAAAAGAATTGAGTTAGTCGATGATCGCCCCAAAAGGGTGAGTTTTGATCTCCCCAAACGGGAGTTTCATACCATAGTTTTGATCTCTCCAAAAGAGAGTTTCATATCTTATTATAACTTTAGCGACGATCTTTTTGAATATTGTGTTTGAACCCCCAAAAGGGCATCTTCCGATGAATTGCTCCCAAAAGGAGAATTCATTGAGTTATATTGGATATTTTCCCGGTGAATTGCTCTCAAAAAGAGAATTCATTGTGATATATTCATCAACCAAATTAATACGAATCTTTGATCCTAACGAACCCATACCATGTGCATACTTTTTATAGATATTTTCATACACGAATTTCTTTGTTCGCACATCACCATCACGCACTTTCACACCATCGCCATCATCATTGAAGTGGTTAGTTTCTTTCCGTAGGATTTCTATTTGATTTGAATTGTGGTTGCAACAGATTTCTTCTCGTGGATTCGACATCTGGACTCCCAGATTTTACTACTTGTACGGACTCTTGCGCTTGAGAGAAAGCACCTTTCGGAGCCCACCAGCGCCTGATCCTTGATCACCGCCATGGGCTTATAGGTGATGTCGAACTCACTGAGCTTGATGTTCCAATTAAGCATTCGTCCCGATCTCTCTAGCCTCCTCAGATCTTTTCAAGTGGCGAGTTGGTGTAGACAACAATGGAGTGCACCTGGAAGTAGGGTCGGAGCTTCCTCGCCATCAGAGTCAAGCAGTAGGCAAACTTCTCGCTGGGGTTGTAGTGGGTCTCTGCCTCCCGGAGCACTGAATGGCGTAGTAGACCGGCCTCTTTAACTAGGACTAAGTGATGGAAAATCGAATCCCACCCCTAAGTAGTTTTGATGATGAGCACACCAAATGATGTTAGTGTACGTATAAACACTATCTAAAGTGTGCAGGTTATGCGATCAATAGCTTTACACATACTCCGATGAAGCTCAACCACACTCAGAGGATGGAGACAAATTTGGTAGCTCTAAGTCAAGCACAAGTGAAGCTCAAAGATAAAGCTCATGGAACGTGCTCAAGCCTAATGAAAAAGGAGCTCAAATTTAAAGTGAAGAGCGCATCTACATCAACATCTAATCGGCTTCAAACGTCTTCATTTAAGTCTAGAGTATGAGTTGGTCTTTTAGGATTATGTTAAAGCCAAGTTTAATTGCACACACACAAAACGTTTTCAAAACAAATTTTTTGAAAACTCATTTTTAAACTCTTTGAGAGCATTAGCTATTTGATTTAATCTTCGTAGTCAACCACCAACACCCAGGAGTTGATTACTCATTCTCTAGCTGGCTTTCAGTGAAAAAGTGCTCTGGGAGTCGATTACTAAAAGAGGGAGTCAACTACCAACTGTGAGCAAATTTTTCAATGAAATCTCTCTGGGAGTTGACTACCTCATTTGGGAGTCGACTACCAGCTGTGTTTCTGCCTTTTGACTTTGCTCCCTCAATTCTCTCATCTCCTTGATCTATGGGCTAAAGTCAAATGTCTTTTGAATTTCAAATTCATCTTAGAAACTCTATAAATAGAGCCCCTTGAGAACATTTCAAGAACCAATTCATTATCATATTTTGAGCTGAAGTTATATTTTTGAAATACTTAAATCGCTCTTAATCGCTTTCATCGTCTTAGCCAAATTCTGGTTTTAAATTTCTGAACTCATATTTTTATCTGAAATTCTTTTTTGAGATCTATTTTATTTTGGCTATTAAAAATCGTTTTTCAAAATCCCTCTTTCTTGATTTAATATTCTTTGAAGGATTTTTAAAAAACAAAAGGATCTAGATCACATCGAATCAAAATATATTCTTTGTGTGATATAAGATCACTTTGAATTCTTTAAGCCACATAAGCACAAATTGCAATATTATCTTGGCTATAGAATTCTTGTTGGGTGTAAACCAATCTCCATCAAATATTGTGGAGAATTGGATCTTTGTTTTTATTTGGGATTCCCTTTGTGATAAGGGTTGTGAAAATCCTAGACAAGTCTAGGTGGTTGGAAATCCTGGTAGGGATACTAGGTCATTAGAAATCCTAGCGAGTGAAGCTAGGTAATTGTATTGCCAATGCAATAGTGGATTGAATCTCGTACCGGATTGGTCGGGGACTGGACGTACCCAGGTTGTGGAGAATCAGGATAAAAATCTCTTGTCTCTACGTGATTTCTGTGTTTATTTATTTATTTGTGCAAGATATTGCTTTGTTGTCAATATATCATCTTTGTAATTCTTTATTAATATATTGCAAAGTTGGTCTCTTTATTCCACTATATTAATATCTCTCTGTTTGTAATATTCATCTGTTTGTAATACTCATCTGTTTGTAATTATTCTTTGTAATTGCTCTATTTTACTTTGTTGATTAAGAACCAAGCGTAGATCACTCTACTTGGTTTCTTAGGCAATATTGGAAGGGAATTATTGTGTTGTACTAATCAACGAAAAGGTTTTATAATTCATACAACACTATTCAACCCGCCTTCTAGTATTGTTTGCCATCCACAGGATCCAATACTTGGCATCAAAGCGGGTTTAAAAGACGATGGCATCAACATCCTTCCACTTTGAAGGACTCAACACCATGTGACCACCGTTGTTTAATGGAACAAACTACGCAAGCTGGAAGATACTCATGAAGACTCATTTAGAGTCACTAGACATTGAAGCATGGATCTTCACCAAGGATCCATACAAAACACCCATTGAAGTCGACACCGAAAAATGGCCTGCCGACGAAAAGAAGAAAGCCAACCTCAACACCAAAGCCATGAACGCACTATTCTGTGCTGTAACAGGTAATAAGTTCAATCGTGTCTCTCAATATAAGATGGCATAACATATCTGGCATACTCTTCAGGTAAGTTACGAAGGAACCGAGAAGGTAAAAGAGTCTTGAATTAACGTTTTATATTCTAAATTTGAATCTTTTATAATGGAAGAAGGAGAGAGTATTACCGTGGTGAATACTCGCTTGACTAACATCACAAATGAGCTTGCAGGTCTTGGCAAAAAGCTATCTGAATATGATCAGGTAATGAAGATATTAAGATCTCTTAGACCCGAATGGAAAGGGAAGACAACGACCATTCGAAAAGCTCACAACGTAAAAGACCTCACCATTGAAGAATTGATGGGAAATCTCATAGTATATGAGATAGAGCTTGAGGAAGACAAGAATATAGAAGAAAAACCGAAGAATAAGAACCTTGCGTTCAAAGTAGGGCTGTTGACGAACAGAACGTTCGACGAACTACTCGTGAACAAGCTCGGTACATGTTCGTTTACGTTCATTCAAAAATCTTAATGAACAAGCTTGAATAGATTTTTAGAGCTCGGTTAGTAAATGAACAGAGCTTGAACATAACTGTGTTCGTTCATTTATGTTTGTGAACAAGCTCGTTAAGTGTTCGTGAACAAGCTCGTTAAGTGTTCGTGAACGAACATGTACTGAAAATAATAAATTTAGACAAATACTATATTTTTAATATACTTGAAATGGATGATTGTAATGGGATTTATGGAGCTATTATGCTGGATTTATTTGTTTTTGTCATGCATATATTTAATCTTTTTATTTAATTGATTTAGTCATTGGCAATTATGTTTAAATAGTATTATTCCTGATTAAAAAATTGATGTTCGTTTGTTTGATTGAAAATCTGTTCATGAACAAGATTGATTATGTGCTCACGAACATGTTCATGAATATGTTCATGAACAAGCTCGATAAGTCTTGTTAACGAACAGAACATTCGATTAACTACTCGTGAACAAGCTCGGTAAATGTTTGTTTATGTTCGTTTACGTTCGTTCGGTAAGCTTAAAGAACAAGCTTGAACAGGGTTTTAGAGCTCGGTTAGTAAACGAACAGAGCTTGAACATGGATTTTGTTTATGAACAAAACCAAGCTCCCTGTTCAAGCTCGTTCAAGCTCGTTCGTCAACAGCCCTAGTTCAAAGCACAAGAAGAAGACTCTGACTACACCGACAAAGAAGATCATATTGCTTTTGTCTCGAAAAACTTCAAAGACTTCATGAAAAGTAAGTATGGTAAATGATCATTCCGTCTTACTAACAGTATTATTTGTTTTGGTTGCAACAAACCAGGGCATGTAAAAAGAGACTGTCCCTTGGAGAAGAACAACCGAGACATCAAAGATCGTGGCAAAAGCAGAGAGAACAATAAGAGAAGGAATGATAAAAGGACTAAGCTTCGACGACCAAGGAAGGAAGCATATGCAGCCTTCGATCAAAGTGATGATTCTACCTCCGACGAATCATCATCAGATGACAAAGAAGAGAGAAGAGAAACAGCTCATATATGTTTCTTGGCCTCCACATCGTCACAGGTAAGTTCATTGCATGATTCATCATTTAGTGAAAATGATTCATCATCAAGTGATGATAAAGACATGGATTATAGAGGAGCATATAAGGAGCTTTGCTTAATGCATGAAAAGCTCATTAAAGAACATAGAAGACCACTTAGATTAGTTAAAAAGAATGCAAAAGAAAAAGAACTTCTTAAAGAAAATGGTGTTTTAAAAGAAAAGAATGATTTATTAGACAATGATGTACAACCCATGAAAGTGAAAATTGAAAGTTTGGATAATCTTCTCGTGTCTATTAAAGACAAATATGATTCTACAATGAAGATTGTTGAAAACTTCAATAAAGTGAAAGGAAAGTTAGATAGTTTAATAAATAGTCAAAAATCATCATCTAGCAAAACCGGACTTGGTTATGATTCTAACCATACCAAGAAAGGGATTAAGCATACTAGGATGCATCATACTAACCCAAATTTTTTGAGCATATGGGTTCCCAAGAACTTGACAAATCAAAACCGAAAAAGGTACGCAGTTGATTTTGTTCAGAATGTTCATTTAAATAAGAATTATAAGTATATTTCTATTGAAGGAACTAAACCGTATTGGGTTTGGTTTCCTAAAGGCTAACCCCTTGGACTCAATGTATAAAGAGTACCATAAACGATCATATTTTTCAGGTAATCTATACCACGGAGGAGGAACGCAAATCATATCAACGCTTTGCGAGAAAAATAAAATTGCTTCGCAAAACTTAACTATATGAATGTTTAAATGTTTGTTTAAATTTTTTTAGCTTCATATAAATGCTTATATATGTTGATTATATTTGCTTGTGAAGATTGTTTGGCCAAACATTCAAACCATCGCATTAAAAACCCCTCGGGATGAGAAAACTGCTCAGCCCAGCAGGGAGTCGACTACCATCCCTAGGGAGTCGACTACCAGAGTGCTGAGCCGAATATCTGTATTTGATTTCCTGATTTTTGACTAACTCCTATTGGGTTTTGTTGACCCTATTGGGTTCATATCCAAGGAATGACTTAAACCCACTAAGAGAAATTGATCCTAACCCTTCACTCTCAAGATCCAAAGTCTATCATTCATCACTTCTCTTCTTCCCAACATTTAAAACACCCTCAACACATGCCCTAGGTAGCTGACTACCCCCTTTGAGATCATCTCCATTGAAATTTCTTTGGTTCTTGCTTTCTCTTCCTTGGAGCTCTCATTCCCTCATCTTCTTTCAAAGAGAACTTCAAAGATAAAGTTATAATCTTTATTTCCTCTCTTGAATACTTCATTTTGCCTCTTTGAAATCCTTCATATTTCAGTTTACTATCAACATGCCTTTTAAGAAAGTGATCGAAAAGAGGAGGAAAATCAATGAATCCTCTCTAAGTAAAAGAGAGATCATTGAACCATATCTCTTTAAATCTACTAATTATGATAAGTTTATCAATATCACCAAAAGGCAAATTCTCCATGAGAGATTTATCAAACTTGAGGATGTTGAAAACTACAGAATTGATAGTATCTTAGAGTTCCAAAATCTGTCTAATCTATTTTCATCTGATAACATGTGTCTCTACTACCCAAGGCTTGTCCACTTATTCTATGCTAACATGGACACCGACCTTGCTAAATCTCGTTTCAGCACCGAAGTCCTTGACACCAAGCTTGATATCACTGTTAAATCATTACGTCAGGCTTTATGGATTCCTTTTACAGGAAAACTGCTAGATGAGATCGAAATGGCCGATGGGGATACATTGGATAAAATGTACTTGCCTGGAAAAATTTTCCTAACTAAATTACAGTGTGGGGATCTTCGTTATCCTGGTAGAATTCTGACAAATATTTTATCATACAATATAACCCAAAAGTCTGGCAGTCACTCTGTTCTGTCTGAGAAGCAAGCTAAGTGCATCTATGCTATGCTTGGAAATATTCGAGTTAATTGGTCCAGAGTTATCATGGACTCAATTCTTTCATCTGCTACTTCAAATAGACTTTCATCCCCTCTAGCTCATGGTCACTTTCTCACCATCCTCTTCCATGCCTATGACATTCCTTTGGATAATGAAACTGAGGTTCTGGAACCCGCCCATGTATTTGATGCGCATGAACTCGGTCGAATTGGTCTTCACAGAGACCTCGATCAAAATGTTCCAGAAGAGAAGCTAGTTGGTGAAGCTAGCTCAACCTCGAGGAGGAAAGATAAGAAACCTGTTGTTATTGATTTGGATGAAGAAGAGGATGAAAGTGAAGAAGAAGAAGAAGAAGAAGCGCCACCTGAGGATGTGCATGATTACATACTTGAGCTTCAAGACATGCTCTTGAAGATAATTGAGAATCTGAAGATTTCTCAAGAGAAAGTCTTTGAAATGCTCAACCAGAAGGTAGCTAACTTGAAGGAATTTGTGGCTCAAAGCAACGAAATGACCGAGAAGACCCTTGGTATGATCCTTGATGAGATCAAAGAGCTGAAGAACGAGAAGAAGAATGAAGGATCTTCTTAAACTCATTTGGTTTAAATTTTAAAATCAATGCTATTTTGAAACAATGCACTTTGGTTTTGTAATAATTTTTACTATGGCGTGGTGGTCTTGGACTTATGATATCAACTTTAGGAGTTGGAAGAATGATTATGATTATGCTATGACATGTGTTTAAAACTTTGATATATCATTCATGTCATCCTATATATATATATATATATATATATATATATATATATATATATATATATATATATATATATATATATATATATATATACACACACACACACCAAATGTGTTTTATGTGAAGAAGGAAGTGATGAGGATGTAACCCATCTATATTTTGAATGCTGCTATACAAAGTATATTCTTAGCAGGAGCCTACTCAAGTTGGGTGTATCAGACCCCATAGAGCCTTTGCTATCTAAACTGGGGGACTAATTCCTATCTCATTTTGCCAGGAAAGATACAATTAGTTTGCTGGCCAGAACAACACTTTCATCTATTGTTTGGCATGTCTAGAAAGAGAGGAATAGGAGGATTTTTGAAGGCACTAAAAGGACTAAAACTCAGCTATTTGACAAGATAGCTGAGGACATCAGAATTATCCTCAGAGACCAAGATTCTTATGCACCTGATGCTAGGCAAGCCATGGAAAACTGGGAGTTTAGAGATGCAGGCTGATTTTTGTTGTAGCGTTTCGACGCATTCGGTACATTATGGGATAGAAGAGGTGGTGGGAATATGTTAGTGGAGAGTGACGGCGCTTGTGCCCTATCCTCTCTCTCTCTCTCATGCTCCCCTCCCCAAATCTATCTATTGTATTCTTTGTACAATGTTGCTATTGTTAATAAATATCTACACTAACTTTCCATATATATATATATAGGAAAATTTTCAAATGAGAACATTTCGCACCGTGCGAAAATGTTTTTAGTTTTTTTTTGAAATTTTTTTTTCAAAAATTCTTTTTTCCACCATCATTATATGTTGTTATACCCCCTCAAAAAATAATCATTGAGAAATAATATCATTTGGCCTTCAATCAAGGCATTTCATCAAATTCGCACGTTTTGAGACCGTTAAATTTGTAACGGGTGGATGGGTGCTCTAATGCCCAACGGGTTCACTCATTATTTTTCCTGGGGTATATATTTGTATGGATTAAACATCAAAAAAAAATTTTTGAAAAAAAAATTTCAAAAAAATAAAAAAAATGTTTTCGCACCGTGCGAAAACCCCTTTTTTCGCAACCGAAGATCACTATATATATATATATATATATATATATATATATATATATATATATATATATATATATATAATGGCTAGCATACGTCATATGAGGCTTTGCCTCATATTCCCTCTCACATAAAACAACTAAGTACAACCAAGTACAAGCCCATGTGGGCTTGTACTTGGTTGCTTTATGTGAGAGGGAATATGAGGCAAGGCCTCAAATGGCGTATGATACCCATTAATCCCATATATATATATATATATATATATATATATATATATATATATATATATATATATATATATATTGAACTGCTAACCTTTTTTTGCAGATATATATATTTGGTTGAATTTTTTCTCTACATGATAAAATGCTTGATTGATGGTTGAACTTGGCTTAATTGTTAAAATTATATTCAACATACTTCGATGTTATCATGTTTGTCATCTCTTTGATTGATGACAAGGGGAGAAAATTTGGTAAATGCAAAACATGAAAATGAATAAGTGCTATATGCTAACCGGCTTTGATGCAGGGGGAGTATGAGTACATCATACCTCATCTAAGCAGGGGGAGTAAGTTATCTTACTTATAATTCCATTATGCTATTATTCATTTTATTTTTCATTTGGGTGTCATCATCAAAAAGGGGGAGAGTAATGGCAAATCGAATCCCACCCCCTAGGTAGTTTTGATGATGAGCACACCAAATAATGTTAGTGTACTTATAAATACTATCTAAAGTGTACAAATTGTGCGATTATTAGATTTACGCATACTCTGATGAAGCTCAACCACACTCAGAGGATGGAGACGAATTTGGTAGCTCTAAGTCAAGCACAAGTGAAGCTCAAAGATAAAGCTCATGAAACGTGCTCAAGCCTAATGAAAGAGAAGCTCAAATTCAAAGTGAAGCGTGCATCTACATCAACATCTGATCGGCTTCAAACGTCTTCATTTAAGTCTAGTGTGTGAGTTGGTCTTTTAGGATTATGTTAAAGCCAAGTTTAATTGCACACACACAAAACGTTTTCGAAACAAAGTTTTTGAAAACTCATTTTTAAACCTTTGAGAGCAATAGCTCTTTGATTTAATCTTCGTAGTCAACCTCCAACACCCAGGAGTTGATTACTCATTCTCTAGCTAAGTTTCAGTGAAAAAGTGCTCTTGGAGTCGACTACCAGCTGTGAGTAGATTTTTCAATGAAATCTCTCTAGGAGTCGATTACCTCATCTGGGAGTCGACTACCAGCTGCGTTTCTTCCCTTTGACTTTGCTCCCTTAATTCTCTCATCTCATTGATTTATGGGCTAAAGTCAAATGTCTTTTGAATTTCAAATTCATCTTAGAAACTCTATAAATAGAGCCCCTTAGAACATTTCAAGAACTAATTCATTATCATCTTTTGAGTTAAAGTTATATTTTTGAATTCTCAAATCGCTCTCAATCGCTTTCATCGTCATAGCCAAATTCTGGGTTTAAATTTCTGATCTCATATTTTTATCTGAAATTCTTTTTTGAGATCTATTTTATTTTGGCTATAAAAAACATTTTTCAAAATCCCTCTTTCTTGATTTAATATTCTTTGAATGATTTTTGAAAAAACAAAAGGATCTAGATCACATCGAATCAAAATGTATTCTTTGTGTGATCTAAGATCACTTTGAATTCTTTAAGCCACATAAGCACAAATTGCAATATTATCTTGGCTATAGAATTTTTGTTGGGTGTAAACCAATCTCCATCAATATTTGTGGAGAATTGGATCTTTGTTTTTATTTGGGATTCCCTTTGTGATAAGGGTTGTGAAAATCCTAGATAAGTCTAGGTGGTTGGAAATCCTGATAGGGATACTAGGTCGTTGGAAATCCTAGCGAGTGAAGCTATGTAATTGTATTGCCAAGGCAAAAGTGGATTGAATCTCGTACCAGATTGGTCGGGGACTGGACGTACCCAGGTTGTGGAGAACCAAGATAAAAATCTCTTGTCTCTGCGTGCTTTCTGTGTTTGTTTATTTAATTGTGCAAGATATTTCTTTGTTCTCAATATATCATCTTTGTAATTCGTTATTAATATATTACAAAGTTGTTCTCTTTATTCCGCAATATTAATATCTCTCTGTTTGTAATATTCATCTGTTTGTAATACTCATCTCTTTGTAATTATTTTTTGTAATTGATCTATCTTACTTTGTTGATTAAGAACCAAGCGTAAATCACTTTACTTGGTTTCTTAGGCAACATTGGAAGGGAATTATTGTGTTGTACTAATCAACAAAAAGGTTTTATAATTAATACAATACTATTCAACCCCCCTTCTAGTGTTGTTTGCCATCCACAGGATCCAACACCGAGCTAAAGGCTTCTTCAGTGGTAGCGAGATAGAGGCCGAGCCGCTCTCCTTCCTCCGGCTTTGCGAGCAGCGGCGGGCTCCGTAGGTAGGCTTTCAGTTCACCAACGGCTTGGGTGTAGGAGTCGTCCTACTCGACCTCCTTTCTTATTCCCTTCCTCACAATGAGGGCCTTTCGTAGAATCATGAAGAATAGGAGAGACCTCTCGGCAGACTTCGACATGAATCTTTTCCAGTGCGATGATTCGGCTGTTCAGCTTCTGCAAGTTTCTAATGGTCCTTGGCTAGTCCATGTTGATGAGAGAGGATATCTTGTCGGGGTTGGCCTCGATTCCTCGCTTGGTGATCATGAAGTCGAGGAACTTTCCAGACTGAACATCGAATATGCACTTTGCGGGGTTGAGCCACAGGTTGTAGCGCCGCACTTTTTGGAAGGTCTCCTCAAGGTCGGCGAGATGATCCTCGGCCTTCTTTGATTTGACCAGCATGTCGTGGATGTAGACTTCGAGATTCCTGTCGACCTGGGGGTGAAATATTTTGTTTACCATCCGTTGATAGGTCGCTCCGACGTTCTTGAGTCCGAATGGCATCTTGGTGTAGCAGAATGTCCCCGGTCGGTGATGAACGACGTCTTCTCCTCGTCACAAGTCGCCATCAGGATTTGATTGTAGCCCAAGAAGTCATCCATGAAGGTCAGCAGCTCGTACCTAGAGGCGTTGTCCACCAAGTGGTCGATCCTTAGCAGCAGGAAGCTATCTTTTGGACATGCCTTATTGAGGTCAGTGAAGTCCACGCACATTCGTCATTTGCCACTAGGCTTCTTCACCATCACCACATTGGCAAGCCAATCAAGGTAGCTCACCTCTCTAATGAATCCGGCCTCAATGAGCCGCTCCACCTCCCTGCCTGCTGCCCGCATCTTTTCTCTCCATGCGCTCTGCTTCTTCTGTCGGATGGGGAAAGCTTCCGGGTCGACGTGTAACTCATGGGTGATCACCGCAGGGTCGACTTCATGTATGTCTACGAGCAACCATGCGAAGATATCAACATTCGCCCTAAGGAGGTTGTCTAGCCTCGCCTTCAGCTCTGCAGGTAGCTTTGTGTCGATTGACACCATTTTGTCTGCTTCCTCCGCCACTAGCACCTCCTCTACGTCCTGCACTAGAGCTGGTGGTTGATGAACGAAGTCCTTCTGACCATCGAGAAGGTCGATCGACAGGGCTTGCTCGGACTTTTTGTGTATGGTGGAGCTGACGTAGCAGATTCGTGAGAGCTTCTGGTATCCCCGCACCTGTCCAACCCCATGCGGGTTCTGGAACTTCACTATTTGATGCAACAGTAAGGAGAGAGCTTCAATTGCAGTCATATAAGGCCGTCCAATGATGCCATTGTATGCTGAGGTGACGTCGACATCGACGAACTGCGTCATTCGGGTAACGACCTTAGCCCTCTCCCCAAGGTGACGGGTAGGGTGATCACTCCGACAATAGGTACCGAATGGCTGATGAAGCCGACAACCGGGCCCACGCATGGCTTTAGGTCTGCCTCGTTCAGTCACATCTTCTGGATCGAGGACAAGAACAGGATGTCGCACGAACTGCCTATATTGACGAGGAGTCTGCTCACGATGGCTGGCCCAATGAGAGCTTAGATGACGATGGCATCTTCATGCGGTAGCTCGACCCCCTCCAAGTCGTCATCAAAGAATGAGATGGGGGAACGACCCACTCTCCTCCACTTTGCCCATGTGCCGATGTCCACCGTTATAACCTGTCGGGTATAAGTCTTCCATGCCAACACTGATGTACCGCCTTGGGCCGGCCCATCGCAAATTACATCCACGTGCATGATCGGCTCGGGCCCATGGTGGGATACTTGCTCGGTATCGTGAGTCGGCTAAACAGCTCTTGTGGGTACTACGCCCTCGTGCCCCTGCCTTCCTTGGTCGATGAATCTCCGAAGATGTCAGTCCTGAATTAGCCGCTCTATGTCCTTCTTCAAAGTGTAGCAGTCGTCAGTATCATGGTCGTGGTCTCGGTGATACTAACAGTAGTTTTGCAGGTTTCTTGTGGCGAGACGTGACCTCATCTCGGAGGCACGTCTTTGAGAAGCCCGCCCGTCATGGCCGTCGTCATCACATCCACCAGGGGGGCATTGACTCTTGTGTAGTTGACCTACTGCGCTCTTTCGGGTCCGCCTCTTGGAGTGGGGTTCCTGGGGTCAAGGAAGCCCCTCAGCAGCCCAGGGCGCTCTTGCCATCGTGGGCCTCCCTGGTCGTGTCCTTGGGGACGGTCTTGATCGTGCCCTCTGGGGCGGTCCTGGTCACGCCCTTGGGGACACTCATCTTGCCTCGGCCGGTGACTGGGCCTCGCTTTGGCACAGGGATATTTGACCGGTGTGGCCTCCTTCATCGTCCCCAAAGCCTCCTCGCTTTGCATGAACTTCTCTGCCTAGGCGAAGAGGGCATCAAGGTTGGCAGGCGGATCATGGAGTAGCGACTTGAGCAGACTCCTATTCGCCAGACCCTTCTTGAAGGCCGCCATGAAGATCTCATCCACATAGCTCGTCACACTGAGTCTCTCCTTGTTGAAGCGCTGCATGAATTTGCGGATGGTCTTCCCCTCCTTCTGGACCACCGTGAACAGATAGTCCAATGCCTTTCTCCTTCTTCGCCCCGCCAAGAACTGCTGGCAGAACTTACGGGAAAGGTCACCGAATGAATCAATGGAGCCTTTGGACAGGCCATTGTACCACTCCACCGATGACTTCTTCAAAGTCATCTGGAAATCTCGGTAGAGGAGAGCGGCATCCACCCCATAGATCTACATCCGTCCCTGATACTGCTGTACATGCTCTAAGGGATCGTCTGAACCATCATACAGTTCAAACTGAGGTAGTTTGAAACTATGGGATAACAGGGTTGAGATCACCCTCATGGTCAGCGGGTTGGCTTCTTCAGGGCAATGGGGAGGTGTTGGCGACCTTCAGGAGATGTCCCTGCTGCCTTGATGCTCTTGTCGCTGGTTGGAATCACTGGATGAGCCATCTCGGAACTCAGAGGTGTTTGTCTCTCGCCCCCAGGGGGTCAGCCTCCGATCATGGTTCCTTCACCTCCGGTCATTACGCCTAGGAGAGTGGCACCCTGACCGGGGGCACTTCTGCTACGCTAGGCGCGCCCTTCTCGTCTCGGGCTCGG
Source organism: Scilla litardierei (assembly GCA_030789695.1). NCBI lineage: Eukaryota > Viridiplantae > Streptophyta > Magnoliopsida > Asparagales > Asparagaceae > Scilla > Scilla litardierei. The sequence goes on from CM061141.1 coordinate 106,136,234, forward strand.
TGATCTCCTGTGACGGTGGCTCTCAGTAGCATGATCCGGCCTGGGGCTCCCTTGTACTATCAGGGCTGACACCTGGGGGGCTCCTCGGCTCCCCTCCTGAAGCCTCTCCCCTGCGACATCGATGAGTCGACGCAGTTGAACAGCTACTTCTTCATCCAGTCACCTTTGATAAGCGGCCTCCTCCTCCTCCTTATCAAACTACTTCTGCAGAGCGGCCGCCTCTCCTTCGTCAAACCGCCTTCGTTGTGTGGCCGCTTCTTCTTCAAACTGGGGGAGGAGGTAAAACTTCACATTATGGGATCTGGAGGGGCCTTCTGATGGATGCTGCTTAGCTTGCCTGGCAGCGGCCCAATCTTCCATTATTTTGGTGTAGTTTTCGAAGCTTTTGTAGACACCGAGAGCCGCGTCTTGAATGACAGCGGCCGACCCCTCAAGGGGTAGATTCATTTTGGGAGTCCTTTTGGGAGAGCGGCGCTCCTAGTTCATGGGCTGCTTGCCACGACGGTTACTGTGGTGACTGTGTGCGGAGTCTGATATGTGTGTAACGCTAGTTCGCACAAACGATGCTAATTGTTGTGGGTCAAGTTCGCCCAACAATAGAATTTGTATATTAGGAAAATCACGGATACAATGATTACAAGTGGTGGATTGTCGATTAGTCTAGAACGACTAGGAATGCACTTCGTAGGCGAAGGATCCAAGGTCGCATATTGGTCACCGAAGGTCGCCGACTGCTGGTAGCTAAGGCAAGCTTCATGCGAGAAGAACAACATGTCAGAATGTCTGGGTTGGATGTCAACCTGTAGCCCCTCCGATGATTAAGTCAATGGGTGACTTTTAAGGAGAATGTCGGGCATGCTGGACAGTCTTAAAGTAAATCGGCGTTGCGTGGAAAGCTTTTGAGGAAGGCACGTATATATGGAGGATATCCGACCTTGAGTATTGAACGAGTTCTAGATTTCAACTAACCAACCTCCTCCTCGGTGGCTGGAGGGTGGTATTTATAGGGTTAAGAGTCGGTTGATCGCCGTCCAATCACCTGTCAAGTCTGCTTAGCTGGAGTACAAATGGAGATGTGATGGGTCGGCGAGGGTGTCAGAGATAGTTATGCATTAATGGGTGTCAGAAGGTGGTAGAGACATTAATGCATTAATGGGAGACACGATGGACGACCATCAGTTCTCGCTCTTAACCTCCGGTATTATTGGGGGCGTAGGTGGCCCTACACCCTGTCAGAGATATTTATCCATGGTAGGTCACCCTTTGGGTGAGCCAAGCTCGGCGTCCGAGCTTGGCGTCCCAAGTCTCTCTCTAACCGAGCTTCTTTGGGTGGAGAGCTTCTCTTGATCATGACGATGAGCTTGTCGCTTAGGAAGGTGAGCTTCCAGATGTAGGGGCGAGCTTTCCGTTCAGGCTTGTTCTCATTCGGGATCGCCGGAGAGCTGTTCGTTTGGGCTTAGAATATATGGGCCTTTATTTTCTGGGCCAGCCTTAAGGCCGTAACACCTCGCATGCCTTTTATTTGCTCCCACTGACCTTGAAAACTCTCTGACTGATTCATATAAGTTTGTTCTTCTAAATCATATTTAGAAAATAGACTATACGTGAATACTCCAGTTTTCATGGTCATCGTGAGCATTTACATCGAGTCTGATCCGAATAAATCTGTACACAGCTGTTGGCGAGAAAGTTTCATCACAATCCCTTTATAGGATTTCTGATGATAACTATTCTCAATTAGCATAACTTATACTTCACTAATTTCCATCTGCACTAAACTTCTGTCTCGAAGATTCACTTGCAACCAAAGAGAACACTTTCCTTGGGCACGTTAACTAAGGTCCATACCTTATTTACGTGCTAGGATCATTTTTCGGATTACATCAAGTCATTTCTTAGAGTCACCACTCCAAATGGCATCTTGGAAGTAGTCTTGGCCATCATCAACTATGATATCATACTCGACTTTTTCGTCTCACGAGACTCGAGTAATCTTGTGACTTCCTAACGATTAATTTGAGGAATATCATATGGATAAGATCCTCACAGAACCTTATCAAGAACCTAGGCATTACGATCTGGGACTTAACCCAGATGGAGGATTGTAACACAGAGTCACTTTCCATGCATCGCACCGTCTAACAAAGTGCGATTCATGCTCTCCAACACATCAATGTATTAAGAGACTTGACCTGAGAGAAAATTACATTTTCTTTTAATTGCGCAAAAATTATGTAGCTAAGTATTCGACTCTTCGATCTGATCGAAGCAGTTCAAATACTTTTGTCACTGTGTACTTTATTTTATCAGACTTGTGTTTCATCTAGAACACATGTCGTAATAAAATAAGTATAACATATCTAGGCTAATATAGACTTGGGTCTGGATACATTCGTATGTACAAGACCATGAGTTCTCCAACTCATTCTCCCACTGTCTTACAGAAGGAGTTTTGGCCATCATACATTTGAGATAAAGGAACGAATATCGGGTTTTGCTTGTTATTTAACCCGTCACAAAAAAGTTCTATTCTATAGAACCATTTAATTTATAATGGTTGTTATGAGGTGGAACTCGCGTACAATGAATTTGTATTATGGGGAACCAAGGGCACGATGGTTATGTGGAGAAGAAGGTGTAGGTAGGCTGTTTTACAAGTGATTAGTGGGATGAAGAGGTTGGATCCGTTGCCGGTGGAGCTCACGGGATCGTATCTCGCCGGACGCAGCTGAGGAAGGTTGGACGGCGGGAGGCTGACGCTGACTTTGGTCAAGGGGCGAGCTATCCTGCAGCACGAACAACTCGTCAGAAGGGCGGGGTTGGGGTTCAACCCTTAGCCCCTCCGATGCCTAAGTCAGTAAAAGGGCTTAAAAGGGGGGCTAGACACGCCGGCCGGACTAACGGTGTGTCCGCCTCGCGTGACGAGCTATAGGTGGGAGAACAAAGATATGGAGGACCTTTGCTCTCGTGTGTGAATAATGGAAAATAAGAGAGAATTCTCCAACCCCCTCTCCGTAAGAGGAGAGGGGGTATTTATACCTGATGGGTGATGACTAGGCGTGCTGAGCTGGCTCGGGTGTCAGCGGAAGCTTCGGACGAGGACGTCGGGAACAGGAGTTCCTGACCTGCTTCTGTCAGGCGGCGCAACGGCCAAGGGGTGCTTTTGTCGGGATGTCAGGGCCGAAAGCAATAATCGTCGGACGGGTCAGTCGCCAGGGGGTGCTTTGTCAGGCGGTCGGGTGACGTATGTGTCAGTTGTGTCCTTATCCTAGGCTGTTTGTCGTTAGCGACGAACTAAAGGTCGGGCTGTGTCACTCTAGGCGCCGCGGTTCGCGGGAATCGGGCGGGCCGTCCCGATCGGGGGGTTGTCCGGCCAGGCCGCGCCCCCCGATCGATAATGGGGTATGGCCTGCCGGTACGGAAGGATACGTCCGCGCCCGTCAATAGGCCTGGCCTAGCTACCCAAGCGTCCCCAAGCACGCTACCCCGGTGGGTCGGGCGGCTGCGGTGGTTCGCCTCGGCCGGCTGCGGTTGTTCGCCTCGGCCGGTTGCGGTTGTTCGCCTCGGCCGGTTCGGGGAGCGCTGCAAGGCGCGCCTGTCTCCATGATGCCCCGGATTTTCGGGGCGGCAGCCCTTTTGTGAAATGGTGAGTTAATGGGGTATGTTAGCGGATCCGGGCGGGGGTCGGGCCCCTACGATCTTTAGGTCGTAACAATTGCCCCCGGCATTCGAGTGCGAGGCGGAAGCCCGGTTCGTCTCGGATGGCGTAACGCTACCGCGACACTATCTTTTAACGTTACCCGGGCTTGGATTCAAGCTTAGGGGGGATGCTAGTCCTGCGGGGTGTGTCCCGCTATAACGGGATCGCGAGGTCTCTTCCGGAGTGCGAGCCAAGCGGGGCGGTGTCCCATAACGAGGTGCCATTGTTGGTGGTTATTGGGTCGGATTTAGGGGGGCTCGACTTTTTGAGAACGCTAGGGTTCTTGTTGAGAGGCATTCATCGGACGCGCTTGTAGTTTTCGCGGAATTTCAGCCGGGCCGTGCCCGGTGAATCCTTCCGCTGATGTGCGCTTGGGCTTAGGGGGGAGCCCGACGGGGAATATTATACACCAATCTTTATCAGAGGTCTAGGTGATATTATAATACTATTAGAAGATGTGGGTCAACTGGTGGTTGGGACGGAGGGTTATCTTCATTCGTTGTTCGCTCCGTCGGGAGGAGCAGATCCCCGCGTCGGGGCGGTCTTCCCTTATGTCGTGAGGGTTTAGCCTTCGGGGGGGTGACCCTCGGTCGTAGGAGGGGACCCTCTTCCTTCCCCTTTCATTGCTTCCTCGTGCTCTGCCTTGTTGTCGTCGTGCTGGAGGGTCGTTCGGCCTTGCCGGGGACCCCGCGCACCGTGGGGGAACCCCAGGGAGGCCGAGGACGAGGTGGCGGTGGCAGCGCCGCTGGGAGAGCCGTTGGGGGGTTTCCCCCCGACACCCCGTGGGAGTCGCAGAAGGTGACGGCGTTAATTGGGGTGTTGCGGCACGCGGACGGCCATCTGGACCTGCCTTTTGATACAGTAACAAGCAGGAGGCCAGCTGGCGGGCGGGGCCTTCCGCGTGTAAGGGGAATATCCAGTCGGAGGTGGCGGGGCTGTGGCGCCCATCGTCAGGGGAAGTGAGGTCCGTCGGGGGCTGTCGGCTTTTCTTAGCTCGGTGGGGCGTTTAGGGCCGTTTTATGCCCGGAGTGAGGGGATGGGAATCCTCAACGTCTCTTCCGCCTTTACCCTGACCTCTGGGGGGTATTTATAGCGAGATTCTGTGGAAGGGTTTTTCTTGGGTAGTGCGGGGGATTAGTGCCGTTAATGGGCTTCGCGGAATCCCGCGCTTGGGGAATCGCTTTTCCCTGGCGGTATCTGGCACTCTGGCCTCTCGGGGGGCGTGTTGTTGCTGATGGCGTGTAGTCCAATCGTCCTTTCGCCGCATCGTGGCGCTGCTTTGACAGGACAGGGCTGCTGCTCTGTCTGGACTGGGCGCCTATTTCACGGCCTCTGCCTTATGACCGGTCCGTGCCGGGTCACGTGACTAGGCTTCTTGATGGAGCTACAGCGAGATTCTGTGGAAGGGTTTTTCTTGGGTAATGCGGGGGATTAGTGCCGTTAATGGGCTTTGCGGAATCCCGCGCTTTGGGAATCGCTTTTCCCTGGCGGTATCTGGCACTCTGGCCTCTCGGGGGGCGTGTTGTTGCTGATGGCGTGTAGTCCAATCGTCCTTTCGCCGCATCGTGTCGCTGCTTTGACGGGACAGGGCTGCTGCTCTGTCTGGACTGGGCGCCTATTTCACGGCCTCTGCCTTATGACCGGTCCGTGCCGGGTCACGTGACTAGGCTTCTTGATGGAGTTACACAATTCCTAATTATGCCCCCAACATTCCCGTGTCCGAGATCGCTAGGTCTCGGGGAAGGGGATGTTGTCGGCTTGTTGCCCGGAGTGTTGCCTTTGGGCGGGGCGGGGAGTCGGCGAAGGGGTGCGGGGTGAGACCCGCCGTCCTACAGTAATTTGATTTCGGGCCGAACCTGTTACGCCGAGCGGGCCCCCGGGTATCTCTCTCCCTGTGTCTGTGACTTTCAGGGAGCGGGGGGGCTGGTTTCCAATCGTAGTATTGCGGGGTTCGAGCTGTGGACGTAGGCTTCCTAGAAGGCCTATGCCAGGTAGGCGGGGTAGCGAGTTGCTCGCTCAGCACGTGGCCGGGAGATAGCTACCCGCTATGGTTTTCTCCGACAAAATCTGAGCGTATGAAGAAGAATGTTTTTATTTAAATTTGTAAGAGCTGAGCTACAGCTTGTACATGAGTTCTTAGTTCATCGCCCGTTGTGGGGTCAGATCCGGCTCGGGGAGGGGCTTTATAGCTGTCCTCGCCCGGTCGTATGGGCCTAATGACCTCTGGATCTAGGAGTCACCGAGGGCCGTGCGGGCCCGTTTTGACTGGAGTCGATTTTGGCGCGGAGGCGATTGGTCGCCTTCTGTTCTGAAGTGTTGCGAGGTCTCTTTGGCGATCGGGCCGCCGTCCCCCCGTTGCTTCGTCATCTCCTGCCGCGGACAGGGTTTTCGTCGGTCCGGGAGAGGTGCCGGGAAGGGAAGCCGTCTTGCTGAGGCTTGCTCCTTGGGGAGGTTCTTGAGCATCGGGCCGTCTCCCGCCGCCCTGTGTCTCGCTGCTTCGGTTTGAGAGTGGGGTTCGGCACCCGATGGTGCATGGGCGAGCTGACACGCCAGGACTCGCCGTTTGGGCTTGTCGGGGATGCAGCCTTTCCGAGGTCCTCGGCCAGAGGTCGAGGGTGGGGAGGTACTGGCCGGCCAGTGCTGGGGGCTCTCGCCTGCCCAGTCGGCTTTGAACGGATGCCATTCTTTCCCCGACTCGTCCTTGTTTAGGGGACGGTGGCGTGAAAGGTGGATTTCGCTTGTGTAAGCGGAATATCCGGTTGGCGATCCGTTTGTAAGTGGAATATCCTGTTGGCGGTGCTGGAGATGTAGGCACCGCCGCCCTGGGCGGCGGGAACCATTGATGGCAGGTGACCTCTCTTTTGTTGGGGCGGTGTATCTCGGCCCGTTTCCCGGTGGGTGGGGGGATCAAATGGCGGTTTTTCATGTCTGCCGGTTCTCCTACTTTCAGAAGGGGGAGTGGCGTGTTTATAGGGAGATCTCGCTTATGGTTTCTCCTTCTTTCAGAAGGGGGTGTGGCGTCTTTATAGGGAGATCTCACTGACGGTTTCTCCCTAATTTATTGCGCTGAGTTGGCATTATTAATGGGCTCCTCGAATTCGCGCCTGTGGGAAACCCCCTTTGCCAGGTGGCTCTCGCGGGTCCTCTTTTAGAGCGCATTATTAATGGTGGCGTGTTTCTCGAGCGTCCTTTCGTCTCGCCGAGTCCCATCGGGGCCGCCGACTCGGGAACTGATGCCATTTCGTCCCGGTTCGTGTGCCCCTGTTCCCTTTTGGTTTTCCGAGAGTCATGGGTACGTGGACCCCTTCTGGTTGGCCCTGCCCCCGAGGGCTGGAGGGAGGAGGGGGGAGCGGGCGCGTAGCCCGGCCCGTGCCCTTCTCTGGTTTGGGTGGCTAGGGTTGGCCCTGCCCCAGAGGTCTGGAGGGGGGAGCGGGCGCGTAGCCCGGCCCGTGCCCTTCTCTGGTTTGGGTGGCTAGGGTTGGCCCTGCCCCAGAGGTCTGGAGGGGGGGAGCGGGCGCGTAGCCCGGCCCGTGCCCTTCTCTGGTTTGGGTGGCTAGGGTTGGCCCTGCCCCAGAGGTCTGGAGGGGGGAGCGGGCGCGTAGCCCGGCCCGTGCCCTTCTCTGGTTTGGGTGGCTAGGGTTGGCCCTGCCCCAGAGGTCTGGAGGGGGGAGCGGGCACGTAGCCCGGCCTGTGCCCTTCTCTGGTTTGGGTGGCTAGGGTTGGCCCTGCCCCAGAGGTCTGGAGGGGGGGAGCGGGCGCGTAGCCCGGCCCGTGCCCACCTCTGGTTTGGGTGGCTAGGGTTGGCCCGGCCCCAGAGGTCTTGAGGGGGGGAGCGGGTGCGTAGCCCGGCCCGTGCCCTTCTCTGGTTTGGGTGGCTAGGGTTGGCACTGCCCCAGAGGTCTGGAGGGGGGAGCGGGCGCGTAGCCCGGCCCGTGCCCTTCTCTGGTTTAGGTGGCTAGGGTTGGCACTGCCCCAGAGGTCTGGAGGGGGGGAGCGGGCGTGTAGCCCGGCCCGTGCCCTTCTCTGGTTTGGGTGGCTAGGGTTGGCCCTGCCCCAGAGGTCTGGAGGGGGGGAGCGGGCGCGTAGCCCGGCCCGTGCCCTTCTCTGGTTTGGGTGGCTAGGATTGGCCCTGCCCCAGAGGCCTGGAGGGGGGGAGCGGGCGCGTAGCCCGGCCCGTGCCCTTCTCTGGTTTGGGTGGCTAGGGTTGGCCCTGCCCCAGAGGTCTGGAGGGGGGAGCGGTCGCGTAGCCCGGCCCGTGCCCACCTCTGGTTTGGGTGGCTAGGGTTGGCCCTGCCCCAGAGGTCTGGAGGGGGGGAGCGGGCGCGTAGCCCGGCCCGTGCCCTTCTCTGGTTTGGGTGGCTAGGGTTGGCCCTGCCCCAGAGGTCTGGAGGGGGGAGCGGGCGCGTAGCCCGGCCCGTGCCCTTCTCTGGTTTGGGTGGCTAGGGTTGGCCCTGCCCCAGAGGTCTGGAGGGGGGGAGCGGGTGCGTAGCCCGGCCCGTGCCCTTCTCTGGTTTGGGTGGCTAGGGTTGGCCCTGCCCCAGAGGTCTGGAGGGGGGGAGCGGGCACGTAGCCCGGCCCGTGCCCTTCTCTGGTTTGGGTGGCTAGGGTTGGCCCTGCCCCAGAGGTCTGGAGGGGGGAGCGGGCGCGTAGCCCGGCCCGTGCCCTTCTCTGGTTTGGGTGGCTAGGGTTGGCCCTGCCCCAGAGGTCTAGAGGGGGGGAGCGGGCGCGTAGCCCGGCCCGTGCCCACCTCTGGTTTGGGTGGCTAGGGTTGGCCCTGCCCCAGAGGTCTTGAGGGGGGGAGCGGGCGCGTAACCCGGCCCGTGCCCTTCTCTGGTTTGGGTGGCTAGGGTTGGCCCTGCCCCAGAGGTCTGGAGGGGGGGAGCGGGCGCGTAGCCCGGCCCGTGCCCTTCTCTGGTTTGGGTGGCTAGGGTTGGCCCTGCCCCAGAGGTTCGGAGTTTTTAACGAACTGCAAAACTTGTGTAGGAACAAGAGTGTTGCGTAAAACGAGTAGGTGTGTATATTGCGAGTAAAAAAGGAAAACTCACAACTATTGGTAGAATTTTAGCAGATGTTTTGCGTTCCAGGGGTGGGCCAGCTCACTCCCTTCTGGGGTAGCCAGGATGTACGTGGCCGGTCCGACAATATCGACGACCGTGTAGGGCCCTTCCCACTTGGCGGCCAGCTTTCCCCGCTGTGCAGTCTCGGGCCGGAAGGTGGCATCTCGGAGGACCAAATCGCCGATCCTGAAAGTCCGCGGTTTCACCCGGGAGTCGTAGTATCGGGCCATCCTCTGGCTGTGTTTGACGAGGCTGGTCAGGGCCCGGTCCCGTACCTCGTCTATCAACTCAAGACTGAGGCCGAGTCCTTCTCCGTTGATTTCTTCGTCGAAGAGCTTTAGCCGGAGTGTCTCCTCGCCGATTTCTACAGGCACGACCGCCTCCGATCCGTATGCTAGCACGAAGGGGCTTTCTCCGGTCGAGGCCTTGTGGGTGGTACGATAAGACCATAGGATTCCCGGCAGTTCGTCAACCCAAGCCCCCAGAGCGGCGTCCACCTTCTTCTTCATTGGGTTCAAGATACATTTATTCACGGCCTCCGCCATTCCGTTGCACTGTGGGTGGGCCACTGATGCGAACTGGAGTTTGATCCCCCAGCCCGAGCAGAAGTCACGGAAGCCTTCGCAATCGAACTGCTTTCCATTATCCGTGACAATGGAGCGGGGGATCCCGAAGCGACATATGATGGATTGCCAGATGAAACCCTTCATGTCCGTCCACGTGATTCGCGCCAACGGCTCTGCTTCGACCCATTTTGTGAAATAGTCCACGGCGACGACCAGATATTTCCTTCCCCCCGAGGCCTTTGGGAACGGCCCCAGGATGTCGAGCCCCCACTTGGCGAAGGGGATCGGGCTCAAGATGGGCATCAGTTTGGCCGGGGGTGCAGTCGTCCGCCAGCAGAACTTCTGACATGCCTCGCACTTCTTGACGTATTGTACCGCATCCCGGATCATCGTCGGCCAGTAGTATCCTTGGCGCATCACTTTGTGGGCGATGGTGCGCCCGCCATGGTGGTTTCCGCAGAAGCCTTCGTGTACCTCGCGGATGACTTGCTCAGCCTGCTCCGGGCCCAAGCATTTCAGGTAGGGCAGGACGTCAAAGTTGGCGCGGCGGCGGCGGTACAACACTCCGTCGAGAAGCACGAAGGATAAGGCCCGCCTTTCCACCTGTTTTGCCAGCATCCGCTCCTCGGGGAGCTCACCCGTCTCTAAGTACTTCACAATGGGGGTCATCCACGTCGTCCTCACGTCCGTGCACATCAGTTCTTCTTCATCAATGGTCGGCGTCAACAGGCTTTCCACGTAGATAGCCTTCCCGATCTCAGCCGCCGAAGAGGAAGCCAGCTTAGACAATGCATCCGCCTGGAGGTTGATGGAGCGGGGTAGGTGTTGGACGTCCGCTTTCTTGAACTTACGGAGTTCGATCTGGATGCGACCCAGGTATCGCTTCATCGTTTCCTCTCGGGCCTCGAAGCCCCCCAGGATCTATTGGATGACGAGGCGGGAGTCACTCAGGAGCAACACGTTCGTCGCCCCCACCGCCCTAGCGAGCTTCAACCCGTTAACCGCGGCTTCATATTCCGCGACATTGTTGGTGGCCGGGAAGCTGAAGCGCATGGCGTACTCCAACGAACATCCATCAGGGGTCTGAATGACTATACCCGCTCCTGTCCCGGAGCCTGTTGCGGAGCCGTCGACGTGGACGGTCCATAATTCGCCCGCTGTCGTCGGGGAGGGTGCTGAGGGTTCACCCACCTCGATCCTCCGCGGGGATGTGGTCGCCGATGGGAGCTCCGTCCGGTCCCCCGGCGGGACTCCCGTGGTGCATTCCACTACGAAGTCGGCCAGCGCTTCGCCCTTGATTGCCGTCCAGGCTTTGTACGTTATGTCGAACTCGCTGAGCTCGACGCTCCAGTTGAGCATCCTCCCCGACCACTCCAGCCTTTTCAGGTTCTTTTCGAGGGGCATGTCGGTGTGGACGATTATGGGGTGGGCCTGGAAGTAGGGTCGGAGCTTCCGGGCCGTGGTGATTAGGCAGTAAGTGGCTTTCTCGATAGGGCTGTAACGAGTCTCCGCCTCCCGGAGGATCCGGCTGGCATAGTAAACGGGGCGTTGCACCGCTCCTTCCTCCATGATCAGGACGGAGCTAACGGCCTCCTCGTTGGTCGCCAGGTACAACCCCAGGGGTTCGCCCTCCTCCGGCCGTGCGAGGAGCGGTGGGCTCTGTAGGTATGCTCTCAGCTCCGCGAACGCCCGCGCGCAGTCGTCATCCCACGGGATCACCTTCCTTTGGTCTTTAGCTTCGCCCAAGGCTGTGCGCAAGACCCTGAAGAAAGGGAGCGATTTCTCCGCCGATTTCGACAGGAATCGCCCTAAAGCAGCGATCCGGCCGTTCAGTCGCTGCAAGTCCCGGATCGTCCGGGGTTCCGTCATACCGATGAGGGCTGTCACCTTGTCGGGGTTCACCTCGATTCCCCGCTTCGTTATCATGAAGCCCAGGAATTTTCCCGATTGCACGCCAAAGATACACTTCGCGGGGTTTAGCCTCAGGTTATACCGGCGGACCCTCTGGAAGGTTTCCTGTAGGTCGGCGAGGTGGTCGGGGGCCCTTCCGCTCTTTACCAGCATGTCGTCGATGTAGACCTCCAAGTTTCGTCCCACCTGAGGGTCGAATATTCGGTCCACCATTCGTTGATAGGTCGCCCCGGCGTTCTTCAGTCCGAAGGGCATCTTGGTGTAACAGAAGGTGCCTTTATCGGTGACAAAAGATGTCTTCTCCTCATCTTCCTCCGCCATCGGTATCTGGTTGTACCCCGAGAAGGCGTCCATGAAGCTCAACAACTCATAGCCGGACGCTTGGTCTACCAGGTGGTCGATTCTGGGCAGAGGGAAGCTGTCCTTCGGGCATACCTTGTTGAGGTCGGTGAAGTCGACGCACATGCGCCACTTCCCACTGGGCTTCTTCACCAGAACGACGTTGGCGAGCCAGTCGGGGTAGTCCACCGGCCGAACAAATTTGGCTTCGAGGAGTCGCTCTACTTCTTCCTCGGCCGCCCTCTTCTTTTCGCCCCCCGCACTTCTCTTCTTCTGTCGAACAGGTCGGGCTTCCGGGTCTGCATTCAACCTGTGGGAGATTACTCACGGGTCCACCCCGGGCATGTCGGCGGGTGACCACACGAATATGTCCGCGTTTTCTCGGAGCAAGGCGACGAGGGCCGTCCTTAACGCGGACGGGAGTTTTGTCCCGATGGAGACGGTTCTTCCCTCGTCCGAGGCCACCGGGACCTCCTCCACTTCCTCTGCCGGGGTCGGCCGCTGGTCGCAGAAGTCCTCCCTCTCATCAGGGATGAGAGCAGTCAGGGACCGCCTCGTGCTCCTAGGCAGGGACGGCGCCTGGTTGTGGTCTCCGGGCACCTCCCGTCCTCCCCGCACCTGTCCCACCCCCCGCGGGGTCCGGAACTTCATCGTCTGATGCTGCAGGCTGGGGAGCGCCTCGATGGCCGTCATATATGGGCGCCCTATGATTCCGTTATACGCCGACGCGACGTCGACGATGACAAAAAGTGCTTCCCTGGTCACGACCCTCGGTTCTTCCCCCAGGGTCATGGGCAGGGTGATCGTTCCCTCAGTGGGGATTGCATGGCCGGTGAAGCCAGCAACAGGGCCCACACAGGGCTCAAGGTCTGCACGCCCCCACCCCCATCCTCTCGACCGTTGACAGGAACAAGATGTCGCAGGAGCTACCAGTGTCAATCAGGAGCCGGTCGACGTCCATCGCCCCGACCCGAGCCTTGATGACGAGAGCGTCATTGTCCTGGCTCCGTGTCCCCAGCCGGTCCTCCTCGGTGAAGGTGATGGGGGGTCGGTGTGTCCTCCTTCGCTTCGGTCGGCGGCCAGCGGCCGCCACCATCACCCGTCAGGCTCCGGCCCCCGGGATTGCGGGTGCTCGTCCCGCCGAGGAAGACCCTCCAGTTATCATCTCAATTCGCATGACCGCCCTTGGGGGGCGTGGCTCCTCCTTATCGCGGTCTGCCGGTGGTTCCCGTCCCCCCTCCTCCGGGGGGGCTCTCTCTCCTGCTGCCGCCCGCCTTCCCGCGACGAAGTTCCCCAGGTGACCCGCCTGGATCAGTCGCTCGATCTCTCTTTTGAGGGAGTAACAACGGTCGGTGTCGTGACCGTGGTCTCGGTGATAACGGCAGTATCTCCGGGGGTCCCGCCTCGTCGGGTCCGTCCTCATCTCCCGGGGAGGCTCCAGCAATAACCCGGCCCTTGTCGCCGCGGCCAGCACCTCCATCATGGGGGCGTTGAGTCGCGTGTAAGGCGCCTGTAGGGGGCCTTCTTGTCTTGGAATGACTCCGGGGGGCCCCCGCGTCGGGGCGAGCTCGCGCACCGGGCCGAGACGATCCTGTGGGCGAGGCTCGGGCGGCTCCCGCCGCGGCCGGGCTATCTGATCACGGTCTCGGCCCCTCTCTTCCTGCCTCAGCCGAGGGAGTGGCCGGGGTCCGTCTCGGGACGGTTTCGCCGGGGGGAATACGGCCTTTGCACCTAGAGTCTCCTCGGCCAACGCGTGCCTTTCCGTCATTGCAACCAACGCTTCATAGTCGGTCGGCGAATCCCGGAGCAGGGATTTGTGGAGGCTCCGAGTTCGCAACCCCGTCTTGAAGGCCAGCATAAGCACCTCATCGCCACACGTCACCACCGCCCGTCTCTCCTCCTGAAAGCGGCGGAGGTATCTACCCGTCATCTCTCCTTCCCTTTGGACTATTGTGCTGAGATAGTCCAAGGGCTTCTTCTTCGTCCGCCCGGCTCGGAACTCTTGGCAAAACTTGTGGGATAGCTCGCCAAAGCTCCCAACGGATCTCGCGGGCAGGCCAAAATACCAATCCAGCGCGGCGTCCCTCAGGCTTTAGGAGAAATGTCGGCATAGGAACGCCTCGTCCACATCCTGTGCCTCCATCGCCCCCCGGTATTGTTGCACGTGCGTGAGGGGGTCGCCTCTCCCAATGTACGTGGCCAAGTGAGGGGGCTTGAACCTTACGGGCCTTGGGGCGGACGTGATCCATCTTGCAAGCGGCGTGGCCTCCTCCGGATAGGTAGGGCGATCCGGCACATCCCCTCTCCGCCATTCGGGGGTCTGGCTTCGGTCGCGCCTCGGCCGCCGACGGTCCTCCGTCCCTGGGGAGTAGCTCCTTCCCCGGGTCGAGGATTCGACGGGTCGCGGGCTACGGTTCTCCCAGCACCAACGCCTCTCGGCCAGCTCTCCTCGGGCCTCCATCCGTTCTTGATTCTCCCGAAGGAGTCTCTCGCGCTCGGCGGTGAGGAAGCGTAGTTGTCGATAAACGGCTTCCTCGTGCAGGGTATCGGAGGGGTGGTGCCGGTGATGCGGGCCGCCTCCTCCAGGCGGGGACCTGTTCAGCAACGGGTCCCGCCCGTTCCCGGGCCGCCGGCCCGTCGCCGTCTCTTCCAGGACTTCTTGGTTGCTCCTGTTTTCTCTCCTTAGCCTCTCGCGCTCCGCGACGATGAAGCGGAGCTGGCGGCGGGTGGCCTCTTCTTCCTGGTAGGCCCTCCGGGCGGTCTCGGCCGCCTCGTCCAAACGCTTTTGCGCGGCGGCTGCCTCCCCCAGGCGCCTCCACCACTGCGCAACTTCCATCTCCTCTTCCAGGAGCCTTTGCTGGGCCGCAATCTCCTCGGCGAGCCCCCTGTCTTCTCCCTCCTCCTCGAACTGAAAGCGGAGGTTCCGCCTCACGTTCTGGGGCTCTGAGGGGCCGGGCGGCGGCTCCGTTCCGGTCGCCCGATAGCCTCCCCTGGCCTGAGTGACGGCCTCGAAGCTCTTCAGGACGAGGTGGGATGAAGTAGGTTCAGTTTCGGTGCCCACGCCCGGAAGGGCGTCGGACGCCGGGTGATTTGTAGAGAGGGCGGTTCCTGGCCCACGGGATCTTTGCCGTGGTCAGGGTTCCGCGAGATTGGCATGGAGTCTAACATGGGTGTGACCCTTCGTTCCCACAGACGGCGCCAATTGTTACGAGGTGGAACTCGCGTACAATGAATTTGTATTATGGGGAACCAAGGGCACGATGGTTATGTGGAGAAGAAGGTGTAGGTAGGCTGTTTTACAAGTGATTAGTGGGATGAAGAGGTTGGATCCGTTGCCGGTGGAGCTCACGGGATCGTATCTCGCCGGACGCAGCTGAGGAAGGTTGGACGGCGGGAGGCTGACGCTGACTTTGGTCAAGAGGCGAGCTATCCTGCAGCACGAACAACTCGTCAGAAGGGCGGGGTTGGGGTTCAACCCTTAGCCCCTCCGATGCCTAAGTCAGTAAAAGGGCTTAAAAGGGGGGCTAGACACGCCGGCCGGACTAACGGTGTGTCCGCCTCGCGTGACGAGCTATAGGTGGGAGAACAAAGATATGGAGGACCTTTGCTCTCGTGTGTGAATAATGGAAAATAAGAGAGAATTCTCCAACCCCCTCTCCGTAAGAGGAGAGGGGGTATTTATACCTGATGGGTGATGACTAGGCGTGCTGAGCTGGCTCGGGTGTCAGCGGAAGCTTCGGACGAGGACGTCGGGAACAGGAGTTCCTGACCCGCTTCTGTCAGGCGGCGCAACGGCCAAGGGGTGCTTTTGTCGGGATGTCAGGGCCGAAAGCAATAATCGTCGGACGGGTCAGCCGCCAGGGGGTGCTTTGTCAGGCGGTCGGGTGACGTATGTGTCAGTTGTGTCCTTATCCTAGGCTGTTTGTCGTTAGCGACGAACTAAAGGTCGGGCTGTGTCACTCTAGGCGCCGCGGTTCGCGGGAATCGGGCGGGCCGTCCCGATCGGGGGGTTGTCCGGCCAGGCCGCGCACCCCGATCGATCATGGGGTATGGCCTGCCGGTACGGAAGGATACGTCCGCGCCCGTCAATAGGCCTGGCCTAGCTACCCAAGCGTCCCCAAGCGCGCTACCCCGGTGGGTCGGGCGGCTGCGGTGGTTCGCCTCGGCTGGTTGCGGTTGTTCGCCTCGGCCGGTTCGGGGAGCGCTGCAAGGCGAGCCTGTCTCCATGATGCCCCGGATTTTCGGGGCGGCGGCCCTTTTGTGAAATGGTGAGTTAATGGGGTATGTTAGCGGATCCGGGCGGTGGTCGGGCCCCTACGATCTTTAGGTCGTAACAATGGTTAAAGAAACGAGTAAAACACATTGAGTTCATCTACTATTTATTGTTTTGATGTTTTAGAATATGAAGATCAAAATGAACAGTCCAATTTTCCACAAAATATGTGAGGATGGAGTTTTTAAAGGCGGCATGCATATATGAGGTTTAGCCATGTATGTTATAAGATGGTAATGACGGTGGCAACGATGGTGGACCAATTATAAAAGTAAAACAGACATATACATGTTTCTTAATTTAATGAATTTTCAAAAAGGGAGAAAAAAGAATATCCTCCTCTCAAAGAAGGAATCATAGTTTGATAAGCGTAGAAAATGATTCCAGCGTGTTGGTATTTGGCCGGTTCGGGAATTAGGAGGTAGAGTCGACTCTCGTCTCTCATTTTGCCACGTGGACTCCAGATTAGAGGGCGGACGGCCGCCAATCGCAACCTTCTTTATTTGTCGGTCTCGCGCCATGGAAAACATCCCTATAAATAACGATTCTCAACTCTGTCACAAACTCAACAAATTCATTAGTTTCTTTCTCTCTCTCAGAACTCTAACCCACAAAAAAGAATTAATGGGTCTATCAGCAACTGAATGGAGCAGGGGCCGGATCCTCGGCTGCGGCTCCACCGCCACCGTCTTCCTTGCCTCTTCTTCCCTCTCCCCCGGCGCCGAAACGTTCGCCGTGAAGTCGGCGGACATCGCCCGCTCGGAATTCTTGCAGCGCGAGCAGAGGATTCTTTCGTCCATTCCCAAATCGCAGCACATCGTATCTTATCTTGGATTCGATGTGACCACCGAGCCTTCCGGCACCTTCTACAATCTCTTTCTCGAGTACGCCCCCGGCGGGTCTCTGATCGACGAGATCAGGAAGAACGGCGGCAAGCTCGACGAGGCCGAGATCAGGGCCCTGACCAGGGATATAGTGATGGGCTTGGCTCACCTCCACTTCAAGAAGATCGCCCATTGCGACGTCAAGGGACAGAACGTTCTCCTCGGATGCGACGGCAGGGCGAAGCTCGCCGACTTCGGGTGTTCGAGATTCGTTGAAGGAGAAGGCGGGAGGGGGCAGTTCTCGGGGACCCCCATGTTCATGGCGCCTGAGGTCGCGAGGGGAGAGGTACAGGGGATGCCGGCCGATGTGTGGGCGGTCGGATGCACGGTCATTGAGATGGCCACAGGGCGGGCCCCTTGGCCCGACGCGACGGACGCCGTTTCGTTAATACACAGGGTCGCTTTCTCAGGAGATGTGCCGGAGGTGCCGACGTGGCTATCCGAGGAGGGAAAGGATTTCGTGGGGAAGTGTTTGTGCAGGGAAGCAGGGGAGAGGTGGACGGCGGAGCAACTGTTGGAGCACCCGTTCTTGTCCGATTCCGTGCAGGATTCGGATTCCGGGGGTAAGTGGACCTCCCCGAAAAGCACGCTGGATCGAAGCTTCTGGGATTCGTTGATGTCAGAGTCGGACAATGAAGAGCGGAACAATTTCGATCTCGAATCCGCAGCGAACAAGCCCAACGCGATCGATGAGCTGTTTGGACACGGATCCAATGAGCCCAGTTGGACGTGGGACGAGGACTGGGTTGCGGTGCGAATTGATGAGGGTCAGAGTGCATCAGATGCATCACCGACGCCAGCTAGCAGCAGCCGCGTTGAAATTGTTCCTGTTTCGACCGGGAGCACAATAGTTAGTACTAGCGTTAGCATTAGGGAGGAGGATGGGTTCTTGTTTAGCACTAATCATGACATTACGTATGATTT
Organism: Scilla litardierei; assembly: GCA_030789695.1. Taxonomy (NCBI): domain Eukaryota; kingdom Viridiplantae; phylum Streptophyta; class Magnoliopsida; order Asparagales; family Asparagaceae; genus Scilla; species Scilla litardierei. The sequence continues at coordinate 106,153,888 of CM061141.1, forward strand.
AAGTGCCGCAAAAAGCGATGAATGTCATTGTAAGAGGGCTGCCGTGAGGAGCTCTGATAATTGTCAACCTGTAAAACAATGCTCAGCTTGGCTTTCTAATTGGATCTTTTCCTTCGGTTGCACATTTTGCTTTTGTCGGTTGCCCTTTTGCTGTGTTGTCTTCAGTGCTTTAGTGGCTGGAGCAAGGCCACAATGTTGTTTTTTCCAGAATGATGCCGTCCATTGGGCAAAGGTCACAAGCCAATGGGAATGAAGGCACAAGGGATGAGGATCTCGTCGCATTGGGATCGATGAAGGGAGGGTGGTCCTAACTAATATTTCGAGAAAGAGCTCGAATGCAATGTGGGTGGCTACCTTTTCTCGTTGGGATGTTGGATTTTGATGAGGGTTTGGTGTTTGTGAGCTTAAAGCATTCACACCCTCCGTTTTGATTGATCAACACATTGCTAGTCGTCAATCGTATATGGTTGACGCTAGGTGATGTACAAACATCAGCATATCTCGTGTCCATGTATCTGAATTCATTTTTTCAAAGATTAGATACCTCACGGTCACTATCATCAGTTCTTGAAATCTTTGCTTTCTAATCAACAAGCGAATGTGATCCTAGCTAAAGCAATTTTTCTCAATGGTACAGGCAGAATTTAGGTATTCTTCGGATTTTTCTCTATCTCTAGATATCTTATCTTTTCCTTTCCTCTCTCTCGATACGGACTGATGATTTCTTCGTTTAGGAGGATGATGGACACCGGCTTTCGCAGAATATCTCTGCAGGTCTTCATTAGAATGCAATTTTCGACCTTTAGTTTCATTCTATGTCTTCCACCAAAACAGGAGAATATCGGAAACTAGTGTTCCTGGCCTAATTCAGAGAGCGCCCATGCATCACAAATTCCATATCTTTCACAAAGTACAGATTGTTGAATAGAAACTTCTTCTAAATACCAGACAAAAACAAGAACTTGAAGTTTCAAACATCTTTCATTAGTCACAAGTACCATATGATTCTTGCGGCTATATTCCTTCGGCTCTTTCCCTTGCACACTGCTGTCTATATTCCTTCGGCTCTTTCCATTGCACAGTGCTGTCGGCGCCCCATGCATCTGCACATCATGGAGACGATGCTGAGCTTCAGTTGCATTTTTCGACAGTCCTTGTCAGTTTCTATAGTTCCCTTCATTTTTCCTGCAATGGTTTCTTTCCTTTCACAGTGAGAAACGAGTGAAATCCTCAGTTGCGAACTCTTGATAGGTTTGAGAATGTTTCTGAAATGCGATGCGATCTTAATCACATTGAATAATGATGCTGCAAATAGACCAACAAAATTGTTCTCCAATCAACAGCCTTAATCTACAACAAGAATTTTTGTCAACTTGCATCTCATATTTAGCATCCGATCGCCGCATAGACACCAAACATTATAAGCCTTCTTCACAATTATGTTTGTTGCAGCATGGACAGTTTGTTCATCAGTGAGTGCCTTGGTATGAAATTAAATATTTCAATATCAACTAATTAACTTACAATCTAAGCAATTGTGATCGACCATCCTTGTGCATAATGTCTGTCAACTGGTTTGATATTGTACCATGGCCATACAAATTCCATGATCTTTCGATGAATTCCATGATCGAGCTTGTATTGGTGAACAGCATCTCCTAAATATTGCTCCCTACAATGAATCAAGGAATAACCATTTCCATAAATGAGACCAACTTATTTAGTGCTTGATAAGAACATCTTCTCATCCGCGATAGCCACAAAAGAAAATTTGATTCATGATATTTTTCCCAACTTGCATACAGCAGCATTTTTTATCTGGAGCCGATACAATGCAAGCAGTTTGTATCAACAAGAAACATGGTAAGGGGTTTATAATCTCCGCAATAATGACAGATTTCATCCTACAATTATTTCATCACTGGAACTGCATGGGCCTATATAATTTTAGATATCATGAATGTGAATTTTGTCTTAAAAGCACGAGCAACATTGCACCTATCAATATCATAAATTATTATTCCACAAGCTCTCCATGTAAATAATCAGTTAACATTCTATTTGGTAGATTTAAATGACAAGACAAAACAAGTAATTTCAAGTAAAGAACAAAGCAAGTGTATATTTAATTTATAATTTGTCTAATGCAGTCAGACTAAATCTCGTAGACAGTATAGATACTTCCCTATGTACTAAACAGAAGATTTTAGATGAGTATTATATATACTACATTTAAACATTTAAAGAGTCCCTTGCTTTACAAGATCAATTCCTGCAGCAGCATCAATTTCAGTCACCTTCCCTAGAATTTGAATTAGTTAGTGCTTTTCCACATTTCTTGACAAAATTCTGGACAGCACACTTGATGTTACTCCTTGAATCAGCCGAATTGCTAAATGATCGTATCAACAATCTATCATCAATCTCATTCTCAATTCTCTAGCCTGGTTTTGCAAAATAACTCCAAATACACACAGCATTGAGGTCCGGTCTTCCAGCATTTGAGGAACTGATCCTACACTACTTGATGAATGAACTCTCAATAATTTTTTAGCTGTACATAGAGGCAGTATGATGAAGGGGAGGTCCACAAATTATTTAAAACCTCACGACATATGTTGCATGAGTCCAACCATGCCAACATGCACATGGGATAGGGATCCGATCAATATCTTTTTAATTTTTATTTTTCTTTCACTATTGTATGTTGAGTTTTATATAGATATAGAGTTTGAGTCTTTTAGTTATTTAGAGCCTTTTATTTAATTTTGAGAGTTTTTATTATTTTAGAGTTACAGTCCCAAGTCCAATTGGTTTAGGAAAAAGTTGTAAGCCTATATAAAGACCCCCTAGACTTATTTTATTTTCAATCAATGAATATATCAATTGAAAAAAATTTCCAAACTTGAGAAATGTCCCCCTCCTTGGGAGAAGCCAAGAAACGATTTAACCCTTGGTGAGAAGCCATAAAACCGTAATTTATCAGCTCTTTCCCAAAAAAATTCCCAAATCTTCCACAAATCCCCAAATCCATCTCACATCCTACATCAAATTTGGTATCAGCCGAAGATCACATCTTCGCTCTTCCCGATTTTCAGATAAAAAACCGAAAACCGAATATGATCTTCAAGGGAAATTAGAATAAACATAGGATTGTTATTGTGGAATAGGGAAAAGATGAAATTTTTATGGAACTAAAGTGGAAATACAATGGATAAAGTGATCCCTTGCGAGAGGAGACCGCTCTCCTTATTTTGTATCTGAAATCAAAGCCTAAATCTCCCAATCTAGTGTTCTATGGACAACTAGAATAATTCTCTCACAATGATCGACATGAAAAATCCCAAACCCTGATTGTCACCTAATAAAACATGAAAGAGTACAAATTTCCCCGAAATTACAAAATTGCCTCTAATGGTCAAAATTGACAAAACCGCCCCTGGATCAAGGTGTGTGCCTCTATCGCCTTTGGTAGGTGATAACCGCATCACTACTCTCCCCAAAAGAGCCACATTGTCCTTTCAAGGTGGAAATCAAGAAACTGATGCCTGCCGAATTACTTCGAATGACTCCCGAGTAACATTATGGTCTTGTAACCCGAACTAATGAATCAGCACCTCTCTGGCATATGCACTTCCTTGACGGATCCCGTTTACTGCCAGCGGCTCCAAGATCACATTCATATCGTCTGTCAAGGTAGATGATAGCATCGATGAAGGGATATGCTCTCCAATCGCATGCCGCAACTGCGACACATGAAAGACATGGTAATGTGGTGGACGTCGGCTGTAGCTTCAATATTTAGTCCACCTGCCCAATATTAGCATCGACCTCATATGGCCCAAAGTAGCGAGCCGCTAGCTCCTCGTTGCACCAGTGTGTCAATGACCTCTGTTGATACAGCCTCAACTTCAAATAAATCTTGACCCCACTGCGAACTGCACATCTCGGCGATGTTCGTCTGCCTTGGACTTCATGATTTGATGTGCCCTAGACAAATACCGCTTTAACTCCTCCAGAACTCTATCTCTCTCAATGTAATGCTCCACCTGGGACACCGAGATCGAACTGTGCCCGTAGTGGATCAAGTGCGATGGATCTCGTCCATATAGAATTCTGAAGGGTGTAGTCTGCGCTGACGTATGATATGATATATTATACCTGTTACGACCTGATGGTCGGCCCAGAAAATGAAGGCCCAAATAGTTGAAGCTCAAACGAATAGCTGACCGTCCGGCATGGACAAGGGCGAGCCCAAATGAGAAGCTCGCCCCGCTAGTGAGAGGCTCGCCCAGCCAGTCGGGAAGCTTGCCAGCCAAGCGTAGAGATCGACCGACGCAGCGAAGCTCAGGAGGGTCGACCGAATGAAGCTTGGGACGCCAAGCTCGACGCTCTTCAAGGGCGACCCTTGGCGATATGTCAAACCCATAAATATCTCTTACCAAGTGACATATGGCCACATACGCCTCCAATTAATGCCCAAGATTAAAGACAAGAACTGATGGCCGTCCGTCGCGTTCCCATTAATGCCCGATTAAGGCGGTGTTAAAATATCTCTGACATCCTCACAGTCCCATCGATCCCCATTACTGCTTCAGCAAAGCGCCAGTTGGATCACAGCTAAGCAGAAACGACAGCTGATTGGACGACGATCAACCGACTCTTCCCACTATAAATACCCCCTACAGCCATCAATGAGGAGGTTGGATAGTAGAAATCTTAAAATCTCAATTATACACAAGGCTAGATATCGTCCACATATCTGCGCCTTCCACTCAAGCTCGCAACGTTAGGTCGCTCTACACTTAGATCGGCCAGTGTGTCCCGCCTCTTTCTAAGAAGTCGCCCACTAACTTCACCATCGGAGAGGCTACGAGTTGACAGCCAACTCAGCCTTTCTGACGAGCTGCTATTGTGCAGGAAGCTCGGACATCCTTCCAAGCGGTCGACGACCTTCGTGCGATTTTGAATTCGGTGTGCTAGCCTCTACAAAAGCCCAATTAACATGTAATCATCGTACCATTGATTCACAGTATACAAATCTCATTGTTAGGCGGATTTGACCCGCAAAAATACCAATACTCTGCCCATGTCAACCACCTAGCACACTGCTTAGGGGTCTCTAACATAAAGCAACGTATGTACATTTCAATACTCCTGTTGACAATCTCACTATGGCCGTCGGTCTGTGGGTGATAGGTTGTACTTCTCTTAAGGATCGTCCACTGCACCTTGAATAGGCTCTCTTCAGAAATGTCTCATAAACACCCGATCCTTGTCAAAAACGATAGATTCATGGAACCCTTGCAATCGCACTATCTCCTTCACGAACGATGGCGCCATTGTCTCCACCGTGTAGGGATGCATGAGTGCCACGAAATGGGCATACTTGCTAAGGTGATCAACCACAAGGATGACTGATAATCCATCTGATCTCAGTAGCCTCGGGATGAAGTCCATGGTGATTTCCTCCCAGACTGTCAGGAAGAGAACGGCCATAGTAAATCCACCGGAGCCATCGCCAAGATTTGTGACTTTGGCAGACGTCACAATTTTCCATCAGCTGTGCTGTCTCTCCTCATCCCGGTCCAATAGAGCTCTTTGGCCATCCGCCTGTAGATTTGTTCCACCCCTAAATGTCCTCTGATCCCGCTGCCATGAAACTCCTAAAAGATTAATGGAATATGCAATGAAGTCCTATGCAATACCATCCATCCCTGGTACAACAATCGTTGTCCATCCAAAGTATATCTCGGGTGCTCCGTCGACCCATGCAGCAATGGCGCTCATATCTGTGCCAATCTCTCATCAGCATGTATCTCCCTCAACAAGGGCTTCCATTCTAGCAGCATTAGTACTGATAAAGCTATTATATGTATCATCTCCTCTCTATGGGATAGAGCATCTGCTGCTTTGTTCTCCAAACCCGGCCTATACTGGATCTTGAAAGTGTGCCCCAGAAGCTTGGATAACCACCTCTGGTGCTTCTACGTAATCATCCGCTGCTTCAATATATACTTGAAACTCCACCGATCAGTGCGTACAATAAACTTCCTGCCAAGCAAGGCCGCCACTTCTGTACTACCAACACAATCGTCATCAATTCCTGCTCATACACCAATTTGAGTCGCGCTCATGTCGTCAAGACCTAACTGAAATATGTCACATGCCATTGATCCCGCATCAGAACTGCCCCAAGCCCGTAACCAGAAGCATCAGTCTCCACCACAAAAGGCCTGCTAAAATCAGGTATGGCGAGCACAAGCACCGTAGACATGGCCTGCTTCAAGGCCTCAAAAGCTCTGGTCACTTTCTCTCCCCACTGAAAACTATCATTCTTTAGTTGCTCGATAAGAGGACAGTCTATAGTCTTTTAGTTTTATTATTATTATTATTATATTTTGAGTTGTATATAGGTATATAGTTTATAGTCTTTTAGTTATTTGGAATCTTTTATTTATTTTGAACGTTTTTATTATTTTAGAGGTTTAGTCCCAAGTCGAACTGGATTAGGAAAAGGTTGTAAGCCAATAAAAAGGCCACTAGATGTATTTTATTTTTAATCCATGAATAGATAAATGGAAAAATTTTCCCAAACCTGAGAACGATCCCCTCCTTGGTGAGAAGCCTCGGAACCCTTTATAACACTTGGTGAGAATCTAAAAACCCCCTAATTTTTCAGCTCTTCCCTAAAAAATTTCCCCAAATCTTTCACCAATCCCCTTAATACATCTCGTACTACATCAACATGACATGCCAACACATAGCAAACTGTTAAAATCCATTGGACACATGTCCGATGCATGTCTAATTTGTGTATTAAGACCCTCATTAATGGAACTATGTCAAAATTAAAAAACAAACAGTAGATTCGTTTCCAACTCAAGTTCCATATACCAAAAACAGAACAGTATATGCCTGCAATAGATGTTTGACATCCCTCTAGACCATCCGCCTATGTAGCACAAGCCCTAATATCATGAACTAGCATCTGTGCTATAAGACACAAACACTTACTGGATATGTGCCAGGCACTAATCAATTGTATCCTCAAAATTATAAGGAAGTTCCTAAACATTTTTTGAGAATTGTTTGGACAATGCTTCTCAACTTAACACTCATTAAATGTTTGAACTTGAAATATACATGCCCTTTCATTTATGTATTAGATTATATTTTACTTCGTCAGGAAAGCGACTTTAATATATCAATTCTATACATGCTTATATCTAAAATAACCAAATTAAGCTATCCTTAAAGAAATTGAGAACCATGCCATATGCACATGTGACATAATTCTCATACGTTAGTTTCAGCATAATGTAAGCATTATACATAAATATATTATAAGAACCATGTCTACAACATCTATGTACATGCATGCATGTATGTTCTAGTAACTCTTATTTTTTTCCACATTGATCTTCATTCTTTCTATTACTTGCATTATTATCATACATAATCTATATTTATGTTGTCACATCCCATTACCTTATTAAGAAATTACCATGTATCCAAGCTCATGTCACCTATCAGTCCCACGTTTCGTATCAATCCCAAGAGTAACTCCAGTCCATAACATGCACATGTATCTTCCAGAGAAAAGATGACATTATCCAACGAATGGGAAGTGTAATAAGACATTAACAATTGAATATAAACATTTAACAGATACAGTTTAAAGAATGAGTTGTTTGCAAATACTCTATTTTTCTTGCATGCTGAGTTAGATGTACTTACACAGTTGTAGGAAGCAAGTGACTTTCTCCCTTTCTTGTCACTTTTGGTTTTGGTTGGCCAAACATCCATTTTGTTTCCAAAATCAATAGCGCCAATGGTAGGACTGTCAATGTGACACCATGCAAGTGCCACCCCATGAAATATGAAAATCTAATTTATTCTCAAAAAATGTAAAAATGGATCAAAATCTAACACAGTAAACCCACCAGTCTGTGGGAATTTGCTGATTTTTATTGTTGTTTTCTTAAGCAACTGATGGAGCACATGAATTAAAGAGCATGGTTTCACTCTCCCATTTTCTTGTGAGCCAAACAAGAGAAAAGTAATTCGAGGCTTTCCCTAGACAAGACAAACGGAAAAAATGGTATTTTGGAAACTGCTTAACTCATTTTAAATTAGACAGATTACTCCATTCTTATTCCAGGAACCAAACAAGCCCTCAAGTATAGAGGAAGTTTGGATCAGATGGATTCTCAAAACTGGTTCAGATTAAAGGAGGGTTCTCCCTAAAAGGAACAAAACTTTAAGCTTGCTTAAACAACTGAACAAACATGTGTACAATAAAGCTTGGCTCCTCCGGCTTGTTCTAGCATCCATAATCAAGCATAATCATCTGCCGCCCTGAAGATACAAAAGGCTTTATTGCAAAGCATGTGTGAAGTTCAACCTCTACTTAAGGTTTGTGAGAGATTTTTAGACCGACAAATAACAATAATAATTCCAAAATTCCAGTGAATATTTTCAATGGGTTTTCAAAATGCCTATAAACCATGACTACCTGAAAAAAAACACCTCTTTGATATAAAAACTTAAATATTTCCTTCAATTTATACAGGATAGCATGTTTTATATGAAACCTTAAATGCTTCCAAGAGTAGCTATCAACAAGAAAAACTAGAATGAGGTCTATAACCCCTATTACTTTATAACATTCACTGAGAACATTTATAATTGTAAATTATTAAAAAAGATATTCAAAACAAATTCCTGTTCTAGTTCAATAACGTGTTCCACTTCCAACTATGGTTGTAAATCGATATTTGAAATATCCGATCCACTTTGCATCCGCATCCTTTTAAGCAACTACAATTTGAAACAATCCACTCCGTATAGTTATTGCTTCACTTTGTATCCGCTTATAAACAAAGACGATAGGAATATTATGGTATCCCCTACATTTAATATCCTCTTCCTATAAATCATGTACGTTATTTATGTATTTTATTTTTAATATATTATCATCACCATAACAGCCTTCATCCTAAAAATTGGGATCAGTTTTATGGACTAATGAAAAAAAAATGTCAGGTTATATATATATATATATATATATATATATATATATATATATATATATATATAGGGCAATCTTCCATTGCGAAAAAGTGGTGCGAAAGGCCGTGCGAAAACATTTTTTTTATTTTTTTGAAATTTTTTTTTTCAAAAATTCTTTTTTTGATGTTTAATCCATACAAATATATGCCCTAGGGAAAATAATGGGTGAACCCGTTGGGCATTAGAGCACACATCCACCCGTTACAAATTTAACGGTCTCAAAACGTGCGAATTTGATGAAATGTCTTGATCGAAGGCCAAATGACATTATTTCTCAACGATTATTTTTTGAGGGGGTATAACAACATATAATGAGGGTGGAAAAAAGAATTTTTGAAAAAAAAAATTTCAAAAAAAACTAAAAACATTTTCGCACCGTGCGAAATGTTCTCATTTGAAGATTTACCTATATATATATATATATATATATATATATATATATATATATATATATATATATATGATGATGATGATGATGAATATGCAAGTCAGTTAGCGAAGGAGAAAATTTTCTCCTTGGCTAGCTCACGCAACCCAACTCCCTACTATGTTTTCAACGATCAGATCCATTCAGAGTGATCGTCATGTTCTTAAAACCCCCCCAAAATACCAATTTTCAAATGATCTTAAGGGTTTTGATCATTCATCTCGCAATTTTAAAATGTTCTGTTACGATGAAACCATTAAACTTATGACACAGATGAACAAACAAACCTCATTGGATTTACTTGAAAATTGATAGTTTGACGTTTTAGAACATGAAGATCAAAATGAACAGATCGGATTGAATGAAAAAATATGGGGATGTGTTTTTTACGCTAGCCAAGGAAATTTCCTCCTTGGCTAGCGTACGCTTACTTTACTATATATATATAATGGGTATCATATGACGTATGAGGCTAGGCCTTATATGCATCTCAAAAACTACACCCTTATTTTTTCAAACGATCGAAGCTGTTCTTTTTTATTTTCATATTCTAAAACCCCAAAACATCGAGAACCCAAGGGGTTTTACATTCATCCAACTTTGCAAAAAGTTCTATTCCAATGACCCGTTAAAGTTATGATGGGTGGACGAAAAAAAATACATTAGGTTCGATTGATATTTGGTATTTTGGGATTTAGAATATAAAGATCAAAATGAATTGTTTTAATCATCTGAAAAATACGAGAGAATAAAGTTTTCAAGGTTGCATGTGAAGCTAAGCCTCATTTGTCATATAATACACATTATTCACACACACACACAAAGCATGTTGTTCTCATTTATAAAGTAGTAACTATTTTCTCTAAATTTGGGGCTATGGTAGTTCATGAAGTGTTCTGATTCGGGTGTACAAGAAGCTCATTCTCTTTTTATAGGAGCTTCTTTTCCCATGTTGGGTTTCTTTTTCCAATTGGGAGCTACAGTGTAAGCTACATGCCTTCCTAAAAAGGAAAAAATGAAGCTATATTCTTTCAGTTTGGTACTATAATACTAGTAATTTACAATATTAATAGATTTCGGTTATATTAATCATCAAGCTGTGTCAGATACGTATTGAAAACATGTGTCAGACATGTATCCGATACGGCACGTATCATTGTAAGCCATGACCATACCATTTGCCACATAATCTAGTAACCTAGATACGCTTCAACTAATGTAACCTGAATGTATCGTCAAATTACGCTTTTCATTCAAAATGCCATGCTAGGCTATCATCAAGTAAAAAACAAATATGTCACAACAAAGCTAAAACTACCAGACATCAATATTTTTACCAACTATTTACGAATGTAATCCATAACATCAAAATAATCAAGAAATCAAGTGAAAGATTGGAACCTATAAAGATTATCTCTCATGCCCCCAATTTTATCCTCTTAGCCTCTCTACTTTTCTCGTCTCCTTCAATCATGACCGGCCTCTTCTTCTCCTCCTCGGCTGCTGCATCATATATCGGCAATGCCACCGACTCCGCAGCCTTGACATGAAAACCCCTCACATTCCCCCACTTCTTAGGCACGTTCTCCACCGCCCCCTCCACCGCGGCAGTCACATTCTCCGCAATCTCCTCCGCCACCATCCCTGCCCGCCCAACTCTAATCCCGCAACACGTCCCGCCCCGAAAGCTCATCACCGTTGACCCAACGCTCCTCCTCACCGCCTCCGGCCACGACTTCTTCCCCATATCCACCACCTCCACGACACACGCCCCATTACTCCCCTTCTTCTTGGGGAGCTGCTTCACAATGCGGCGATCGACAAGCAAGAGGCCGCTGGGGGTTTCGCCCTGGGCTCGGATCTCGGAGAATGGGATGATGTTGTCGACGGGGAGGGAGTGGGTGGAGATGGATGAGAGGGAGTGGGGCCCGCGGTCGTCGAAGAGGAGGGAGGTCTGGGAGTGGAGGGAGTGGGGGATGGGGATGGGGAACGAGAGGTGGCGGCCGCGGTGGGGGATTTTCTTGAGGGTTAGGACGAGATAGATAAAGATATCGTCCTTGTTTGGCTTATTCTTGGAGCTGAACCATTTGAGGATGGAGTTTATTGCTCTTGTGATGGTTTCTTTGGGGATTTCTCGAGGCTTCGCCATGGCGAGATCTTGCTTCTTGGGGGGTATGAGTAAAACCCTAGCAGAAAAGGGATAGGTAATGAGTTTTTGGGCTTCAGGCAAAAAGCTCAGTTAGGGCTTGACCAACTCGGGGCCCACTTGAGGAACACCAGAACCCAGGGGCGCCAATTGTCATTATACTAGTAACCCGTGCACAAAGTGCGCACGAACACACCCAATAATCAACCCATACAATCAGAACGCGGAACCCACCCCTGTATTTCGATGAGTGCAAAAACAGATGAAACTGAGAAGGGTGGGTTTGAGTATGTATATTTAGGGCTGTTGACGAACAGAACGTTCGACAAACTACTCGCGAACAAGCTCGGTACATGTTCGTTTACGTTCGTTCAGGAAGCTTAATGAACAAGCTTGAACGGATTTTTAGAGCTCGTTAGTAAACGAACAGAGCTTGAACATAACTGTGTTCGTTCATTTATGTTCATGAACAAGCTCGTTAAGTGTTTGTGAACAAGCTCGTTAAGTGACATTCGTGAACAAGCTCGTAAAGTGTTCGTGAACGAACATGTACTGAAAATAGTAAATTTAGACAAATACTATATTTTTTACTATGCTTGGAATGGATGCTTGTAATGGGACTTATGGAGCTATTATGCTGGATTTATTTGTTTTTATCCTGCAAATATTTAATCCTTTTATTTAATTGATTTAGTCATTGGCAATTATGTTTAAATATTATTATTCCTGATTAAAAATTGACGTTCGTTTGTTTGATTGAAAATCTGTTCATGAACAAGATTGATTGTGTGTTCACGAACATGTTCCTGAACATGTTCACGAACAAGCTCGATAAGTCTTGTTAACGAACAGAACGTTCGATTCACTACTCATGAACAAGCTCGGTAAATGTTCGTTTACGTTTGTTTACGTTCGTTCGATAAGCTTAACGAACAAGCTTGAACAGGTTTTTAGAGCTCGGTTAGTAAACGAACAGAGCTTGAACATGGATCTTGTTCATGAACAAAACCAATCTCCCTGTTCAAGCTCGTTCAAGCTCGTTCGTCAACAGCCCTATGTGTATTGTCTTGTGGTTTTTGGTTTCTTTGATTGTGGTGTGATTTTGGGTGTTTTGGGTTTGTGTGTGTTTTGGTGGGTTGGGTGAGGTTTTGAGTTTTTTGGGTTTTGGGTTTAAGGAGGATGTCTCATATGGCGATGTGACATTGCCACATGAACAAATTCAAAAACATCCCTCAATTGTAATAAGACTAGTCATAACTCGTGCCCGCGGGCACAGTGAATTTAAGATTTTTTCCCGCAAAATCTTTCTCTCCGAAAAAATAGTTCTACATCCAAAATTTAAAAGAACAACAAATTAGTGTAAAAAATTTAGAGGCACGGCCGCCTTCGATGAGGAACAATAAATTCGGTGTGCATTCGGCGCAGAACAACAAATTAGCGTATAAAAATTTAACGGGCGCCTTCGGCGGCTGGTCAGACCTCTGCTTGACGCCCAAAAAGCTCAGCCCGCCTCATTGAATGCACATTCCCTGTGTTTTTTTGTTTCAATTTTTTTGGGTCAGCCGAAATAAAGTTCTCTTTTGCATACTTGTAATTTAAGTTGCATATTTTTTGTGTTTCATTTTTGTGTGTGTTTTTTTTTGGATTTCATTTTTTTGGGTCTCATTTTTTGGGTCATTTTTGAATGAAGGGTATTAAGTGCCGATGCTGTCAATTTCAAAAAAGAAAAGCTTTTGTATTCTCCTAACAAACTTCTCTTCAACCCAAAAATTTCCCCCCAAAACTTGACATGACACTACCACATAAGACAAATTCAAAACCTGCCCTCAATTGTAATATAGATATCCAAGGGATTTGCAATTTGCACATACATTTTTGTTGAAGTTCACAGACCACTTATTTACAAGTTTGTCATTTAAAAAATTTGCTGAGTTCATATACCCCTCCCCCTTCGCGTCGCCGTCCCCCTTCGCGTCGACGTCCCCCTTCTCCACCGCCGCCGCCGAGGACCCCATTGCCGCCTCCTCCTCCCTTCGCTAGCGGAGTTGTAGACAACAGAGGATCTGAGCTAGTGTTAGGGTTCGGATCAGGCTCAGATGAAGAGCACGAAGGGATCATCGACGCGGCGCGAAGGGATAATCGACTCAATACAAATTCTAATCCCCTGAGAATGAAGGCTGTTGAGTCATTAGGCCGGCATTCGAGATAACTCGAATGACAGATAACTAAAGCCCACGAGGCCCACAAGGGAAGCCTGACTTCGACTCAGTCAAAGCCCAATGGCCAGTCGACCGTTGAGTCTACCTCACTCGAACATGGAATTAAAGGTGGGCTCATAATTCGCGGAAACGTGCACACCATTTACTCCTATTAAAGGGGAAAGATCGTGGCCCCATTATGAGTGGCCATTATCTCCCCAACGTCTCAAAAGGGATCCTGAACGCCTACAAATACAAGGAAGGGGCACATCTCCAAGGTACGAGGTCTAAGACATAGAACTCTACATTCTCATATTTCTTATACTTTCGAGCTTGCGCCGCCAGTCCTGAGACGAACCTTCGTTGGTCGATCTCAGCTGCACCAAGCTCCCTCTCTTTCTTAACTTCACATACTAACTTAAGCATCGGATGGGATTTGGGTCGGAACCTAGATCTGAACTGTCACGCCCCGCTTCCCAAAAACGTGGAGGCGAAGCGTGAGAAGGTCCGCTCAGACTTGAAGCTACAAAGCTTAAGTCCGATAAGCGTCAATCACTTTAAACTGCAGGTCCTTGCAACGCGAAACGAAACAAAGATAATAATAACGAAAAGAGACAAAAGAAACATCTCAGAATATCCATAATAATACATCTCAACATCGCAGAAAAGCCACCAGGCCAAAATAAAAGAGTCTAAAAGAGGCCCAGCATGGCCAACAAAGTACAAAGTACGAAAACAAGGAAATGGTGCAAGCACCGACAATTAACAGCAACCTAAGCAAAAGCAAGTAAAATCAGTCTCTAAGACTGGTCTCCGGTGTCCTCGAACTCCTCGACGAACGTATGCTCGGGCTCAACGTCAGCAAACACCTCGTCCTCAGCAACTGTCTCTGGCTCAGGGTCTAACATGTGACACCCAAAAGAGCAAGGGGCACATGTCAGCAAGTCTAAAAGACTTGTGCAAGTGAAACTGAGAGTACAAGTAAACAACCTAGCAGTTCTAGCATGATGCAATGACATGGCAGTTTAAGTAATGAGTGCAACAGGTAAAGTAAAGTAAAGTAAAGTATGAGCATGGCATGACATTCACAAGACAAGTACAAGACAAGGAAAGTAAGCACCTCGTGCACAGAGATTCCGTCTTTTAGCTAGAGTGGCTGCGCGGGCCAACTCCTAAGCTCAAGCGACCGTTTATCCCTACCCCTCCACGTGTATCGAGCCAGGGCCTTACCCCCGAACTTGGAATGCTCGCTTCTGGATCACGAGCCAGGAAGTGTTTTTAACAAGTATGGCGTAGGGGTGCACCTAGCCGGACAAGGAGTACAAGTACAAGTATTGTAGCGTGTGCTACGAATGCGACATTCAATGCATGGATGACATGACATGTCAAGGTAGTAAAGTGTACAGGTAAGAAAAGTAAACGTGACAGTTTAGTATGCATGAACAACAAGTTTAAAGGTTGGATCTAGCTTCGTTGTCAAGCTAGATCAATTAGGTGACGGATCTAGTTTCGTTGTCAAACTAGATCAAGTAGGCGTCTAGTCAGCTATCATTTCACTGACTAGTCTCTTTTACGCTAGAAACAAGTAAATGGCCTAAAAACATGGCTCTAAGCAAGACTTGGCAAGTTTCACTTGCCTGCAACTATCACGTCAAGAAAACACCGTCCAACGAGTCCAAAGTCACGATTCCTACGTGCACCAGTCCACCGGCCTACATCCGTTTTATTAATCTTGATTAGTGATTGCTAAAACATTTAAAATACTTTAAAATACTGATTTTTAATCTTGGTTAGCATGCAATTTGGTTGGGGGTCCTAGGGGTGCAAAACGTTACCTCCACACGACGCGAAAGCTACACCGGCGTCGGGTAGCGACGCCGGGGGTTGGAATAAAAGATCGCGCTCCAAGTCCAGATTCCAATTAGATTCCTCGCTGGAAATTTCAGAGCAATCAACCCGGGCGACGATTCCAGATTCCAAAGATCGCACGTGCGACGACGGGCTACGACGTGCGACGACGGGCTACGACGTGCGACGACGTCGTACGCGGCAAGTCGTCGAAGAGAACGCACCTAGGTGGGGCCCACAGTAGTCCTAGGGACCTTTGGGGGACCCACAATAACTCTGGAGAACTTGGGGGGCCCACGGAGGCAAGTGGTGCGACGGATGCGGGGTTGCGACGAGTGGCTCTCGGTCGTACAGCCTCGGTGCGGGGAGATCTCTCGGTCAGACACTAGGAACGGCGCTGTGCGACGCTTTGGGTCGGTCGCAGCAGCGGGGGCGGGCGCTTCCTTCGGTCAGACCGGTCGGGGGCTTCGGTCGTGCGCTTGGGATGCGAGGCGGGCGATGTTGCAACGTTGCAACGTCGGTCGCTGCGGGCGGGGCGACCGGTCAGACGCGGAGCGATGCGGGGCGACAAGGCGGGTCGGTGCGGAGCGCTGTGCGGAGCGGGGTGCGGGCCAAGCGGTCGGTCAGACCGAGCGAACGGGGCGGTGCGGTGCGGTGCGATGCGAGCGACGATGGCTGTGGGGTTGGACTTCGGTCGGAGCGGGGGAACGGGGGCGTTTCCTTCGGTCGCTGCGGTGGCTGAACGTCGCAACGTTGCGACGAATCGTCGCAACGTCCAATTTTGCTTTTGGAAGAGGCTAGGGCTAATTTCTTGTGAAAATAGGTCTTCCTAGGGGTTGCTTATATAGTATAGGTGGGTTGACTTGGTCTAGGGCTTAATCTAATAGGATTAGAATATTAAAATAATTTAAAATTTGAATTAAAACTACTCCAACTCACCCAAGGGTTTGACTTGGTCCAAATGAGCTGGAAATTGGCTCAAAAATTCCTTAAAACGTTTAAAACTCAAATAAATTTTATTTGGCCGAAAATAATTTATAAATTAATTATTAAAAATAATATAAAACTTGTTAAAAATATAAAAGTGGTCAAATAAACTCCAAAAATTATAAAATAAATATCGTGGTGCTCGTGACGACGAATGTGAGCTAACTAAGAAGACGGATCTCAAATTCGACGTCGGACGACGAAACTAAAAATAGAAACGTCTCCCGTCAAGAGTGAGAATCGTCACGTCTCATCGAGTAAGTTTAAATTGTGGAAAAACGACTCGAGAAGTGTCGTTCCAAGATAGTGCCACTATTTAATACTCTCAGAGACGTTCACAACGGCATATCACACAAAAGTGTTCACAATCAAATAAAGTCTAAAATAAACACGTGCACGACCAAAAGCACGTGCACGAACAAAGTACAACGAAAACGTACCGTTACATCCTCCCCACCTTAGAAATGATTCCGCCCTCGGAATCATCATCAAGCACTACTCGGGAAAAGGTGCGCGAAACGCTCTCTCATCTCATCTTCACGCTCCCAGGTGGACTCACCAGGGGAACCATGACGCCACTGCACTCGAACCAAGTCGACGGTCTTATTCCTCAACTGCTTCTGTCGACGATCCAGAATCTCGACGGGCTGCTGATCATAAGACAGATCCGGACGAACCGTAATCTCCGAGAAATCCACAGCGTGAGAGGGATCACTAACGTATCGACGTAACTGAGATACGTGAAATACGTCGTGAACTCCCACAAGCGACGGTGGCAACGCCAAGCGATAAGCCACAGCTCCAACTCTCTCCAGAACATCGAATGGTCCAATGAACCTCGGACTCAGCTTGCCTCTCTTCCCGAAGCGAATAACTCCGCGGTTCGGAGAAATTTTCAGGAATACATGATCGCCAGGCTGAAACTCCAAGGGCCTCCGCTTAGCATCTGCCCAATGCTTGAAACGGTCCTGCGTAATCCTCAGCTTCTCTCGAATATTCCTCACCACATCCACGGCCTCCACGATCATCTCCGGTCCTAACAGCTCCCGATCTCCAATGTCATCCCAGCTCAGTGGCGATCGACATTTCTTTCCATATAGCGCGGCGAAAGGCGCCATTCCAATACTTGCCTGGTAGCTGTTATTGTAGGCAAACTCAACGTGATGGAGATGATCCTCCCAAGATCCCTTAAAGTCCAACATGCAAGCTCGCAACATATCCTCCAAAATCTGAATCGTCCTCTCGGACTGGCCATCCGTCTGTGGGTGGTACGCCGTGCTGAAACTCAGACTCGTACCCAAGCTCTTCTGCAGACTCTGCCAAAACTGAGATGTGAATCTCGTGTCTCTGTCCGACATGATACTCACGGGGACTCCGTGAAGTCGTACGATCTCCTGCACGATTCACGTTACATCACTATCTAAACTAGTAAAAGGAAATAGAAACGGGGAGTAAACGAATTTACCTCCATGTATCTCCTCGCTAGCGTCTCAGTAGACTGTCCTACTCTGAAAGGAATAAAGTGCGCAGATTTGGTCAACCGGTCTACGATCACCCAAATCGCGTCGTTTTGTTTCGGACTCCGAGGTAGTCCAGTCACGAAATCCATAGTGATGTGCTGTCACTTCCACTCCGGAATCGGAAGCGGTTGCAGCAACCCTGCCGTACGCTGATGCTCCGCCTTTACTTGTTGGCAAACCAAACACTTGGCTACACTCCGAGCCACACTCCTCTTCATTCCATGCCACCAAAAGTTCAGACGAAGATCCTTGTACATCTTGGTCCCACCAGGATGCACAGAATACGGCGAACTGTGTGCCTCCACCAATAATTCCTCTCTGATATCTCCAGCTGGCACACACAACCTGGCTCCAAATCTCAACGAACCATCCTCGTGGATCAAAAAGTCAGTCCGCAGACCGGCTTCCACCTGCTCCCGAATCTTCACCAGCTTAGCATCTCCAGCTTGCACAGCTTTGATCCTATCCACGATCGACGATTGTATCTGCATGCTCATCATCAAAGAAGTCTCTCCCGGAAGGATAATCTCAATACCAGCCTCGCAAAAATCCTGCTGCAATCTCCACTGCGAGGTCAACATCATCACCGCTGGAAGCCTGCTCAGCGCATCCGGAACTACATTCACCTTGCCAGGGTGATACTGCAAGTCAATATCATAGTCTGCCATGAGCTCCAACCATCGACGCTGTCGCATGTTGAGCTCCTTCTGAGTAAAGATATACTTCAAACTTTTGTGATCAGTGAAGATCTTCACCTTCTCACTCAGCAGGAAGTGCCTCCAAATCTTCAGCGCAAACACGACAGCAGCCAACTCCAAGTCATGTGTCGGGTAATTCTTCTCGTGAGCCTTAAGCTGACGAGAACCATACACAACCACATGCCCATGCTGATGCAGCACACACCCTAAACCCTTTCCAGAAGCATCACAAAAGATCTCGAATCCTCCACTCCGGTCAGGCACAACAAGTACAGGGGCAGTCGTCAACCTCTCTTTCAGAGTACCAATAGCCTTCTCGCAATCATCAGACCAAACATAAGGCACATCCTTTCGCGTCAGTCGGGTCATCGGCTCAGCAATCCGAGAAAAGTCCCTAATGAAGCGCCGATAATATCCTGCAAGCCCAAGGAAACTACGAATCTCTGACGCCGACTGCGGAACCGGCCACTCTTTGATAGCCACAATCTTCTCGGGATCCACAGAAATCCCATCACCAGACACCACATGCCCGAGAAAGGCAACTCTATCCAGCCAGAACTCGCACTTGGAATACTTAGCATACAAACGATGCTTCCTCAAGATCTCCAACACTGTCCTCAAGTGCGAGGCATGCTCTTCCTCCGACTTTGAATAGATCAGAATATCGTCAATGAAGATGACGACGAACTTGTCTAGAAGGTCGTAGAAGACCAAATTCATCAGGTTCATAAAGACTGCGGCGCATTGGTTACGCCGAAGGGCATAACCACGAACTCGTAGTGACCATACTTCGTCCTGAAAGCTGTCTTCGGGATGTCGTCCTTCTTCACCTTAAGCTGATGGTAACCACTTCTCAAATCCAACTTAGAGAACACCCTCGATCCTCCGAGATGATCAAAGATGTCATCTATCCGAGGCAAGGGATATTTATTCTTGATAGTCACAGCATTCAGCTCCCGGTAATCCACACACATGCGACGCGAGCCATCCTTCTTCTTTACCAGCAACACCGGTGCTCCCCACGGAGACACGCTAGGATTGATGTATCCTTTCTGCAAAAGCTCGTCCAGCTGCCTGCGCAACTCCTCCAACTCTGCTGGAGCCATCCGATACGGCGCCTTCGAAATAGGCTGCGCTCCCGGCATAAGATCGATCGAAAACTCGAGAGCTCGATCGGGCGGCAGTCCTGACATCTCCTCAGGGAAGACGTCGTCGAATTCACGTACCACAGCTGGTCTATCCTGCTCCATCTGCATAGCAACAAGCTCCATCGGTCTGGCCCGAAACCTGACAGGGCCAAGCGAACTGCTACCTCGACTGAACTCAAACACCGGATGTCCGGGGATCTCGAACACCACTTTCTTCCTCCGACAATCGATCGTAGCATAGAAGCTCGCAAGCCAATCCATCCCGAGCACGGCATCGTAGTTGATGATGTCGTGGACAATAAAGTCAGCATAAAGCTCATGTCCACAGACCACCAAAGGGCAAGAAGTGCACCCACGATGCACCGAGATCACGCCATTTCCCGTAACGATGTTCCAACTCTTGGGAAGAGAGGAAGTCGTCAAGGAATGCTTCTCCACGAAGCTCCGAGAAATAATGCACATCGATGCACCTGAGTCAAAGAGGACTCGTGCAGGAAATGTGCACACCAAAATCACACCTATCAACAATCTAACAATCAAACCCTATTCTAACAAACAAACATATGCAAGCAACAAACATAAGCAATCAACCAAACTATCTAAGGAAGGAAACAACTAGTTTGAGAGTTACCTGCGATAACCTCATCCACAGCCTCGCTCTCCACTGCCGTCATCAGGTAAGCCTGTCTCCTCGGCTGCACGGCCTGCTGAAAGGCCTGCCTCTGAGGAGCGAGAGGTGCTCCACGACCTGCAGGTACAGGTGCTCTCTGCTGCAACGGCTGTGCGGCGACTGGATCCTTCCAAGGTAGCTTAGAACTCGGGCAATCCTTCATAGCATGAGTAGGGTCTCCACAGACCAGGCACTGTCCCAACATCTTTCTACATTGATCCTTGATATGCCCGGTCTTGCCACAGAAATGGCAAGTCTTCAGAGTAGGCCCACCTGGCCTCTTGAACTGCACCGTCTGATTAGGCCTAGACCCAAGCCTAGCCACTCCTCTGACCTGCTCCATAGGCCTCTTTTCAGCTCCAGAAATCAGTCCTCTCTTCTGCTTCGCAATCCTCTCCTGTCTCCGAGCAGCTACCAGTAACTTCTGATATGACTCCATGTCCGTCGTAGACACCAGACTCTGCAAGTCTAGAGAAAGACCCTGCAGAAACATCTGAGCCTTCTCCTCAGCATCCTCTACCATCTTCGGCGCGAAGCGGCTCAATCTAGTAAACTCCTGGTGGTACTGATCCACCGACAGACTCCCCTGCTTCAGCTCAATGAAGCGCTGCAACATCTCCCTCCTAGCAGCCTTCGGAAAGTACTCCTCATCGAATCTAGACTTGAAAGTGGCCCAAGGTATAGGGCTCACCAACAGCTCCTCCTCAGCATCCCACCAGTTTCGGGCATTATCCTTAAGCTGCTTCTTCGCCAGATCAACCCATCCAGCCGGATTGACCTTCGACATCTTCAGATTATCCTCGGTGTTTCTGATCCACTCCTCTGCAGCCAACGGTCCTTCAGATACATCAAATTAAGTCGGGCCCAGCTCCCGAAACTGCTTCGCTCCTGGCTCGAAGCGAGGAGCACTCTGAGTGTTCTGGAGCATGCCCTGCTGCACCTGCATCATCTGATGCATCATCCTCATGATCTCAGCATTGGTGGGCTCTCTATCTGGCTCCTCAGCACGATTGGGCCCACTGCCAGATCGGGTCTGTCGTCGTCCAGCCATCTAATGACATAGAAAAAGAACAAACAAATTAGACTCAAAGCTTAATGACTTGGATGTTGCAATTTATTTAATGGATATTCCGTTTATTATCGTTGTTCCGTTAGTTCGCAATCGCAAGATAGGACCTGCATAGGCCACCAACAAAACCTGTCACTCCCCGCTTCCAAAAAACGTGGAGGCGAAGCGTGAGAAGGTCCGCTCAGACTTGAAGCTACAAAGCTTAAGTCCGATAAGCGTCAATCACTTTAAACTGCAGGTCCTTGCAACGCGAAACGAAACAAAGATAATAATAACGAAAAGAGACAAAAGAAACATCTCAGAATATCCATAATAATACATCTCAACATCGCAGAAAAGCCACCAGGCCAAAATAAAAGAGTCTAAAAGAGGCCCAGCATGGCCAACAAAGTACAAAGTACGAAAACAAGGAAATGGTGCAAGCACCGACAACTAACAGCAACCTAAGCAAAAGCAAGTAAAATCAGTCTCTAAGACTGGTCTCCGGTGTCCTCGAACTCCTCGACGAACGTATGCTCGGGCTCAACGTCAGCAAACACCTCGTCCTCAGCAACTGTCTCTGGCTCAGGGTCTAACATGTGACACCCAAAAGAGCAAGGGGCACATGTCAGCAAGTCTAAAAGACTTGTGCAAGTGATTTGAGAGTACAAGTAAACAACCTAGCAGTTCTAGCATGATGCAATGACATGGCAGTTTAAGTAATGAGTGCAACAGGTAAAGTAAAGTAAAGTAAAGTATGAGCATGGCATGACATTCACAAGACAAGTACAAGACAAGGAAAGTAAGCACCTCGTGCACAGAGATTCCGTCTTTTGGCTAGAGTGGCTGCGCGGGCCAACTCCTAAGCTCAAGCGACCGTTTATCCCTACCCCTCCACGTGTATCGAGCCAGGGCCTTACCCCCGAACTTGGAATGCTCGCTTCTGGATCACGAGCCAGGAAGTGTTTTTAACAAGTATGGCGTAGGGGTGCACCTAGCCGGACAAGGAGTACAAGTACAAGTATTGTAAGGTGTGCTACGAATGCGACATTCAATGCATGGATGACATGACATGTCAAGGTAGTAAAGCGTACAAGTAAGAAAAGTAAACGTGACAGTTTAGTATGCATGAACAACAAGTTTAAAGGTTGGATCTAGCTTCGTTGTCAAGCTAGATCAATTAGGTGACGGATCTAGTTTCGTTGTCAAACTAGATCAAGTAGGCGTCTAGTCAGCTATCATTTCACTGACTAGTCTCTTTTACGCTAGAAACAAGTAAATGGCCTAAAAACATGGCCCTAAGCAAGACTTGGCAAGTTTCACTTGCCTGCAACTATCACGTCAAGAAAACACCGTCCAACGAGTCCAAAGTCACGATTCCTACGTGCACCAGTCCACCGGCCTACATCCGTTTTATTAATCTTGATTAGTGATTGCTAAAACATTTAAAATACTTTAAAATACTGATTTTTAATCTTGGTTAGCATGCAATTTGGTTGGGGGTCCTAGGGGTGCAAAACGTTACCTCAACACGACGCGAAAGCTACACCGGCGTCGGGTAGCGACGCCGGGGGTTGGAATAAAAGATCGCGCTCCAAGTCCAGATTCCAATTAGATTCCTCGCTGGAAATTTCAGAGCAATCAACCCGGGCGACGATTCCAGATTCCAAAGATCGCACGTGCGACGACGGGCTACGACGTGCGACGACGGGCTACGACGTGCGACGACGTCGTACGCGGCAAGTCGTCGAAGAGAACGCACCTAGGTGGGGCCCACAGTAGTCCTAGGGACCTT
This sequence comes from Scilla litardierei, assembly GCA_030789695.1. NCBI lineage: Eukaryota > Viridiplantae > Streptophyta > Magnoliopsida > Asparagales > Asparagaceae > Scilla > Scilla litardierei. The sequence continues at coordinate 106,177,448 of CM061141.1, forward strand.
TGGGGGACCCACAATAACTCTGGAGAACTTGGGGGGCCCACGGAGGCAAGTGGTGCGACGGATGCGGGGTTGCGACGAGTGGCTCTCGGTCGTACAGCCTCGGTGCGGGGAGATCTCTCGGTAAGACACTAGGAACGGCGCTGTGCGACGCTTTGGGTCGGTCGCAGCAGCGGGGGCGGGCGCTTCCTTCGGTCAGACCGGTCGGGGGCTTCGGTCGTGCGCTTGGGATGCGAGGCGGGCGATGTTGCAACGTTGCAACGTCGGTCGCTGCGGGCGGGGCGACCGGTCAGACGCGGAGCGATGCGGAGCGACAAGGCGGGTCGGTGCGGAGCGCTGTGCGGAGCGGGGTGCGGGCCAAGCGGTCGGTCAGACCGAGCGAACGGGGCGGTGCTGTGCTGTGCGATGCGAGCGGCGATGGCTGCGGGGTTGGGCTTCGGTCGGAGCGGGGGAACGTGGGCGTTTCCTTCGGTCGCTGCGGTGGCTGAACGTCGCAACGTTGCGACGAATCGTCGCAACGTCTAATTTTGCTTTTGGAAGAGGCTAGGGTTAATTTCTTGTGAAAATAGGTCTTCCTAGGGGTTGCTTATATAGTATAGGTGGGTTGACTTGGTCTAGGGCTTAATCTAATAGGATTAGAATATTAAAATAATTTAAAATTTGAATTAAAACTACTCCAACTCACCCAAGGGTTTGACTTGGTCCAAATGAGCTGGAAATTGGCACAAAAATTCCTTAAAACGTTTAAAACTCAAATAAATTTTATTTGGCCGAATATAATTTATAAATTAATTATTAAAAATAATATAAAACTTGTTAAAAATATAAAAGTGGTCAAATAAACTCCAAAAATTATAAAATAAATATCATGGTGCTCGTGACGACGAATGTGAGCTAACTAAGAAGAGGGATCTCAAATTCGACGTCGGACGACGAAACTAAAAATAGAAACGTCTCCCGTCAAGAGTGAGAATCGTCACGTCTCATCGAGTAAGTTTAAATTGTGGAAAAACGACTCGAGAAGTGTCGTTCCAAGATAGTGCCACTATTTAATACTCTCAGAGACGTTCACAACGGCATATCACACAAAAGTGTTCACAATCAAATAAAGTCTAAAATAAACACGTGCACGACCAAAAGCACGTGCACGAACAAAGTACAACGAAAACGTACCGTTACATGAACCCTCAACGTGTCCATGTGGTGCAGATCGACGGTCATCATCTAGCGTCTGTAAATAAGTGGTCTATGAACTCAGCAAAAGGGTCTGTGCAAATAGAAATTCTCATATCCCAAATGTTCAAATCCTATCTTTTGAATTTAGTATCATATTTATTATTTTTCATGAATTAATTTAAAAAATCGTGATCGTAAAGAAATATTCAAAATATCCGAATCCAACCGCATATGAATTTAGAGCCCTAGGGATCTTCTTGAGCTCTGGTGATTGGGCCGGTGGGTTCTAAATTCAAACAAAGATGAAGCCCTGGCAGTGGCCTTTCAATGATTAGGAAACTGCAGCAGTAGATTTTATCAACAACCAAAGCTTGTCGGAGATAGAAGCCGACATGATTGTTGGCATTAGATTTTAGACAACCTTGATTCAAGAACAATGCGTTTGGTTTAACTAAGCATCGGGTTGAGAATTTCCCCCATTTCTTCTATCCTTGGAATAATACCTAAATTCCGCCAAAAACATCAAGAAAAATTGATTTCGTCACCCTGTCACATTACGTGTACCCAAATTAACACAGATACTGCATTGCTTGCAAACTGATGTCTGCACATCACCTCGCATCAACCATACATCACTGTTGAACAGCAATGTAGCTAAGTTTAGTTGATCCATCAAAACAAAGGGTGTGAATGCTTTCAGCGCACAAACACCGGACCCTCGTCAAAAATCCAACATCCCAATGAGAAAAGGTGGTTGAAGGCCAACTCCCAAAGGGATCAATGGCAGCCTCACCAAAATTACATTCGGAGCTCTTTCTCAAAATATTAATTATAGGACCACACACCCCTTCATCGATCCCAATGCGAAGAGATCCGCCTCCCATTGGCTTGTGACTTTAGCGCAATGGACGGCAATCATTTAAAAAACAACATAGTGGCCTTTATCCAGCTACTAAAGCACAGAAGACAAGGCAGCGAAGTGCAAAGGACAAAAGCAAAATGTAGAAGTGAAGAAAAAGATCCAATTAGAAAGCCAATTTGAGCATTGTTTTACAGGTTGACAATTATCATAGCTCCTCACAGCATCTCTCTTACAATCACATTCATCGCCTTTTACGGCACTTATTGTGCTAAACAAGAACTCATCCTCCTCCCTTGTGCTGATGCTGGTACTAATTATTGTGCTCCCATTCGAAACAGGAGCAATTTCAACGCGGCTGCCGATGACAGCTGGCGTAGGTGACGCTTCGTCTGATGCACTCTGATTGTCATCAATTCGCACCGTCACCCAGTCCTCGTCCCACGTCCAATTGGGTCCGTTGGCTCCGTGTTCAAGCCGCTCACCGATCGCGTTGGGCTTGTTCGATGTAGATTCGAGAACGAAGTTGTTCTCTTCTTCATTGTCTGACTCTGACATCAACGAATCCCAGATGCTTCGATCCAGCGTGCTTTTCGGGGAAGTCCACCAACCGCCGGAATTCTCCGACAAGAACGGATGCTGCAACAGTTGCTCCGCCGTCCACCTCTCCCCTGCTTCTCTGCACAAACACTTCCCCATGAAATCCTTTCCCTCCTCGGATAGCCACGTCGGCACCTCCGGCACATCTCCTGAGAAGGCGACCCTGTGTATTAACGCAACGGCGTCCGTCGCGTCTGGCCAAGGGGCCCGCCCTGTGGCCATCTCAATGACCGTGCATCCGACGGCCCACACATCGGCCGGCGGCCCCTGAACCTCCCCCCTGGCGACCTCAGGCGCCATGAACATGGGGGTCCCCGAGAACTGCCCCCTCCTGCCATCTCCTTCAACGAATCTCGAGCACCCGAAGTCGGCGAGCTTCGCCCTGCCGTCGCATCCGAGGAGAACGTTCTGTCCCTTGACGTCGCAATGGGCGATCTTCTTGGAGTGGAGGTGAGCCAAGCCCATCACTATATCCCTAGTCCGGGCCCTGATCTGGGCCTCGCCGAGCTTGCCGCCGTTCTTCCTGATCTCGTCGATCAGAGACCCGCCGGGGGCGTACTCGAGGAAGAGATTGTAGAAGGTGCCGGAAGGCTCGGTGGTCACATCGAATCCAAGATAAGATATGATGTGGTGAGAGCCTGCAATGGACGAATGAATCCTCTGCTCGCGTTGCAAGAATTCAGATCGGGCGATGTCCGCCGACTTGACGGCGAACAATTCGGCGCCGGAGGAGAGGGAAGAAGAGGCAAGGAAGACGGTGGCGGTGGAGCCGCGGCCGAGGATCCGGCCCCTGCTCCAGTCTGTTGCTGATAGACCCATTTTTTTTTAAATTATGAGAGTTGGAGAGAGAATGAAACTACACGAGAGACGGAGAAGAAAATGAAATGGAATTGGGTTGAGCTTTTGGAGCGTGGCAACGCATAAATAGGAGGGGGGATGGTTTTAGGGAGGCGTGAGAGTAATAAATAAAGAAAGGTGAGAGGGGCGGCCGTCCAAAGGCCGGGAGAAGGGAAGGGACAGAGGAGGAAACTTCGCCACGTGCCGAAACGAGAGACGAGGGTTGACAGTGGGGAGAATTGGTAGGGAGTTGGCCGATTGGATGAACCAAAGATCAACGGATCTGGATTTGAGACCCATGAAGTTGGGGTTGACACGGCTGTCTGACCGACTCTTGGAGGATGAGAGAGAGAGAGAGAGAGAGAGAGGGTAAAAGTTGGTCACATGGTCATCATTATCTTCTTCAAATTGGCCCTCATTTTATCATAAATCATAATCATAATACAGTACAACTCAGCAATGAGCTCATCTTGGCATGAGTTGGAGTTTTTCCATTAGCAATTTAGCCATTTCAAAAAAATATGGTGCTTCGTAGAGACATGCCGCCTTGTATCAAGAACAGTCAAGAGTATTATCAAGGTTTATCTGATCTCGGTCGATGACATATCTGATGGGTTAAAGCCCGCATCGGCCTAATTAGGCCCGACACTGTCTATACAGTTTCCAAACGGGTTTCTAACCTTTTTGTGCGCGTCTGGATATAAAGTTGCATAACAAGTGCCGATGAAAAATAATTCAAAATGCAAAGAAACGGAGTTTGATCATGTAACGGATTGTTGTTGTACCAAAATTTGGGCGTTTGGTGGGACGAGTGGTGTTTTCATGACTTTTGGATTGGTGGTTAATTAGAAAGACCACCTAAGCTCCTTTGAGCTAACGGCAACACACCAACCATTTCACTGTTTTTTTTTTCTTTTTTGTTTTTTCCCCCGTTGTAGCCCTTCTACTATTTTATTTGGTTGTGGTTAGGGCAAATTTTTAATATTGATCAAAATTTAGAAATAAATTTTAAAACTGATCAAATTTAAATTTACTCATAAAAAACGACCAACTTCTCGCTACTTGGGTTTACAATTTGATTGTAGTTGTGTTTTTCGCATGTGGAATCCGACATGACGAGGAGTAAGTCAGTTTTTTTGTAATTAAATCTAAATTTGATCGGTTTTTAAAATTATTTTTTATTATTAGCTTATATTGAGAACTTGTTCTTGTTGCTATTGTTCTTGTTATCAATCAAATAGAACATCTGAATCCAAATTCAGCTAATCAAAAACATTGATTTAATGTACTAGTTTCGGCCATTGTTCCATGTTGTAGTAGTAGAAATTACTCGTGCACAAAGTGGACGAGAACCGAAAAAACCTCAATCATAGACCGAGGGACACACACACATGGTTAAAGGAAAAAAGAAGAGTGGACGTGAGTGTGGATATTGTATGTGGGTTAAAGAGAGAAAAGCCGTGGGTTAACATGCAAAAAAAAACTAGAGGCATAGTGGAGAACGCCCCAATAGAAAACATGTAAATAACTGGGCTGAGGGTACACCCGTAATTAAGTTGGGATGTGGTTTTTCCTTTTGAGGGGGTGTTTCCCCACTGCTGAAGTGACATACAACCACTTTAATAGTAATTACCATAGGTTAAAGTATATGGGTTTTGGGGGGGGGGGGGGGGGGGGGGGGTGTGTGTGTGTGTGTGTGTGTGTGTGAGAGAAGGGGGTGGGTGGGTAAGGGCATGCATCTGGACTCACTTTGCAAATGGCTAGTTGTGTGAAACCAATGGCACGAGTAGCACATTTTAACTACACGTGAGCCCCGTGGAGGCTTTCGCCAACTACGTGAAATGAGGGAGGTGTGCGTTCAAATTCCCCGCACCGGTCTTGTGGGTCCAATCCAATCTGAAAACAAAACTACTTATATGATGCTTCTAATCTGTTTCGGGTCAATCAAGCCTGCCCATCTGATGCGCTATAACAAATTATGTACCAAGGCATATTCTTTCTGAAGCTCTATATAAACGACCGATCATCTTCAACGTGGGGTAACTGGAAATAGGTATGCCTGACACTCTGAACTCAAGACTCGGCTAATGGAGATGCATACACAACGGGCTTATCCGTACGCCTCACACACCCACGGGTTATCTAACGCCCATCAACTCCTTCCTTCCATCAATGCCTGAGTTAGACGTTGAGGGTGGTCGGAGTATCCCTCCTCCCCTCCGGACTTGGGAGGTTCGTCCCCCAGACATCTGACGTCTTCGTCGCTCTCTTTCATGCACCTGACAAGTGGTCGGCCTGGCGAAACCATCCTGTTCGAACTCTCTGTTGCGAGAATACTTGCATCTGCCGGTTCGGCTCCGACGTCGGACGGCTCAATCCGGGTCCCACAAGATCCATGCATCAACCGTTACAACGAGATACGAGATTCCTTTCCCTACCCTTTTCCGTCTCCACGTCCAAAACTTCGTTCCCCTCCCCGTTCTTTCGAATTGTTGCCACCGGCGCAATTTTCTTGCAAAACGTGGAGATACCGCCACTCGGAGAGCTTGGGAGAGAGACTAAGCATCGTGTCATTCTTTCTTCCCAAATATAACGACAATATAATCTTCATTGCGAGTCCAAATCCTTACCCCCACGTGGCTCATCACTCCTCTACTCTCTCCTCCACGTGTCTGCCCAAAGACCCTGGAAACCTTGAGATCTGTACGCAAGCATAACGCACAAGCTTACAAACAATGAGTGAATCATCTCTCTCTCTCTCTCTCTCTCTCTCTCTCTGAGTGTTGGCTAATTTAAAAGGAAATTGAGGGAGAGGAGTGCTGAGTTGTTGCACCAAATTCGCACGTTTCTGTTTGATGGCCGACTTGGAGCCTTCCACCCTTGACTCGTGGCAGCACACCTGGCCTATGCTAACGAAAACTCACCAACCATAGCTCCCCATGAATTTATAACTTTGACCCTCTTAAAAAAAATTAAATGAGTCATTTGCTCCGTGAGTTTGACCCCCATTAATTTCTTTAATTTTTTTTGTTACTTAACCTGATTTTCGAATAAATAACCATATCAAGCGCATAGAGTCGTGGCAATTTGAATAGTGCAAGGCAGGCTACATGAGAAAAAGAAAGCGAACGATCAAAGACCGGAGGTTATAACTAACCAAACTAATTATAATAATTAGTTTCTTGCAACAAGAGAGGATTACTATTGATAGTGAAATGATTTGACTTTGCCTACACTCCAACCCCTCAACCAATCCATCTGTCCCCCCTTTTCCTAATGTTTTAACACAAGTGTTTGCTGGACAACTGTTGACGGCTAGGTTCTGCCTTCCAGTAAAGTGGGCCGAGATGGTCGCCTTCGTTGGGATGAATCTTCAATGGCTCAGAATTGGTACCCGCGGAGAGAAGATCACGGGTCGTCGTGAGCTAGGATCGAACTCATTGGATGAAGGTTGACCCAGCGTTGAGGTATCTCCATTGATCTGCATCATAGTAAGTTCGTTAGAGCGTCGGGGCTTGAGCCCGACCGATACCCCTCCGACGCTCAAGTTAGCTCCTAGTGGAAGGAAAAGTGAAGAGCAAAATAAAGAGTAAAGAATATTTTAGTGTGATACTTAGCCTTGGTAAAGATCTTGGCCCTCTCCCTCTTTTCCACTGTCCCATGGGTCTTTTTATCTCCCGTGGTGATGGCTTGTAACCTCCCCTCATAATTGTAGCCACTAATTGCTCAATTAGTAGCCATTGAAGTGGCCATCATGGAGTGTAACCGTCACCATCAATCTAGCCATTACTTGCTTAATTCATTGCTATTGAAGTGGGCCATGATGAGTGTTAAGATAATAATTAGTGTCTAGGACATATGTGACTCTTGGTTTCTTGTGTTGATCCTTAGGGTTGTGTGTTGTTGGTTGGTGTAGCGTGCTGTCTCTTAGGCTCCTGTGTCATCATTATTAAGCTGAGTCATGTTATATATGTGTGTGGTCTTCTCTTGTAACGATTATCATCTAAGCCAATACAACACTTCTTCTTAACATGGTATCAGAGCCTTGTAAAATCTTGATCTGATCGAAGCTCAGTTACAACCATCTCTCCCTCTCCCTTCTTGGGGGAGGGAGGGAGACGAACAGCTCTCCTCGGCGAACCGGAGCGCCGAGTTCATCGATCATCTGTCCTCCTGGCCCTATTCAAGCCCACCTCCAGTTCTGCGCCGGCTTCAATGCCATCGTTGCCCAGGCTTTTGTTGCGGCTTTCACCACCTCCGGCTATCTTAACAAATATGGGATGATCTCCTGGTTTAGTCAGACTGTTGTCAAGTTTGTTGGTGGCCTGGGTCTTTCCTGGCAGCTATCACTCGGCTTCCTGATGCTTCTCTACTTCTACTCCCACTACTTCTTTGCAAGTGGATCAGCTTCTTGTCGGTCGCCAGCGCATTGGGCACACCTCCCCTCTTCGGAGCCATGGTCCTCGCATTCCTCTCCAACCCATCGGTGTGGATCAATGATGACATTTGGTGCCCCTCTGAATCTACCACCCGTTCGACTTTATGCCTCAATGAAGCCGAGACCAGCTAGCTCTGGGTTTGCGTCCCAAGATCTCCATCCTGTGAATTTTGGCAACACAACAACTTATTCTTGGACTTCTTGTTCATATACATCCTAGCCCACCAACCGCTCGATAAAATCCCGCACGCGCCCTATGTAACGGCCGGTATTTTTAGTCGTGCTTTAGTCATGTGTATCGGTACGTTCTTTCGAACATCGGGATTATTTTTCGTCCGTGCGTTTCTTATTACGCGTGTGCGACTCTTTATTTCCGTATTTACCGTAATCATCGCTAATTAATCATCACGTTTAATTAAAAACTTTAATTAAATTATTTTGTTGTTAATTATTTATCTTGTTATTTTTACTAATTACTTTTGTTAAACTAATAATTACATTTTATAACTTACTTAATTATTTAATTAATTCCTCTTCTTTCACAAACACGTTTCGATTTTTTGAGGAGAAGTTTAGCACGATTTTTTTCCCTCGTTAGTCAACAAACACCATTTAAGATTGTCCTAATCCAAAACCTACACACATTGAAGTTGTTCCCTACTCTTCTTTGAATGATGAGGGGAAATATAACACGTTGTTAGCCTAGCCAGATGCATCCTCTCTCGTAAGTCAAACAACAAATTAAACCATCCTAATCCAACACCAAACTCATTAAATTTGTCTCCTGCTAAATCCATTCTTAAGGCAACTACGTTTCTTCCCTGCAAACCAAAAATCTGCAAACCCTCCTTCATTCACTGCAAATTCTTCCATCAGATTTCTAAAAGCCAAGAACAAATCATATCACCAAATTTCCCTCAAACCCATCATCTTCTATACACCAAATTAGCACCAAATCCTCCACCAGTTCTTCCCAAAATCATTTCCCCAAACACAAACAAAACAAAGATCCAACTGAAATTTAAAGAGGGAATCAAACACAAAATAGATCTGAAAATATTTCAGATTCAAACTTCAAAATCCAACTCAGATTTTCAAAATTCAAGCCAAACAAAACAACTTCAGATCTGAAGTTGAAATCCAAGAAACCCAAACCCACCTCTCCTTCTTCCCTTTCCCTCCTCCCTCATCCCCTCACCTGCGCATCACCGGAGGCCGCCCACGCGCGCGCTGCCGCAACCCGCCGCCGACCGCCTGAGGGGAGCCGCCGCCGCTCCTGATCCGTGCGCGCCGCCGCCTGCACAGCGCGCGTCGCCGCCGGAGCCGCCTGCCGGAGCCACCGACGCCGCCGGCCTTGCTCCTCTTCCCCTCCACGCACGTAAGGCCTCCTCTCCCTTGCGTTGTTCCTTGGTTGCTGTCAAGTTTCAAAAAAAAGAGAAACAAAAAAAAAGAACTGAGAACAGGGAGAGGGAAAAGACTAAGAGAGTAAAGAGAGAGAGAGAGGGAGAGTAATTGAAACGTTGTTTATTAAATAATATAAGTTGTAGCATGTTATCTTATTACCATATAGTCAAAACTTGGTAGGTGAATTATTAATATCGTGATGAACCATGTGATTAACCTAGTTAATATTAGTTAGTTGTTAATTAGTATTATTTAACTGTTAATGTTTATTTTAGCTTGTTAATTGTAAATAATGTTAGTGAAATAAAACTAGAGTATTACAGAGTGTACCATGTTAGTATAACACCATGTGAACACCACCCTAACCAGTGAACCCCGTAAAATTAGACGAACCCAATTTAGGGGTTAACTTAATAGTTGCGTAACTCGCAATAGATTTAGTTCGTTAATTCTCGTTTTAAACACTTTTGTTAATTATAATAAATGTTATTATTTAATGACACAGATACGACGCGAACTATCCTACCGTTACTTGGACAACCCAAACTGTCCCAGTCAGGCAAGCGTGCAGTTATTTTATGTTTTTGTGATATCTGAGGTTGTACACTTAATTGCTGACACATACACACTTTTTAGAAATGCTAGAGTTAAACTCGTGTGCGTGTGTGTGGACCCCTTAATAATCAAAATGAACACACTTTGTGAATGGTAATGTTTCTGGACATGTATGGTTAATTTTAGAACTGTTGATACTTATAGCATGTTAAATGCAGTTGGCTCCCGTAGTTAAATGCAGTTGGCTCCCGTAGTTAAATGGCGTTGGCTCCCGTAGTTAAATGCAGTTGGCTCCCGTAGTTAAATGCCGTTGGCTCCCGTAGTTAAATGCCGTTGGCTACCGATGTTACATGCCGTTGGCTACCAGTTGCCGTTGGCTACCAGATGTTACTGCCGTTGGCTATTAGTTAATCTCGTCGGTCACATGTGATTACGTCACATGCGACTAGTCTGGACTCGTGTTTCAGTATATGACGGATTAGCATCCTGGCACGTGATTCAGGAAAATACACTTGGGTGGGGTTGGTTCCCGGGCACTAGCCGGTAGTAAACGAATCGCCTTCGGGGGCACTTGAAGGTGTATTTATTTACTATTCGTCTAACGGCGGGAATCTTATTCACGGACTTGCACACACAGTCAAATAATTGAAAAAGAAAGTTAATTACAGACTGATGTTACATTACACAACTGCCATGTCAGTTTTTATTACTGAACTACCATGCTAATGTAACTTGTTGTTTTAACTACCATGCTAGTGTAACTTTTCATAATTGTTTTAACTGCTTCAGTTCATTGAAATACATGTTAGTGTAAATTCTTTTAACTGCTGTAAAACTGCCATATATATAACTTGTTATATATATCTTGCCTTGGGTCATCTGACATCTACTTGCAGACCCTTGCTGACATACATTCATGTTGTTTGAATGTATGTCAGGTTACGAGACAGGTTACCAGGAGGACTAGCTGAGATAGCTGAATCAGTGGACCAAGAACTTTCATTGCACTTCTTTTCACTTATTGTACGGGTCATAAGACCCACTCCTCTTTTCTACATTGTTGTACTACCGTTGAGACATTTGAGATTGTAATAATGTTTTTTTATCTGCGTTGTTTTTAAGTAATGCAAGCAAGAACCTGCGGTATTTCACACAGATGCTTATTGTGTTAAGTCAAGGAAGAGAGAAAAGCAAAAGTACCTCCTCCTTACTTGCATAAGCGGGCCCGTTCGCGTCCTCGCTCTCAAGCCTAATGGGAAGCGGGGCGTGACACCCTATCTGGCACACTCTTTTCGGCCCCCATCGGCCTCGCCCCTAGCGGCACATCATCGAAGCACATCATTCTCGCCCCCCAGCGGCCTCGCCCCTAGCGGCACATCATCGGAGCACAGCCTCCTCGGTCCCCTGCGACCTCGCCCCTAGCGTCATCTTCGGCCCTCAGTGGCCTCAGTCCCCTGCGACCTCGCCCCCAGGGGCATCTGTTTGGCCCCCAGCAGCTTCGGCCCCCTGTGACCTCGCCCCCAGCGGCATCTCTTCGGCTCCCAGCGACCTCGGTCCCCTGCGACTTCTGCCCCTTGTGGTACCTCATCGGCCCCTTGCGGCCTTGACATCATGTACTCTGCAGTCATCCGCGGTCACCGTCTTCTGGATCTTCGTTCGAGTCGTTGCTATTTCTCTACAAACTCAAAGTTACACCTTGAGTTTGAGGTGGGGTGTTAAGATAATAATTAGTGTCTAGGAAATATGTGACTCTTGGGTTCTTGTGTTGACCCTTAGGGTTGTGTGTTATTGGTTGGTGTAGCGTGCTGTCTCTTAGGCTCCTGTGTCATCATTATTAAGCTGAGTCATGTTATATATGTGTGTGGTCTTCTCTTGTAACGATTATCATCTAAGCCAATACAACACTTCTTCTTGACAATGAGGTTATAACCACCATCCATTTATGCTCATTATTGTAATGCCCTACGAAGCTACTGCACAAGTACTAGAGGGGGGGTGAATAGTACTTTAAAATAATTAAGAGGATAATTCCTAATTATCTTGCAAACTCTAACCAACAATGCGGAAATGCGGAAATGTAAATATAGACAACAAATAAAATCAATCGCAAACAAATGATTTAACGGGTTCGGATCTACCCATGTCTCCCCGACTTGTTTCCGGTGATCCTACGTCCCAAACACCCGGATCCCCTCCGGATACTAGAGTTAGAAACCTCTAACCCTAGATTTGCACTATGAAATTCTTGTAGATAAACCTCTACAAGACCAAATCATACACAATGTAATTATGACTCCCACAACCCGGGATCACAAACAATCTCTCACAACCGAGAGAAAAACACTTACAATATGAAAGTAAATGAAATAGAAATTCTTACCACAAAATACCTATGCCTTGAGTAAACTTATGAATTAGGGCAAAGATGATTTTGGGGAAGATGAAGAGGCACCAAACCCTAGCTCCAAGATGTAGATCAGCGATGGAGAGCTATGAGGTTGTTGGTGACCTAGAATCAAGCACTTGGCTTGGAAGGCTTACAATCAATGAATCTCTCTTTTGAAATAAGAGTGAGGGAGAGATTCAAGAATGAAATCAATGAGCTTTGAATGAGATTAAATGCTTTCTCTTTGATCTCTAAACTTCACTTAATATCAGCCTTGAGTGCAATGAATGCAGCACTCCAAGTATATATAGGATAGAGGAAAGAGAGAGAAAAAATCGTGGCATTAAATGCTCCAACGGCTCTATTCTGAACCAAACTAGTCGGTCAAAGAAGGTTGACTGACCGACTATGTCACGACCCGCTTCCCTAAAATGGAGGCGAGACGTGAAAAGGTCCGCACGAGAGTGGAGCTGTGAAGCCCCAAACCCGATAAGCGTCAATAAAACGTAAGCAGGTCCCTGTAACCACAACGGAACAACAATAATAACACAAGGAGAGACTGAAATAAAATCTCACATCTCATAAGTTGTCCAACATGAAACTAAGTCCAACATCCAGAAAAGCCACCAGGCTAAAAGAAAGAGTCTAAAGGCCCAGAACAATGCCAACAAAAGCAACAACATAACAGAGTATAGGTGCTACGCACCGATAACAAAACAACTGTCTAAACAAAAGTAAAACACAACGAAGACACTAGGACTGGTCCCCAGTGTCCACGTACTCCCCGTCGAACACAAGCTCGGGCTCGGCGTCAGCAAACACCTCGTCCTCAACAAGGTACTCAGGCTCGAGATCTAACATGTGTCGCCCAAAAGAGTAAAGGGGCACATGTCAGCAAGTCTAAAAGACTTGGGCAAGGAAACTGAAAGTAAGGCAACTAGCAACCTAGCAGTTATGGTATGCATGACATGGCAGTTATAACATGAGTGCACAATCAAGACATGGCAAGACAATTTGTACAAGAGAACAATCATCGGGACAAGACAAGAGTAGCCAAGCCACTATCAACCTCAATCAATTCACTATTCACGTTGTTTGTAGATGTTTACGCCTTACAGTTGAATGGTTTCACATTCACTGATTGGCCGCTTAACAACTACCCCAAAACCCAGAGTTTACGCCTTACCACTGCAGTTGCTGATCGGGCAGACTCCCAGTTGATTGGCCGCTTAACTCTTACCCCCAATACCCACACGTAATGGAGCCAGGGTCCCCGCACATGAGCTCAGCAAGTGAGCCGGGGTTGCCCCGCACATGAGCTCGCATTCTTAAACATTTGGCGTAGGGGTGCACCTAGCCGGAAACAAGCAATTCGGGCATTGGCTATCAACCAACACATGGCCCGCTTCTGGAACACGAGCCAGGAACGCAAGCATTTGTAGCGAAGCTACGCAATCACAGAGGCACTTAAGGAATGCAATGACATGACAATTAATTCGCGTACCGTTAATGGAAAGTAAACATGACATGGTAATTGTGCAACATGATATATGTCGGAGCTAGCTTCGTTGTCAAGCTAGTTCCCCAATTTGCGCCTAGGCGAGTATCATTTCATCGCCTAGCCTCTTTTACGCCTACAACAAGCAAAATGGCCTAAAACATGGCCTAAACCCTAAGTGGCAAGTTTCACTTGCCTAGCACCGGGAATGACGATCACGAAGGTTCGTCTCGCGGATGCTAATCTACGGGGGAAATCGCTGTTATGGGGAAACAAACATCAAACAACATGAAATTTCATTAGGGTTTCATAAAAATACAAATAGGATATAAAAACGTCAAGAGATCGATTTCTTACCGAGAGGAAGCGGAAGAAACACTCCGGAGAACCCTAGGATCAGATCTGGAAACAAATGGAGAAGTTTGGAGAGTTAGGGTTTTTGGGGGATTTTGGGGATTTAATGAGATTTTGGGGAAGATGAGAGGTAGATAGAGTTGATGGAGGGTTTAGATGATGAATCTAGGGCTTGGGATGAAGGAATAGGGCTTGGAGGAAGATGGGGGCTCAATGGGGGAGATTTTAGGGTTTTGGGTCGAGTGGAGGAAGAAGAAAACGTTTGGGAGGGGTATAAATAGGATGGGCTGGCGGCTGCCCAGAAATTAGGGGTTTAACACAGATTAGTCGGTCAAAGAGCAACCACTGACCGACTAGTTTGGCAACTAGTCGGTCGGTCGACCAACGCAGACCGACTAAGTGCAAACAGTAACTTCTGAACGAAAAATAGGATTTAGAATTAGTCGGTCCATGAACAAATACTGACCGACTAGTTTAGCATCTAGTCGGTCGATGAACGTTCTTAGACCGACTAAGAGTAAACAGTAACTGATACTAAAATTAGATGATGTGTTAGTCGGTTAAAGAAGCATTGCCGACCGACTAGTTTGCAACCTAGTCGGTCAACCAACGTTCTTAGACCGACTAACGATAAACAGTAACTCCTGAGAAATTTAGAAAGCCAACTAGTCGGTCCAAGAAGGATTGCCGACCGACTGGATCGTCATCTAGTCGGTCGGTGCCCCTTCTTATACCGGCTAATGAGCACAGAAAGTTCCGATACGGAGCGCGGGGCCCCGGGATCGATTCCTAAGACTCCTAGGCTTGATCTAATAGTAAGATACGACCGTTATGAAGCCCATCACGAATGACATACTTCGAAATCGACGATCCTAAGGAAGAAACGAGAAAATACGACGAATCGATCGAAAATGAAAGCTACGGAGACGAAAACCACACATGAGGAGAAAATCCACCAAAACATATATTATATTATAATAAACCCGGATACATGAAAAGCAGTCGTTACATCCTCCCCAACTTAAGAAAAATTCCGTCCTCGGAATTTTCGAATACTCACGAGTCCGGAAACAAAAGTGGGAAACGCTCTCGCATCTCATCCTCATTCTCCCAAGTAGACTCTCCAGGTGAGCCGTGTCGCCACATCACCCTCACAAGATTGACAATCTTGTTCCGAAGCGATTTCTGACGCCTGTCTAGAATCTGCACTGGATGCTGGCCATACGTCATATCGGGGCGAACGGTAATCTCCGAAAAATCCACAGCATGAGATGGATCGCTAATGTATCGACGAAGCTGCGACACATGGAAAACATTGTGAACTTCTTCCAAAGATGGCGGCAAGGCCAAGCGATAAGCTACCTCGCCAACCCTCTCCAAAATGTCAAACGGTCCAATGTATCGCGGGCTCAACTTCCCTCGCTTCCCAAAACGAATCACACCACGATTCGGGGAAATCTTCAAGAACACATGGTCGCCCGGCTGAAATTCCAAAGGACGACGTTTAGCATCCGCCCAATGCTTAAAACGGTCCTGAGCAATTCTCAACCTCTCCCGAATATTCCTGACGATATCCACGGCCTCCACGATCATCTCAGGTCCCAACAACTCCCGATCACCAACGTCATCCCAACTCAATGGCGATCGACATTTCCTCCCATAAAGAGCGGCGAAAGGCGCCATGCCAATACTCGCCTGGAAGCTGTTGTTGTAAGAGAACTCCACCAGATGTAGATGGTCCTCCCACGAACCCTTGAAATCCAACATGCACGCCCTCAGCATGTCCTCCAAAATCTGAATCGTCCTCTTGGACTGGCAATCCGTCTGCGGATGGTACGCCGTGCTGAAACTCAGACGCGTACCCAAGCTCTTCTGCAAACTCTGCCAGAACTGAGATGTGAACCTCGTGTCTCTGTCAGACACGATACTCACAGGGATTCCGTGAAGTCACACAACCTCCTGTACGGTTCACGTTACATCACTATCCAAACTAGGAAAAGGAAATAAAAGGAGAGTAAAAGAATTTTACCTCCATGTATCTCCTTGCTAGCGCCTCAGTGGACTGTCCCACTCGGAATGGAATAAAGTGCGCAGATTTGGTCAATCGATCTACGATCACCCAAATCATGTCATTCTGCATCGGACTCCGAGGTAGTGCAGTCACGAAATCCATAGTGATGTGTTGCCATTTCCACTCCGGAATCGGAAGCGGTTGTAGCAACCCGGCCGTACGCTGATGCTCCGCCTTCACTTACTGGCAAACCAAGCACTTGGCTACACTCTGAGCCACGCTCTGCTTCATACCATGCCACCAATAATTCAGACGAAGATCCTGGTACATTGATCACTCCTTATTTTACACTTTTTTACCGCATGTTTGCATGCCATTTAGATCGCCCAAATCATGTTTTTCATAATATATCGACGATATTGCGATACTTTTCACGATTTGTTGTTTTTGTCGCATTTCAGGTGATTTGGCGCGATTTGGAGTGATCTCGAGATACGCCTACTCCAGACGGTCACCGATGACCTCCCCGAGGGGTATTTTGCTGCTGGAGAGGAGCGGAAGAAGAACGGAAGTCGCAGGAGCGACGATGAGGCCAAAATAAGCAATCTGGGCATTTTTTGTGTCCCACTCGGCCGAGTGGAGGAGCTACTCGGCCGACCAGCGAGACACCGCTCGGCCGACCTGATCAGACACGATTCCTATGTGCACTCGGCCGAGCGACGGAGACCACATCGGCCGAGTGACGAGACCCCGTCCGCCCGAGTGGCGCCCAGACGAAGCCCTTCAAAAATCGCCAAGTTACTGTTTTTCGGCTGTCTGAGCTTCAGAAGACCCACTCGGCCGAGTGGATAATCCCGTCCGCCCGAGTACCATGAAGCCGTCGGCCGAGTGATGACAACTCACTCGGCCGAGCCGCCCCCGAAATGAAGACCTCTGAAGATCGATACTTACTGGAAAATTACAGGGTTTTCACTCGGCCGAGCGACTTTTGTCACTCGGCCGAGTGCGACGCGCTGCCTGTAGCGAAAATTGCGGAAAACAGGCTGCGCAGGGGTATTTTGGTCACAGTTTTTGGACGATTTTGGGGGCTATTTAACCCCTGTTTTTACCCTAGTTTTGGAGAGCCTCTCTCTTAGATTTTTTGCAGCTTTTTAGATTAGTTTTTTAGCTTTATTCTTGGGATTGAAGAGGAGACAAAATTGGATTTTTGTTGGATTAATTGAAGAACTCCATTGGTTTGCATCTCTTTTCCCTAAAAATTCTATTTTTATTGCATATCTCAATATTGTGATGAATTCTATTGCTTATTTCATTGATTATTTTTGTGATCTTGCTATGAATTGTGAGTAGTCGCCACATCTTGGGGCGTGGGGATGAACCCTACAAGCCCTATTTCATGATTGTGATGAATTGGTAGGAATTTTGCTAAGAATTGCTATTAGAGATTAGATTGGGATCAATTTACTACGGATGGCTAGGAATTCACATCGATTGGGATTTACAAGAGATTGGATCCCAATTCGATAGGAAACCCTAGAAATCCGAATTGGGTTGGAGTCGAATTTCCGTAGTATCGGTTTGCAAGAGATTGGACCGATACTAGGGTTTCCGGTTCCAATTCCGTGCCAATACCCGTTTGCAAGAGATTGGACGGGTAGGAACTATCCCAAACTAGGTCGCGGGCCGAGTTTGCAAGAGATTGGGCTTGGTGCGCGATTGAACGATGATGTTGATCCTAATGCTAGCTTCCCTAGGCTAGGGTTTGCAAGAGATTGGACCCGAGCCTAGGATAGCTATAGACCGGCAACAGCGCGAGAGCGTGAGCTTGGTTCTACAGTCAGTTGCAACTAGTTCATCCAAAATCTTATTCTAGCAACTTTGATACCAATGAACCACTTTTACGAAATACGGTGAGTAGCGGGAATTCCCCATTCCCTAGACGTTCTTTATTTGATTTGATATTTCCGTACTTTGTCTGACGATTGTGACAGGATCGCCAAAGTCAAATTTCTCTCTTCTTAAATAGCCAGGTTGATCGGAACAAGCACGGTCATTCGTCCTCCCTGTGTTCGATAACCCGCTCGCTGCTACACCGTGCACTTGCGGTAAAACTACAACCACTCTTTTTGGTTACGTCCCGGAGCGACCAAGTTTTTGGCGCCGTTGCCGGGGAGGCGATTGCGTTTGATTTATTCACCCTAGCTATTTCTTTTTTTTATTATTCTTATTATTTCTATTTCTTTATTTCTACCTAACCCTTCCACGGTACTAATCATTTCTTTGAAACTCTGTTTTCCCTGTGCATGTACACGAGATCTACGGCGGACCCTGAAGCTATATTATTTGATCCCGAGATCGAACGTACCGCGCGGAGACTTAGAGCGGAAAGGAGACAAAATCTGGAAGGGCGGTTTATGACCAACCCGGAAACTGCGGACCAATTAGCGGCAAGGATGGCGAGGATAATTTCTATTCGAGATAGGCTTCGGCCTAAGACCTCTTCTACGACCTCATCCATTGCCGTGCCGGAGTTGGCGGCCGATAAGAACTTCGAGCTAAAGACTGGACTAGTGGTTCTGATGCAGCAGGATCCATTCCATGGAAATGCCCATGAGAATCCTCACTACCACATCCAATTATTCTTGTCGAAGTGCGCCACATTTCAGATGCCGGGGGTCTCCATCGATGCCATCAGACTGCGTCTCTTCCCCTTCACGCTAAAGGACAAGGCACTCTATTGGTTGAGGACGCAGGCTGACGGAGTCTTCACCTCTTGGGACGAGTTGGCAAGTGCATTCATTGACAAGTTCTATCCGCCATCCAAGACGGTGAAGATCCGGAGCGCTCTCATGTCCTTCAAGCAAGGACCCCAGGAGACGCTCTATGAGGCTTGGGAGCGTTTTAAGGATTTGCAGCATCAATGCCCGCATCATAGCATTGAAGTTGGGAGCTAGTCCATAGCTTCTACAACGGTCTCCAACCGGGGACCAAACAAATTATTGATGCCGCGGCGAATGGTGCTATCTTGTCAAAGACTCCCGAGGAAGCTACGGCCCTAATTGAGGAGATGGCCTCAAACAACCAACAATGGGGCGATGAGCGAGGACACTCCACATCCTCCTTGAAGCCGACTAGTATCTATGAGGCGAAGGCCGTAGCGGAGCTCACAAGCAAGTTTGATTCTCTCCACAAGGTAGTGGAGAGACTGGAGAAGTTTACCACGGAGCCCCAAGGAAGCCCTTCCACCTCCGCTCCAACGAACCAAATGAGTGATTGGCAAGACCAATCTCAAGCCATGTATGTGGGAGGAGAGCAAGGAGAAGGATCCTTGGAGCAAGTACAATATGTTGCGGGGAACCAAGGATATTGGGCCAATCCGTCCACAAGAAATCATCCCGAATTCTCTTACGCCAACAATGAAGGAGCTTTGAACCCGCCACAACAACCACCTCAACAAGCTCGACCACCACCACCCCAACAACAACACTATCTGCCGAGGGGGCCTCCACAACAAAATTTCCAACCGAAGCAACAAGTTCCACCATATAGGCCGCCCGGATACAACCAAGGGTGGAGGAATCAAAATCAAAACCCTCCACAAGCTCAACAACGATCCGACTTCGAAGCTAGAGTGGAGGCGTTTATGGTCGAGCAAAATAAGGTCAATGCTACCTTGAAGGCGGGGCAAGACTCCCTTAATACCGTTGTGGCTCAAATATCGGAGCAATTGGCGTTGCTCAATCGGAACACTCAACGATTGCCGGCACAACCCGAGCAAAACCCACGGGGCAACACCGACCACATCAATGCCGTAGTTGCAGTTACTACTAGAGGCGGGAAGGATACCTCCCCCGCTATGATTCCTACCGAGGAGCCCGTGGAGGAAAGCTTGGAGCCAATTGAGCCGGTAGTCAAAGATGATAAGGAGAAAGAGCCACAAGAAAAGGAGAAATCTAGAGCGGAGCAATTGATTGAGGAAAGGCGCTTCATGCCACCGGTCCCATTTCCCCAAAGGCTTGCTAGAGCGAAAATGGAGAAAAGGCTAGCAAAGTTTCTCGAGTATCTTAGAGGAGTTAGCCTCAACATTCCCTTCCTCGACGCCATCGTGGAAATCCCCACATATGCTAAATTCTTAAAGGATTTGATTTCGGGGAGAAAGAGGAAGGAGAAGATTATGCTAGCCGAGGAGGGCTCTTGGTTCACCAAGAGAGAGAAGGAGCCGGCCAAATTTAAAGACCCAGGGAGTTTTCGGATTCCTTGCACCTTGGGCGGCGTCCCTCTTCAAAAGGCGTTGGTAGATCTAGGGGCTAGTGTGAGCCTCATGCCTCTCTCCATGTTCTTAAGGCTAAACACCGGGGCGAAGTTGAAACCTACCGACATGCGGATACAATTGGCCGATGGGCGAATAACAAGGCCGGTAGGGATAGCCGAAGACATCCCGCTACAAGTCCCGGGGGGAATATGCTTGCCATGTGACTTCGTGATCATGGACGTTAAGGAGGAGGGAGATACTTCATTGATACTTGGACGCCCGTTCCTCGCCACCGCCGGAGTGATTGTCGACGTGCGAGAAGGTACCCTAACTTTGAATGTCGGCAACATCGAGGTGGAGCTTCACATTCCTAAGGCTATGAAACACATGCCTTACCATGAGGAACTTGACTACATGGACCTCCTTGATGAGGTGATAGAAGAGGCGATCCCCCACTCGATCGGCGCTCTTTTCGATGAGGATTTTGATGAAGGCCCGGATTTAGGCCAAGATGAGAAGATAGACGATTCCCCCGACCTCTCCGCTGAAAATGATGAAGGCGACGCTGACGTCGCAAGGATTCGAGAGCTCTGCAAGCGCTCGAAATTAAAGTCTCCAAAGAAAGCTCCGCCGCTACGAAAATCGGCGTCACCGGTGAAGCCGTTGACCGGAGCAAACGCTAGCTTGGGGGAGCCTCCCCCAACACTATTCGAGACAAGAGACCACCGCGGGAGAACACGCCACCGCAACTTCCGAATCCAAGCGTTCTCCCCGGAAAGTTTGATGGGTGCATCTCATATGCACCAAACATCCCGCATTAGTTGAAAATCATAGGGGGTCGAGCTCACGACCTTAAATGAGCGCTTGTCGGGAGGCAACCCGACGGTTATTGCTTTATTTTTACTTTTTCTTTATTTTTGTTTTAGAAATTTTTAGTGTTTTGAGTCGTTCGCCCAAAAATTTTGTGATAACGGGTCCTATTTTTCTTGACAGGAGAGGAGATAGGTAAATCCATAATGAGGAAGATGAACGAGACGACGAGGAGCGCCCCAGGAAGACGCTCGGTGCTTAGGAGTAAGATGAAATCGACTGGAGGAAGAAAGACGGAGTTTAGAGCCCAAACGAAGACAAACAGCAGAACACAAGGCTCACTCGGCCGAGTATACTAGTCACTCGGCCGAGTACATAAGTTCGTCTGGTCGAGCCGCTCACGAACGAGGGAAGTCTGCTGTACTCAACTCTCTGTTTATTTTCCTGATTTCAGTATAAAAGCTACTCGGCCGAGTATATATTTCCACTCGGCCGAGTAAAACGGATACGCTCCTAGGGCGAGTCTTGCCGAGTAGCTTGAGCCACTCGACCGAATGGACTTACTCCACTCGGCCGAGGCTGGCAAAGCCACTCGGCCGAAGCGTAAGCGGGGAGGATTTTCCATTGATCCCACTCGGCCGAGTGACATAGTCACTCGGCCGAGTCGTAACTTTTATTATATAAGGGGCTGCGGGGCGGCACAATTTTCGAAAAGAAAAAAATTCCCAAACCGTGCGACCCCTCAGCTCCCCTCGCCCGCTCGCCTCGTACACAGCCCCCACTCGCCCGACCGGCCACCTCGCGCCGCCGCTCGGCCAGCCACCGCCGGCCGACCACCTGCCGTGACTCGCCCGAGTCGCCGCCGGCGGCCGCCGCTCCGATCATCTCCGGTTGTTTTTTGGAGCTTAGGGGAGCACATGGGAGCTTCTACGGACTGATTTGGGCTTCGTGGAGGCTCTCTCTTCGCACGCTTCCATTGCTGAGCACTCGCGGCGTGTCTGGGTATACTCCTTCCACTCTTTTGCACACGCTGCACTTTTTACACTTTTCGGCGCGCGCTCGGGGCCGATATGCCGCCCCGGACACGGCCGCGGTCGAAGAGAGCTTCTGCCAAGCGGAAGCGGTCGGATGATGCCGGCCCCTCCCACGAGTTGGAGGACTCTCCTCCACCGTCTCCCACACACCTCATCCACCCAGCACAGCCTGCAGGCCCCGCACACCCCGCACAGCCTGCAGCGCCCACACAGCCCGCACAGCCCGCACAGCCACTCCCCGCCGCTCCACAGCCACCACCTCCGGCTCCACTGGTCGGGCCGCTCGGGATTACGTTCCGAGACGACGCACACCGCGCCGTCTTCGAGCGTATCTTCCAGCGCTCGATCGTACCCTCCAGGTTTGCACACCTCACTGACCTAGGACGCCTGGGGGTACTAGAGGGGATGCTCACGTTGTACGACAACGTGGGCTGACGAGATTTCTTCCAGGTGTCGGCGGACACGTTCACCCGCCCGATACTTGAGATTCTTAGTTCGATCGCCCGGACCGACGAGGGATGCTCGTTTCGGTTCATGGACCGGGAGTGCCAGGTCACTCTCGATATGATGAGAGCATTCTTCTCATGGCCCGCTGTCCCCGGAGCCGATCGCGGTTACGGCCCCACCCATATCCCCCCACCTTCCTTTGGCGCCGGTGCCTTCTGGGCCCGGATTACAGGTCTTCACGCTGCCTTTGACCCTAGTAGGGCCAAGGCCTCGGTCATTGTCCATCCCTGCCTCCGTATTGCTCAGCGCCTTATGGCGACGACCTTTTTGGCCAGATATGAGCCGGGCACGATGTCTACGCCGGAGCTCTACATGCTCTACGCGATGACACGTCCCAGAGCTCTATCTAGGGATGACGATGAGCTGGTCCCCGCCGTCGTGATTGATGTCATGGCTTGGTTTTTGGACCGCATCATTGTATCGGTGGGCGCTCGCTCACCGATATGCTGCGGCGGCCTGATCACCTTGCTGGCCCTTATGACCGGCGAGGACTTCCCTGACGACTTGCGATGAGCACCGGGCCCCACTTCTTTGTCGATCGATGTTATGGCCCGGATGAAGATGCTTCGTCCGCACGGTGAGCGTCACTGGGTCTGGTTGCACGGCCCTTACGGGGCCGATTACATGATTCTTCCGAGCCCAGCTCGGACTCAGATTGCACCAGCCCACGTCGACTGGCTCCCTGCGATGGATATCCTCATCCCAGCTGCTTACGTGCTCGAGGCCGAGGAGGCCGAGCAGGCCCACGCTGCCCCCGCAGACCCCGTAGCCCCTGCCGAGCCTACCGCCCCTGTTGACCCTGTGGCCCCTCATCCTATCCCTGATGTTTCCGCTGCTCCTGACACCTTTGTCCCCACCTCTGTCGGTGTCGGGAGTACCTTAGCTGAGCCCACCTCCACCACCCCCACGGCTGTCACCACCCCCACCGGCCCTCTGTCTGCTGAGCCTGTTTCTTTTGCGCCACCCGAGCGCCCGCCGACCTTAGTTGAGTGCGGAGAGCCCTCTGTCTCCACTGCTGCTGTATTTTCCGAGAGTGTCGTGGCGTCTGTCCACACTTCTGTGCCACTGACCTCTCTGGCCGCCTCGCTGCCACTTTTGCATTCTTCTTTCGTTGCTGCTGCCTCCACTTCTCACCAGCCGGTGCCCTGGCCTCACACCGAGGCCATGCCCACATTTGCGAGCGCAGCACCTTTCGTTCCCTTCCCCGCTGAGCCAGTCACATACGCGACCCGAGTACGCCAGCCCCGCCCTGCACAGCCCCGACCGGTGCGTCCCTCTGCACCACCTCCCCCCGACACTGTACTTCAGAGCATTTGTGCTCTAGAGGGGGCGGTGAGTGGCCTCAGAGGTGACCTTAGGACCCTGTCCTCCACCGTCTCTGCGATGGCTGACCGCTTTGACCTGATCCCCCAGATTCACTACTGTCTTACTCAGGTCCTGGAGCGTCTCCCGCGCGTACCCCCACCCACCCAGCAGGTTCCCACACACACTCCCACACACACTAGGCCTGCTTCCACTTCCACACCCACACCCGCACAGCGGCCTGTCCAGCCACCACCACCACTTCCGCCTCAGGACGGAGACGGCGCAGCACCACCTTCTTAGGCACCCTTGATGCCATCGATTATTCCTGCCGTTGTGCTGCCCGTTTCTGCTGGGTCCTGTTGCACTTTTGCCCACCCCCTCCCCTCACTTATTTTGGGATTCTCATGTCGACCATATATTTATATATCTTTTCTGGGAGAGAGGGAGCGTTTTTGGTGACACTCTTATATATCCGTATCACTCCTGTCTGTGCATGCATCATGTCCGCATCATATTTTCATTTCTTTATCTTTCTTTTTATTTTCATTTTTCTTTTCATCATGCATGCATCCTCACTTGCCCCTCACTTTACTTGTCTCTCGGTGTGCCCCACTTTGCACATTGAGGACACTGTGCCATTTAGCTTGGGGGAGTGAGTTCTCACGTTCTTTTTCGATTTGCCACCTTTATTTTTAGTTTTTCACGCCATTTTTTGCTTTTGCACTTACTTTTCATCATTTTTCTTTTATTTTGCCATGCATCACGTTTTTCTTATTTTTCTGTGTGCCGCATTGTAGATAGTTCTATTTTCCCTTTATCTTTATTTCTTTTTCATCTCATGCTAGAGATGACTTTTCTGTGATGATGATGACGTGGAGTTAGCTTATTCTATATGCATGCTATATTTGTCATGTCTTAGATTTTATTTCTGATATCATATGCTATGACTTGCCTTGCATCTAGAGATAGTAACCCACACTTTTTCCACATGAAAATGGATGAAATTTTACTATTAGCTGAGTCTGAATGTTCATATGTATGCTATCACAGAAAACACACCAAGATTCACGCATTGAATGCCTATGTCTGGAGTACTGATTTCTTTTGCTATATCACTTCTATATGCATGAACTGTACACTTCACTTCAGGATGATTGAATGATGTTAGCTATGATAAATTTGGATTAGTTAGCTTTTTTGTGATCGAAACTGAGTAGATTAGATTACCCTGCTGAAGTTGTCGTGCATGTCTTATAGAGTGAACCGAGTGATATATTTATTTCTTTCTCCACAAATCTTGAACATCATTTCTCTACTTTTAAAATCATTGGTGAATCTCTCCTTAGTGATTCTATTATATGGCATTTCCCCCGCTATTAATCCATAGCTCCAAATTTCTTATTCAAAAAAGAAAAAAAAAGAGAAAATATTCCTGTATATCATTATCTCTCTTTGAGTTGGGATCGTTGTGTATATATGCTTTTGCATTAAAAAAAAGAGAAAAAAAGGGGGAAAAATCCTCAATAAAAGATCCCATCTCACTTACTTTCTTTCTCTTCTCTTTTCATTGCCTTTGGAGCTTTATATGAATGGGGATGTAAATATTTTTTTTATGCCATCACGCTTATGGATAAGCTTGGGGGAGGGGATCCATTGATGTGTGAGAGAGTGACTACTTGACGTTGCACGACAACCTAGGCTAAGTAATAT
Organism: Scilla litardierei; assembly: GCA_030789695.1. Taxonomy (NCBI): domain Eukaryota; kingdom Viridiplantae; phylum Streptophyta; class Magnoliopsida; order Asparagales; family Asparagaceae; genus Scilla; species Scilla litardierei. The sequence goes on from CM061141.1 coordinate 106,203,181, forward strand.
TCTATACTCGGTGAGATTATTTCTAGCTTTACGAAATCCAGAAATCTAAGCCTAGCACTCATTTCATGAAATCCATACTTTTCTATTCTCTCTATTCTATAGTGTGATACTCTTATACTCCTGATAGAAAGCATTCAATTGAAAAGTGTGTGATTTGTGATTTGTATACCGCTTTAAATGATTCAGACGATGTTAATTATAAAATTATTCCGTTTTTCATGATTATATCGTTGTTCGTGGGTTTTCTATTTCTATTTGCACTATTATACTGTGATATCAAAATAAAATTCTCTGACATGTGTTTTTCATTCAGTGCATGCTATACGAGTAAGCGGAACACACGTCCTGAGGAAATGATCTAGCAGCCTACCTCTTCGCTTCTTTCTTTCTTCTTTATTTTTATTTCGTTTTTCATTCTTCTCCGTTTTTCATTCTTCATTTTTCTTCGCCGTTTTCGTTTTCCGAATCCACCGGGTTCACCTTTTACTTATCTTCCTCGAGGACGAGTAAGAGGTAAGCTTGGGGGATTTTGATCACTCCTTATTTTACACTTTTTTACCGCATGTTTGCATGCCATTTAGATCGCCCAAATCATGTTTTTCACGATATATCGACGATATTGCGATGCTTTTCACGATTTGTTGTTTTTGTCGCATTTCAGGTGATTTGGTGCGATTTGGAGTGATCTCAAGATACGCCTACTCCAGACGGTCACCGATGACCTCCCCGAGGGGTATTTTGCTGCTGGAGAGGAGCGGAAGAAGAACGGAAGTCGCAGGAGCGACGAGGAGGCCAAAATAAGCAATCTGGGCATTTTTTGTGTCCCACTCGGCCGAGTGGAGGAGCCACTCGGCCGACCAGCGAGACACCGCTCGGCCGACCTGATCAGACATAATTCCTATGTGCACTCGGCCGAGCGACGGAGACCACATCGCCCGAGTGACGAGACCCCGTCCGCCCGAGTGGCGCCCAGACGAAGCCCTTCAAAAATCGCCAAGTTACTGTTTTTCGGCTGCCTGAGCTTCAGAAGACCCACTCGGCCGAGTGGATAATCCCGTCCGCCCGAGTACTATGAAGCCGTCGGCCGAGTGACGACAACTCACTCGGCCGAGCCGCCCCCGAAATGAAGACCCCTGAAGATCGATACTTACTGGAAAATTACAGGGTTTTCACTCGGCCGAGCGACTTTTGTCACTCGGCCGAGTGCGACGCGCTGCCTGTAGCGAAAATTGCGGAAAACAGGCTGCGCAGGGGTATTTTGGTCATAGTTTTTGGACGATTTTGGGGGCTATTTAACCCCTGTTTTTACCCTAGTTTTGGAGAGCCTCTCTCTTAGATTTTTTGCAGCTTTTTAGATTAGTTTTTTAGCTTTATTCTTGGGATTGAAGAGGAGACAAAATTGGATTTTTGTTGGATTAATTGAAGAACTCCATTGGTTTGCATCTCTTTTCCCTAAAAATTCTATTTTTATTGCATATCTCAATATTGTGATGAATTCTATTGCTTATTTCATTGATTATTTTTGTGATCTTGCTATGAATTGTGAGTAGTCGCCACGTCTTGGGGCGTGGGGATGAACCCTACAAGCCCTATTTCATGATTGTGATGAATTGGTAGGAATTTTGCTAAGAATTGCTATTAGAGATTAGATTGGGATCAATTTACTACGGATGGCTAGGAATTCACATCGATTGGGATTTGCAAGAGATTGGATCCCAATTCGATAGGAAACCCTAGAAATCTGAATTGGGTTGGAGTCGAATTTCCGTAGTATCGGTTTGCAAGAGATTGGACCGATACTAGGGTTTCCGGTTCCAATTCCGCGCCAATACCCGTTTGCAAGAGATTGGACGGGTAGGAACTATCCCAAACTAGGTCGCGGGCCGAGTTTGCAAGAGATTGGGCTCGGTGCGCGATTGAACGATGATGTTGATCCTAATGCTAGCTTCCCTAGGCTAGGGTTTGCAAGAGATTGGACCCGAGCCTAGGATAGCTATAGACCGGCAACAGTGCGAGAGCGTGAGCTTGGTTCTACATTCAGTTGCAACTAGTTCATCCAAAATCTTATTCTAGCAACTTTGATACCAATGAACCACTTTTACGAAATACGGTGAGTAGCGGGAATTCCCCATTCCCTAGACGTTCTTTATTTGATTTGATATTTCCGTACTTTGTCTGACGATTGTGACAGGATCGCCAAAGGCAAATTTCTCTCTTCTTAAATAGCCAGGTTGATCGGAACAAGCACGGTCATTCGTCCTCCCTGTGTTCGATAACCCGCTCGCTGCTACACCATGCACTTGCGGTGAAACTACAACCGTTCTTTTGGGTTACGTCCTGGAGCGACCATACATCTTGGTGCCACCAGGATGCACAGAATACGACGAACTGTGTGCCTCCACCATCAATTCCTCTCTGATATCCCCAGCTGGCACACACAGCCTGGCTCCAAACCTCAGCGAGCCATCCTTATTAATCAAAAAGTCAGCCTGCAGACCGGCTTCCACCTGCTCCCGAATCTTCACCAGCTTCGGATCCTCAGCCTGGTCAGCCTTAATCCGATCCACGATCGCCGACTGTACCTGCATGTACATCAATGATGAAGCCTCCCCAGGAAGAACAATCTCCATGCCAGACTCGCAAAAATCCTGCTGCAACCTCCACTGCGAAGTCAAAATCATCACCGCTGGAAGCCTACTCAAAGCATCCGGAACCACATTCACCTTGCCAGGGTGAAACTGCAAATCAATCTCATAATCCGCCATAAGCTCCAACCACCGACGCTGTCGCATGTTGAGCTCCTTCTGAGTGAAAATGTACTTCAAGCTTTTGTGATCGGTGAAAATCTTCACCTTCTCACTCAGCAGGAAGTGCCTCCAAATTTTAAGAGCAAACACAACGGCAGCCAACTCCAAATCATGCGTCGGGTAATTCTTCTCTTGAACCTTAAGCTGACGAGACACATACGCCACAACGTGCCCATGCTGATGCAACACACAACCGAGACCCTTGCCAGAAGCATCGCAAAAGATCTCAAATCCACCGCTGCGATCAGGCACAACAAGAATAGGGGCAGTCGTCAACCTCTCCTTCAGAACACCAAAAGCACTCTCGCAATCACCCGACCAAACAAAAGCAACTTCCTTCCGCGTCAACCTGGTCATTGGCTCAGCAATACGAGAAAAGTCCTTAATGAATCGCCGATAATAACCAGCAAGTCCAAGGAAACTCCGAATCTCAGACGCAGACGACGGAACATGCCACTCTCTGATGGCCCTAATCTTCTCGGGATCCACTGAAATACCATCTCCAGTCACCACATGCCCGAGAAAAGCAACTCTATCCAGCCAAAACTCGCACTTCGAAAACTTAGCATACAACCGATGCTTCCTCAAAATCTCCAACACCGTCCTTAAGTGCGAGGCATGCTCTTCCTCCGACTCCGAGTAGATCAGAATGTCGTCAATAAAGATAACGACAAACTTATCTAAAAAGTCATAGAAAATCAGGTTCATCAGATTCATGAAAACTGCGGGCGCGTTAGTTACGCCGAAAGGCATAACCACGAACTCATAGTGTCCATACTTCGTCCTGAACGCTGTCTTCGGAACATCATCCTTCTTCACCTTCAACTGATGGTAACCACTCCTCAAATCCAATTTAGAAAACACCCTCGAACCTCCAAACTGATCAAATATATCATCGATGCGAGGCAACAGGTATTTATTCTTAATGGTTACCGCATTCAACTCCCGATAGTCCACGCACATGCGACGCGAACCATCCTTCTTCTTTACCAGCAACACCGGTGCTCCCCACGGAGACACGCTAGGATTAATATAACCCTTCTGCAAAAGCTCATCCAACTGCTTTCGCAACTCTTCCAATTCTGCAGGTGCCATACGATACGGCGCCTTCGAAGTCGGCTGCGCACCTGGAACAAGATCGATAGAAAATTCCAAAGCCCGATCAGGCGGTAAACCAGACATCTCCTCGGGGAAGACGTCACCGAAATCACGCACCACAGCTGGCCACTCCAACTCCATCTGCATAGCCACAGCCTACACCGGCCTGGCCCGAAATCTGACAGGACCAAGCGAACTGCTACCACGACTGAACTCAAATACTGGATGTCCGGGAATCTCGAACACCACCTTCTCTCTCCGACAGTCGATCGTAGCATAGAAGCTCGCAAGCCAATCCATCCCAAGAACTGCATCATAGTTGATGATGTCGTGGACAATGAAATCAGCGAAAAGCTCATGTCCACAAACCACCAACGAGCAAGAATTGCAACCATGATGCACCGAGACCACGCCATTCCCTGTAACGATATTCCAACTCTTGGGAAGAAGGGACGTTGACAAGGAATGCCTCTCCACGAAGCTCCGGGAAATAATGCACATCGACGCACCGGAGTCAAAGAGGACTCGTGTAGGAAATGTGCAAACCAAAACCACACCTAACAACCAATTAACAATCAAACCCTAGTCTAGCAAACAACCATGTTCAAGCAAACAACATAATCTAACAATCAAAACCAGCTTGGAAAGTAACAGCTAGATCGAGGATTACCTGCGATGACCTCATCCACAGCCTCGCTCTCCGCAGCGGTCATCAGAAAAGCCTGCCTCCTCGGCGGAACAGCCTGCCGAAAAGCCTGCCCCTTCGGAACAAGAGCTGCTCCACGTCCAGCAGGAACAGACGCTCGCTGCTGCAACGGCTGTGCTGCAACAGGTGCCCTTCGCAGCTGATTCGCATGCCGACAATCCTTCGCGACATGGGACGCATCACCACAAACCAGACACTGGCCCAAAAACTTTCGACACTGATCCTTGATGTGGCCAGGCTTGCTGCAGAAATGGCAAGTCTTCAGAATAGGCCCTCTTGGCCTCTTAAACTGAGCAGACTGATTAGGCCTGAATCCAGGTCTAACCACAGCTCTCGCCTGTTCCACAGGCCTCTTCCCAGCACCAACAATAGACCCCCTCCTCTGGTTCATGAGCAGCTCCTGCCTCTTGGCTGCTACTAGAACCTTCTGATAAGACTCCCGGTTAGAAGAGGTCACAAAACTCTGGAGCTCCGAAGCAAGTCCCTGCAGGAACCTCTGAGCTCTCTCCTCAGCGTCCTGCACCATCTTTGGTGCAAACCGACTCAGCCTCATGAACTCTTGGTGATATAGATCCACCGACGAGCTCCCTTGCTTCAAATCGATAAAACGCTGCAGCATCTCCTCCCTGGCAGCTTTCGGGAAGAACTCACCCTCAAATCTGGCCTTGAAGGTAGCCCAAGCTATCGGCTCCACCAACATCTTCTATTCCGCATCCCACCAATTCCGAGCATTATCCTTGAGTTGCCTCTTCGCCAAATCAACCCATCCAGCCGGGGTGATCTTGGCCATCTTCAGATTGTCCTCGATGTTCCGAATCCATTCATCGGTAGCCAGAGGACCCTCAGACCCATCAAAATATGCGGGACCCAGCTCCTGAAATTTCTTCGCTCCTGGCTCAGAGCGAGGGGCATCCGGAAGAGCCTGGGCAGCTCGAGCAAGTGGAGCATTCTGGACTTGCAGAAGCACGCCCTGCTGCACTTGCATCATCTGGAGCATCATCAGCATCATCTCACCGTTGGTGGGTTCCCGCTCAGGCTCCTCATCATGAGGGATCGCGCCACTACCCCCACCACGGGTGAACGTCTTCCTGCCATCTAGTGACATAGAAAACGAATCAGATTAGACTCATAGCTTATGACTCGGACGTCGAACTTAATTTATTGGACATTCTAATATTATTATCGCTCTTCCGATAATCGCAGTTACAGAAGGACCTGCATGGGCCACCAACAAAACCTGTCACGACCCGCTTCCCTAAAATGGAGGCGAGACGTGAAAAGGTCCGCACGAGAGTGGAGCTGTGAAGCCCCAAACCCGATAAGCGTCAATAAAACGTAAGTAGGTCCCTGTAACCACAACGGAACAACAATAATAACACAAGGAGAGACTGAAATAAAATCTCACATCTCATAAGTTGTCCAACATGAAACTAAGTCCAACATCCAGAAAAGCCACCAGGCTAAAAGAAAGAGTCTAAAGGCCCAGAACAAGGCCAACAAAAGCAACAACATAGCAGAGTATAGGTGCTACGCACCGATAACAAAACAACTGTCTAAACAAAAGTAAAACACAACAAAGACACTAGGACTGGTCCCCAGTGTCCACGTACTTCCCGTCGAACACAAGCTCGGGCTCGGCGTCAGCAAACACCTCGTCCTCAACAAGGTACTCAGGCTCGGGATCTAACATGTGTCGTCCAAAAGAGTAAAGGGGCACATGTCAGCAAGTCTAAAAGACTTGGGCAAGGAAACTGAAAGTAAGGCAACTAGCAACCTAGCAGTTATGGTATGCATGACATGGCAGTTATAACATGAGTGCACAATCAAGACATGGCAAGACAATTTGTACAAGAGAACAATCATCGGGACAAGACAAGAGTAGCCAAGCTACTATCAGCCTCAATCAATTCACTATTCACGTTGTTTGTAGATGTTTACGCCTTACAGTTGAATGGTTTCACAATCGCTGATTGGCCGCTTAACAACTACCCCAAAACCCAGAGTTTACGCCTTACCATTGCAGTTGCTGATCGGGCAGACTCCCAGTTGATTGGCCGCTTAACTCTTACCCCCAATACCCACACGTAATGGAGCCAGGGTCCCCGCACATGAGCTCAGCAAGTGAGCCGGGGTTGCCCCGCACATGAGCTCGCATTCTTAAACATTTGGCGTAGGGGTGCACCTAGCCGGAAACAAGCAATTCGGGCATTGGCTATCAACCAACACATGGCCCGCTTCTGGAACACGAGCCAGGAACGTAAGCATTTGTAGCGAAGCTACGCAATCACAGAGGCACTTAAGGAATGCAATGACATGACAATTAATTCGCGTACCGTTAATGGAAAGTAAACATGACATGGTAATTGTGCAACATGATATATGTCGGAGCTAGCTTCGTTGTCAAGCTAGTTCCCCAATTTGCGCCTAGGCGAGTATCATTTCGTCGCCTAGCCTCTTTTACGCCTACAACAAGCAAAATGGCCTAAAACATGGCCTAAACCCTAAGTGGCAAGTTTCACTTGCCTAGCACCGGGAATGACGATCACGAAGGTTCGTCTCGCGGATGCTAATCTACGGGGGAAATCGCTGTTATGGGGAAACAAACATCAAACAACATGAAATTTCATTAGGGTTTCATAAAAATACAAATAGGATATAAAAACGTCAAGAGATCGATTTCTTACCGAGAGGAAGCGGAAGAAACACTCCGGAGAACCCTAGGATCAGATTTGGAAACAAATGGAGAAGTTTGGAGAGTTAGGGTTTTTGGGGGATTTTGGGGATTTGATGAGATTTTGGGGAAGATGAGAGGTAGATAGAGTTGATGGAGGGTTTAGATGATGAATCTCGGGCTTGGGATGAAGGAATAGGGCTTGGAGGAAGATGGGGGCTCAATGAGGGAGATTTTAGGGTTTTGGGTCGAGTGGAGGAAGAAGAAAACGTTTGGGAGGGGTATAAATAGGATGGGCTGGCGGCTGCCCAGAAATTAGGGTTTTAACACAGATTAGTCGGTCAAAGAGCAACCACTGACCGACTAGTTTGGCAACTAGTCGGTCGGTCGACCAACGCAGACCGACTAAGTGCAAACAGTAACTTCTGAACAGGATTTAGAATTAGTCGGTCCATGAACAAATACTGACCGACTAGTTTAGCATCTAGTCGGTCGATGAACGTTCTTAGACCGACTAAGAGTAAACAGTAACTGATACTAAAATTAGATGATGTGTTAGTCGGTTAAAGAAGCATTGCCGACCGACTAGTTTGCAACCTAGTCGGTCAACCAACGTTCTTAGACCGACTAACGATAAACAGTAACTCCTGAGAAATTTAGAAAGCCAACTAGTCGGTCCAAGAAGGATTGCCGACCGACTGGATCGTCATCTAGTCGGTCGGTGCCCCTTCTTATACCGGCTAATGAGCACAGAAAGTTCCGATACGGAGCGCGGGGCCCCGGGATCGATTCCTAAGACTCCTAGGCTTGATCTAATAGTAAGATACGACCGTTATGAAGCCCGTCACGAATGACATACTTCGAAATCGACGATCCTAAGGAAGAAACGAGAAAATACGACGAATCGATCGAAAATGAAAGCTACGGAGACGAAAACCACACATGAGGAGAAAATCCACCAAAACATATATTATATTATAATAAATCCGGATACATGAAAAGCAGTCGTTACAGACTAGTTCATCAACTAGTCGGTCGGTCAAACAGCATGAACCGACTAATGGTAGAACAGCCAAGAAGAGAAGTTCCGACTGAAGAGAACTAGTCGGTCAAAGAAGAGTTGCTGACCGACTAGTTTCACAACTAGTCGGTCGGTGACTCAACTGAGACCGACTAAGAGATAAAACAAATAGTCTGAGCACAAATTGATTTAGTCGGTCAAAGAACAAACGTTGACCGACTAGTTCATCAACTAGTCGGTCGACAAACGTTCTTTGACCGACTAACGACAAACAGTAACTAGGCATGTACAGTAGAAGCTCAACTAGTCGGTCCAAGAAGAAACACTGACCTACTCAAGGCTTAACATTCTACGAAACAAAGCTAAAAGACTATAAATAAAACTTGACGAACCGTCTTCAAAAGCTTCGATTCGAATCTTCATGACGTCAAACATGGTCCATAAGCTTCAACGAAGCTTTAGGCATACGATCACGCGTATTGAGAAGTCTCGAGACGTCGCTTGGGGTGTTCATATGAATTTGGCGACGATCTCCATAACTGCGCTCACAAAGAGTTAGTTCACGATATATTTATGTTTGTTCATCATCCAAAACCAAATCCGGGGAGTCCAATACTCAACATTCTCCCCCTTTTTGGTGATGACAAACCAACATAAATAATAATAAAAAATAATGATTCAAATGAAATTTACTTACTCTCCCTGCATTGATGACATGTTAATTCCATATTCAATAATATTCATAAGCATCAAGCAGACGAGTAAAGTATAAAATGTGAATCCAATTATCGAAATTTAGGATTTGAAATCCATTTTTATATCTTAACTCCCCCTGAATCTAACATATCAAATTAGATTCTTGGAAAATGCTTTAAATTATCATTCAGCCCATCGTCATTATTATATCTCTCCCCCTGTGACATTAGCAAAAAGAGCGGGAGGAGATCAACGACAATAACAATGGCTTCAAATAAAAGCACGGGAGTCGTAGAATACGACCACGGTCCAAATGACACCAATGTAAAATACGAATTAAATCAAAGCGTGCCAATGAGACCAAAGTCGAAAATCGAAAAAAATAAAATCATCAAAACTCAAATCAATTTTACGGATTGAGTTATGGAATATACTCTCCAATATCAACAGTCTTGGTTAATTAAGTGCATGGAAAACAATTCTATGTTTCCATAGAAGAAATTCCTATTTAACCAAGTTATTATCGTCGAACGACGAAATCAAACATCAGAGGCAATAATATAAAGAATATAATGTGCACAAGAGAATGAAATGTCAACATCGATGTATATATATAAATAAGAACCATGAGTACATCAAAAACATACATCGCCAACATATGTAAGAGGCGATCCAACGATCGAAGCACAAAATACAACAACATATCACAACATATAACATATGTCACCACGGACACCAGAGTATCACATACATACACAACTATCAAAACATCATCAGAGATACATCAAGATACATCCACAATGCATCAAAAGTCATAACATAAAACCACCCAAAATATCCTAACCCACACTCTCACTACAAGATATCTCATCTAAAGTGCACTAGGAGAGTCCTCAGAGAAGCTCAGGAGGCAGCGGGAGGATCTGCAGCAGTAGCAGGCTCTGCAGAGAGAGTGGTCACTGGAATGGCATGTGTGTCAACAGGAGTGACGGGAGTGGAAATCTCTGGCACGACAGGAGTGGTCTCGGGAGCAGCAACAGACGAAGCATCCACCGGAGGAAAGGTGGCAGCAGGTGTGCTCTCGGGATCACCGGCAGAAGTAGCAGCAGCACCAGAAGTACCCTTAGGGGCACGAGCAGCAGCAGCACGAGCAAGCTCCAGAATCTCATCATCATCTAACTCCTCCTCGTCGTCAGAAACTGACGGAGGGATCTCAATACCAAAGTGAGATGCGATGCGAGCGAGAATCTCCTCAGATCGAGCACTACGAGACTCTACACGTTTCACCGAACGTGCAAGCTCAGCAAGGGTAGGAGCCGGAGCAGGAGCAGCAGCTGAAGCAGAGGCTGAAGCAGACGGGGTCATCCTCTGAACATGACGAAGCGCCGCAGGAGACTTCTTGACGGCTGTCGCATTCAGGGGGGACCGAGGGGACGCTCATCATCACGGGGCAGAGGGACACGAAAGTGACGGAAAACAAGTGTCAATAGGCACGGATATGGGATATGAGCAGATTTTGTGGACTTTCGTATACACTCGAAAGAATCCATCTTATCGAGAATGATCCTAGCCCAGTTAATCTCGCTCCCCATGAAGATGGCGTAAATGAGTTTCAGGAATGGCTGGAATGGCAATGAAGAAGAGCCGTACTTCGGAAGGGGGCACGACTTCAGAATCAGATTAAGCACCCAAGCATTTGGCTTGAAGGACTTCGAAGGTACGCCAATCATGGCAGAAGGAATCTCATGAAAGATCTCGGCGAGCATCACCTGATCAAGCTCAGAGATGTCGTCGACAGAAATATCAGACGGAAGAAGGCCCGACGAGGAGACACCAAGAAAATCTCCTAAGACTTCTACCGTGAGGACTATCGGTGTCCCCAAGACAGTAGTCTCAATAGAGTGGGTCTCGTCGTACTGACCGCGAACCCTATTGGCATAGAAGAGCTTGACTAGGCGAGAGTATGGATGTGGATTCGCCTTAGGGCAGTGGCGGAGCCAGGAAATTTTCGTTTAGGGGGCAAAATGTAAGTTAATACAAAATAATTTCTACGTACAATAAAAACCAATAAGCAAAAATTATCAATTATCTATACACATTAAATCTATTAAGTACTTCACATTATAATATATTCTATAGATAAAAGAGCTAGAACATAACAAAATACCCGTCGTTAACTTCAAGTTCACTTTTTTTGATAATAACTGCAATTTTTGCCAAATGTAAATCCATGTCATCATATATATCTGCAGAAAAGAAAACCCTCATTATCCAAATAGACCAACAAAATAAAAATCATTAAAATATAGAAAACAAAATAGATGGAAAATTACGTTTTGAGTTCTAAATTTAACTGAGAATCAAATGAGGCAAACAAATTCAGCATTTGAGATCAGAATTAACATAAGCATATATATAATCAGAGTCCGCTCGTCCTTCCACAACAGGAGGTCGTCGTTCTGCCGAAGCTACCATTCGGCATATCGATGCTCGGGTCCGTGCATTCCCGCTCGAGCGCACGCGCCGCCACCCGATCTCGGAGGCCGCACGTGTATCACGTGACAACATCAACCTCCGACCCTTTAGACTATCGATCTGTGGTGAGAAAACACCCAAAAACAAGTTGCATTCATAACCTAAACAACCACCATCAAAACGAGCCTTTGTTCCTATTCTATATGACAGTCTAGCTTTCATACACATTTTATTTGTAATGACCTCCCCCTTTTCTTCTTAGGACTACTATCAATCTGAAGATTGCACACGCAATGGAATGAAGGGAAGCTGTTTAATGCTGCATCATGGAATCATTTGACTCAACGCTGTCAATATGGGGGGCATACTTGGGGTTCTATATAAAAAAAGAAAAAAACCTTAGGGGGGGCAACTGCCCCCTCATGCCCCCCTTTGGCTCCGCCCTTGCCTTAGGGTCATACCGAAGATAATCGATAAGACCGCTAGACGAAAGAAGATCAGCGAGGACTGGGAAGTCGGAGAACTGTACGAAATGCTCCAACAGCAGCGGACAGTGTTCGATACGGTTATATTCCGCGAGACACATCGGGTCATCGCGACATAAAGAAATATCGACACCGCCAGCTGGCATCAGAGCCTTTCCCTTAGGCTGACGAGTACTAGAGGGACGTGAGCTAGAAGGCTAACGAGTGGAAGACCTAGGAGGAGGAGTAGGATCCCTATGGGTCTCGGTCTCAGGGATGTACTCAGTGTCGGAATCCGAAGCACCGGGAGTGGGTGTACGGAAAGAGGAGGGAGACACAGTATGCTTCTTAAGCTTGGGTTTTGGCTTGGGTTGAGACTGAGATTGGGCTCTAGGCTTCGCTATCGTCGTCCTCTTACGCTTAAGAGGAGGCGAAGATGAAGAGGGATGTGTGGATTTCGAACGACGTTTAGGTTGCGAGGGTTCCCTAGGAGGTGAATCAACGGTCATAGTGGACAGACGAGAGGGGTCGATCGGAATCCTTGTCTTCGCCATAAGCGTGACGAGACAAAGCAAGAAGACACAACCCAAAGAATAACCCTAGGCCGAAACCCTAGCAAGGAAGTCGATAGGAAATCTAAGAAACCCTAACCCTAGAATCTAACCGACTAGATGATGATCACAGTTCAAGCAATTAGTCCCCGATGCAATTAGTCGGTCACAGTTCAAGCACTGACCGACTAGATGATGATCTAGTCGGTCGGTCAATGAGCTTGAACCGACTAATTGCAAACAGTAACTGAAGCCAACATTTAGGGCTTGAGTTAGTCGGTCTGAGTTCATTCACTGACCGACTAGATTTTGATCTAGTCAGTCGGTCAATGAACATGAACCGACTAACAGAGTTCAAAAAATTTTAGAATTTGAAATTTTGAGTTCTCTCCTAATCGCACTTCGACGAAACATCGTAAAACTCTCATTAATCATTATACTACCCCATTAAACATCGAAAATCTTAAATGACGTTTATGAACAAATCGAGCGAAAATTCCGAAAATTCAACGAAAAATCCAGAAAATTCCAATACATCAAGCATGAACAAATATAAAGAATTGAATAGCATGCACGATTATTGAAAACATATGAATCCTAAATCTCGGATTCACCCATAATCCCCAATTCTCGACGCAACCACACAAAGGAGTCTTCCTTTAGTGGTTTCATGAAAATATCGGCGATATGCTTCTGGGTTTCAACGTACACTAATATGATGTCCTTTTTAGCAACATGATAATCTAAGAAATGGTGACGGACATCTATGTGTTTAGAATGGGAATGGTGTACCGGATTCTTAAAGAGACATATTGCACTTTGGTTGTCCACCATGATAGGACAAGTATCACAGTTTATACCAAAGTCTTTAAGAGTGTGGCTCATCCAAAGAACCTGAGCACACGCGACACTGGCGGCAATATATTCCGCCTCGGTGGTTGAAAGTGATACGGAATTCTGCTTCTTGGAAAACCAAGAGACAAGAGAATTTCCTATAAAATGGCAAGTGCCACTAGTACTTTTCCTGTCGGATTTGCATCCCGCATAATCTACGTCACTATATGAGATTAACTCATATGTGCTAGATTTTGGATAAAGTAATCCAAAATCAAGAGTGTAACTTAAATAACGGAAAATTCGTTTTACCGCTACTAAGTGAGATTCCTTAGGTTGAGACTGATAACGAGCACATACACATACAACAAACATAATATCAGGCCTACTTGCGGTAAGATATAGTAAACTACCTATCATACCTCGATATAGACGAATGTCTACATCTTTACCACCCGTATCCTTATCAAGATGCGTAGTCGTGCTCATTGGAGTCTTCTTCCCGGAGGCATTCTCCATTCCAAATCGCTTAAGCAACTCCACCGTGTACTTCGTTTGGTGGATGAAGATTGCATCGTTCATTTGGTGAATTTGGAGACCTAAGAAATATTTGAGCTCACCCATGTGGCTCATCTCAAATTGATCCTTCATCACATTAAAAAACTCTTCGCAAAGAGTGAAGTTAGTAGCACCGAAAATGATATCATCAACATAAATTTGAACTAAATTTATATCATTATTCGAATACTTAACAAATAATGTGGAATCAACTTCTCCCATTTTAAAACCCAAATCTAAAATAAAATTCTTTAGACGGTCATACCAAGCTCGAGGAGCTTGTCTCAAACCGTAAAGTGCTTTCTTAAGTTTGAAAACGTGATTTGGAAATTTTTCATTAATAAAACCCGGAGGTTGAGAAACGTAAACTTCCTCAATAAAATCTCCATTTAAAAATACACTTTTTACATCTATTTGAAATAATTTAAAATCCTTATGGCATGCAAAAGACAATAATAATCGAATAGATTCTAATCTAGCTACCGGAGCGAAGGATTCTTCGAAATCAATACATTCCTCTTGACGGTAGCCTTGAGCAACTAATCGAGCTTTGTTCCGAACGACGATTTGGTTTTCGTCGGTCTTGTTCTTGAAAATCCACTTCGTTCCTATAACGGTGTGGTTCTTCGAAGGCAATGGAACAAGCTCACAAACCTCATTCCTCTCGAATTGAATGAGTTCCTCCTCCATGGCAAGGATCCAAGCACTATCTTCGCATGCTTCGCTAATATTCTTTGGCTCTATCGAGGAGTCAAAGGCACAATGAGCGAAGTAGTTGATTTGAGATCTTGTCTTGACACTATCAAGGACGTTGCCAATGACTTGCTCATGAGGATGGTCACGAACGGTATGAAGTCGTTTGGGAATTCCCTGATCACTAGGAACATTCTCAAAAGATTCAATAGTTGGGTTAGTCTCAATAGAATAAATAGAATTTGAATTACCAATAGAATCACATAAGACATCCATGGAGTCATCATTATTAGTAATTCTAGTTGGGACAAAACATTCATTAAATGAGACATGAAGTGACTCCTCGATCGTTGAGGTTCGTTTGTTGTATATCCGGTAGACTTTGCTACGTGAGGAATATCCAACAAATATCCTCTCATCGGATCTTGGATCGAAGTTGTCCAAACTACCATACGTGTTCTTAATAAAACATTTTGCACCGAAAACACGAAAATGTTTAACTTGAGGCAACCTATCAAACAACAACTCATAACAAGTTTGTTTAGTACCGGGCCTCAAAAGTATCCTATTAAACACATAGCAAGCGGTATGTACCGCTTCCGCCCAAAATTGATGGCTAAGTTGGCTATCATCAAACATCGTGCGAGCACATTCCACTAGCGTCCTATTCTTTCTCTCAACAACACCATTTTGAGGAGGTGCGCGAGGGAATGAAAAGGTGTGTGTAATACCAACTTCATCACAAAACGTTGAGAAAGACTCATTCTCAAATTCCCCTCTATGATCACTACGAATAGTGACAATGGTGGTTCCGATGAGATTTTGTACTTTCTTAACAAATATTGTGAAGTTTTCAAAGGCATCATTTTTATTACTTAAAAAAAATACCCAAGTAAATCTAGAAAAGTCATCAACGATGACAAGTCCATATCTATCATTACCTAATGAAGCAACTCTAGTTGGCCCAAATAAATCTAGATGTAATAGCTCTAGAGGCCGCTTAGAAGAAATGCTTTTCTTAGGTTTAAATGAAGATTTTGGAAGCTTGCCTCGTTGACATGAGTCACAAAAGATTTTCTTTTGAAAGACAAGCTTAGGGAAGCCTCTAATAGAATTTAACTTGGAAAGTTTAAAGAGTGTTCCAAAGTTCACATGACCAAAACGTCGATGCCATAAGTGTTGTTCACTTGTGTTGGCAATGAGACATTGTTCATATGATCTTGGAAGATCTAGGATATATATATCCTTATGGCGTGTGCCGGAAAATAATACATCATTAGTATTTTTATTCAAAATATGGCACATTCCTTTCGCAAAGCTAACTTTGTAATCTTTGTCACAAAGTTGGCTTATTGAAATAAGATTGTGGTTTAATCCTTTAACAAGGTAAACATCACATATAAGTGGTTTACCCACTTTTCCAACACCTATGATGGTTCCGCTCTCGTTGCCTCCAAAGACGACGCGGTTTCCATTTGCAATGGGCACCACTCCGGAGAGCAATAGAGCGTCACCCGTCATGTGTTTTGAATACCCGCTATCGAGTATCCAATTATTCTTGGAGCCAAATTTGGATTTGTTGCTCCGTTTCTTTCTCTTGAGTACCTATAGATAGAAAATATCGTATCATGGTACCCAAGGTCATTGGGTCCAAAAGATTAGACCTTTGGAAGCCAAGTCCAATTGGACTTAGACTTCCCCACATAATTATCACTATGCACGACATTCATGAAATACGAATTCATGTAAATTTGTTTTTCATTCATGCTAGTGTCCTTTGGGCTCCAAATAGTGAAGATTTTGGGAGCCCTAATCCTATTGGGAGCATGCATGCATTGTTGATTTCTACGTGATGCATGTCGTGGATAGGCATAAGGAACATGATGAAATGGTGCATTATGAGAATGGTTCATATGATGGTGTGGGTGAACATATGCACGTGGAGGAACACGTGCGTGAGGGTGTCTCACATGGTGTGCACGTGCCCATGGATGTGGTGCATAAAAATCATCATATGTGTGAGCATGTGGAGTAGGATGTGTGTTCCTACGTGGCATAGTCTTGGTGTACATATAAGCATGACCCTTCTTTGGAGGTCCACCCAAAGTGGGTTTCTTTCCAAAAGAGGGTGTGTACGAGGTGGAAGCACCATTAGTAGATGAACTACCAATAGAGTGTTTGCTCCAACTCGTAGAAGCATCGGAAGTTGGCCTAACAAAGGTAGTGGCCGACTTGGATGAATTTCCCAACTTATACCCCAAGCCAATGTGGTGATTGGCCGGAAGTAAGTCATTTAAGATACCTTACCCTTATTGAATTTATTAATTCGGCCCAATGTGCACTCATATTTCTCGGTGAGAGAACGCATAGAAACATCCAAAGTGGATACTTGCGATGTGAGCACATAAACACGAGACTTGAGATTTTCATTCTCAATACTCAAAGTCGAGTTTTGAGAAGTCAAATCCGCTATCTTGTGTTCCTCCGGATCCTTAATGCTCACATGTTCAAGTTGAGACTTGAGATTTACAATCTCATTTTTCAACTCTTCAACAACGGTGTCGTTGTTGGTGATGATAGTTTTAGGAGAGGTTTGGATGCTAGCTAAATCATCTTTTACTTTAGTATATCTATTTACTAATTTAGTGTATTTAGACCATAATTGCTCATTAGCATTTCTAAGGTCATCCATTGTTACCTCATCGCCTTCGTTGTCGCTATCATCGGAGGAGGAAGATCCTTGATCATGCTCCTCTCTTGCCATGAAGCACATGTGTGCTTGCTCCACTTGCTCATCGTCCGACTCTCCACTAGAAGAATCCTCGGAGTCAGAGAATGTTCTGACAAGTCCCTTCTTGTATCCTTTCTTGTACTTCTTGGACTTGTCGAATTTTGGCACCTTCCACTTCTCCTTTTGCTTGTTTTGAGGACACTCCGCTTTCATGTGTCCTGGCTTGTTGCATTTGAAACACAAAAGAGTGGAGGTGTTAGTAGAACTAAACTTCGATTTGTTTTTGAAGTTACCTTTCCGGAAGTACCGGTTGAATTTCTATGACATGAGGGCAATGGACTCCAAGTCCAATTCTTCTTCCGATTATTCATCATCGGTAGATGTGGATGTGGATGGAGCGGCCTTGAATGCAATCGCCTTTTTCTTTGGCTCGTCTTGCTTCAAGTAGGACTTCATCTTGTCCTGCAACTTAAGCTTGCTATCCTTGCGTACCTCGTAAGACATCAAGGTACCCATTAGTTGCACGACGGTATATGTTTTCATATCATTACCTTCCTCGATGACGAAGGTACGTTTCTCCCAACAAGAAGGAAGTCCATCGATGATCTTCGAGACTTTCTCCTTTTGGGTGTAGGTCTTACCGAGAGCCTCCAACTCGTTGGTGATGTCGACGAAGCGAGCATAGTACTCCTTCATCTTCTCACCCTGTAGCATATGAAATAACTCGTAATCTTTATTTACTACTACGAGTTTGGAGTCTCTTACCCTACTCGTTCCTTCATGCAAGATGAGGAGGGAGTTCCATATTTGATATGCACTCTTACATGTGCATATCTTGTTGAAGTCCTCGGTCTCCAAAGCGTATTGCAAGGCGTTCATTGCCTTGGCATTGCTTACCTCCGCGGCGACCTCCGCGGTAGTCTACTTCTCGAAATCTTCTTCGGCGGGCTCGACATACTCCTTCATCGTGGCTCTCCACAGTGAAGCACCCCGGAGAAAAGTTTCCATCCGGCATTTCCAGTACCTGTAGTTGGTACCGTTGAAGAAGGGAGGCCTCGTCAAGGAGTGTCCTTCCATCACCGAAGAAGCTCCTTCACGGTTCCTGAAGGTGCTGTAGTCTGAAGGTGGATGAACGCTTTTGTTGTTGTTGGCAGACATAGCTAGGTACTTGGCTCTGATACCAAATGTAATACGCTACAAAGCTATTGCACAAGTACTAGAGGGGGGTGAATAGTACTTTAAAATAATTAAGAGGATAATTCCTAATTATCTTGCAAACTCTAACCAACAATGCGGAAATACGGAAATGTAAATAGAGACAACAAATAAAATCAATCGCAAACAAATGATTTAACGAGTTCGGATCCACCCAAGTCTCCCCGACTTGTTTCCGGTGATCCTACGTCCCAAACACCCGGATCCCCTCCGGATACTAGAGTTAGAAACCTCTAACCCTAGATTTGCACTATGAAATTCTTGTAGATAAACCTCTACAAGACCAAATCATACACAATGTAATTATGACTCCCACAACCCGGGATCACAAACAATCTCTCACAACCGAGAGAAAAACACTTACAATATGAAAGTAAATGAAATAGAAATTCTTACCACAAAATACCTATGCCTTGAGTAAACTTATGAGTTAGGGCAAAGATGATTTTGGGGAAGATGAAGAGGCACCAAACCCTAGCTCCAAGATGTAGATCAGCGATGGAGAGCTATGAGGTTGTTGGTGACCTAGAATCAAGCACTTGGCTTGGAAGGCTTACAATCAATGAATCTCTCTTTTGAAATAAGAGTGAGGGAGAGATTCAAGAATGAAATCAATGAGCTTTGAATGAGATTAAATGCTTTCTCTTTGATCTCTAAACTTCACTTAATATCAGCCTTGAGTGCAATGAATGCAGCACTCCAAGTATATATAGGATAGATGAAAGAGAGAGAAAAAATCGTGGCATTAAATGCTCCAACGGTTCTATTCTGAACCAAACTAGTCGGTCAAAGAAGGTTGACTGACCGACTAGTTCATCAACTAGTCGGTCGGTCAAACAGCATGAACCGACTAATGGTAGAACAACCAAGAAGAGAAGTTCAGACTGAAGAGAACTAGTCGGTCAAAGAAGAGTTGCTGACCGACTAGTTTCACAACTAGTCGGTCGGTGACTCAACTGAGACCGACTAAGAGATAAAACAAATAGTCTGAGCACAAATTGATTTAGTCGGTCAAAGAACAAACGTTGACCGACTAGTTCATCAACTAGTCGGTCGACAAACGTTCTTTGACTGACTAACGACAAACAGTAACTAGGCATGTATAGTAGAAGCTCAACTAGTCGGTCCAAGAAGAAACACTGACCGACTAGTTTCACAACTAGTCGGTCGGTGAACCTTCTTTGACCGACTAACTGTAAACAGTAAGTGAGCTAGAATTGAAGGATGCAAACTAGTCGGTCCAAGAAGCTTTTCCGACCGACTAGATCACCATCTAGTCGGTTGGAACTTCTTCTTGAACCAACTAACATGCACAAGAAGTCGCGAATCGAAGCGCGAAGCTTCGGGAAAGTTCGTATGAACTTATACTAAGATCCTAGCTCTAAGATATGAGCGTTATGAAGATTAAAACGTAAGACCTACTCAAGGCTTAACATTCTACGAAACGAAGCTAAAAGACTATAAATAAAACTTGACGAACCGTCTTCAAAAGCTTCGATTCGAATCTTCATGACTTCAAACATGGTCCATAAGCTTCAACGAAGCTTTAGGCATACGATCACGCGTATTGAGAAGTCTCGAGACGTCGCTTGGGATGTTCATATGAATTTGGCGACGATCTCCATAACTGCGCTCACAAAGAGTTAGTTCACGATATATTTATGTTTGTTCATCATCCAAAACCAAATCCGGGGAGTCCAATACTCAACAATTATGTGGAAGGTGTGGGTTGACTCATTCTACTATAGAGATTTGGTCTGTGGGCCATGTGGCAAATGAGTTTGCAGATTGACTTGGTAAAGATTTACCTTCCTTGGCGGGCCTCGGAGCTATGAGGCCGAGGCGTACCATTCTTAGTGGGCCTTACTCTTCAGGTACAATCCATCTACTTACTTAATGGGCCGGACCCATGGGTTAACAACAACAAATTCATCTCTATGTCAAAAGTAATGATTTTCAGATTAGAGTTCTTCATATCCTGAGCTGTGATTGGTTAGTAGAGGTTATAAAATAAAAGGAATAGAGTTTCCGTACCTATCATATTTAACCACGACTCCAAATCAATTGTGTCACCCCTTCATTTGTCTATCAAATGTTTGAGTATCACGGCATGAAGGGGTTATTGAAATTTAAGAAGGGGCACATGTCCACATGAAGGGTCTACTTCTTCCTTGTGAATCAAAGGATTAAGGTTTCTTTTATTATGTGATTTGAGATCCCATACGGCATATATTATTATTGTTTGTAATTAGATCAAACATTTGTATTACAACAATTGACACCCTTTAGACGAATTCATCAGTCGACCAAATGCCATTACCCCCTTTTGATCCATATGGGCAAAAGACCCATCCAATCGACTCCTACAATCTTTTACTTAACTACAATCATCCCCATTTTGAAACTAATTTTCTCAAAACTTTGGCACTCAACAACAATTCGAATATCTCCCCAAGCATAGCCATGGTCTCATCGAAATCGTCGACTCCTTGAAGGACCATGTCAAAGTCTTCTTGAAATTTCACCTAACTACAACCAACGAGACTTTTTCCAACAACATCGACCAACATGCAAAGTAATACTCTCACATGATTTTCAGTGCCTTCCTCTCTGAACCGAAAGGAAAAGCAAGGATTACCTCATATTTCATCACTTTTACAGATGATTTCATCAATTCGGGCATGTGTACCTGATTTCTCATAAGTCAAAAGCATTATAGTGCTTTAGACGTTATATCACTTTGGTCGAAAATCAATTGGAAAGAATGATCAAGTGTTTGAGAACAGATCGAGGCCGTGAATATCTATCTGAACAATTCAAGGGACTGTGTGATGAAAAGGGTATTGCTAGACAATTGACAATCCCGTACACACCACAACAAAATGGTGTAGCGGAAAGAAGGAATCATACACTTCTTGAAATGGTTAGGTCTATGATGGCGCAAGCTAACCTTCCAGTTTCATATTGGGGGGATGTATTATTGACTGCTGCCTACATACTTAACCTAGTGCCCTCTAATTCTGTGACTTCCACTCCATATGAGTTATGGACGGGAAGAAAACTTGACCTA
The DNA here is from genome assembly GCA_030789695.1 of Scilla litardierei. Lineage (NCBI taxonomy): Eukaryota > Viridiplantae > Streptophyta > Magnoliopsida > Asparagales > Asparagaceae > Scilla > Scilla litardierei. The sequence goes on from CM061141.1 coordinate 106,224,771, forward strand.
ACCCATCTGAGGCCTTGGGGGTCTGCAGCGTTTGTTCGCGAAACTTCTCATCCCCATGGAAAATTGGGTCCTAGAGGTAAGAAGTGTATCTTTATAAGATACTCTGAGCACTTTAAGGGTTATGTGCTCATCGACGAACAATCGGATGGAAGTATAACAGAAATCGAATCACGAGATGTTATGTTCTTGGAAAATGATTTTTCAAGACATGGAGAGATTGATAGGGAATTCCATCTTCAAGAGGTGGTTGACCCAACCAGTGTTTTTCCTACTAACCAATTTGTGGAAGTTGGTGAAAGTTCACATGAACTATCTCAAACTAGTGGGAGAGAAACATTGGTTGGTGATTCTTCTAGGAAAGAGTCACAAGGGTCTGAGGTGCGTAGAAGTAATAGTGGGAGTATTCCTCGACGTTGTTTTGAGATCGAAGGGGAAGCTTTCCTGATTGCTCGCATGATGACTTAGAGCCTAGATCAGTTCATGAGGCTCTCTCTTGTCCAAAGCAGGCTGAATGGAAAATTGCAATGGAAGAAGAACTAGAATCGATGAAGGCAAACCATGTGTGGGACTTGGTTGATCTTCCACATGAACGTCGGGCGATCGAAAACAAATGGGTTTTCAAGATCAAACGAAAGGCGGATGGATCCATCGAAAGGTATAAGGCCCGCTTAGTAGCAAAAGGATATACCCAACAAGAGGGTATTGACTATGAGGAAACTTTTTCACTTTTTCACCTGTGGTGAGGTTTGCCTCAATTTGTCTTATCTGAGCCATTGTTGCGACATTGGATTTGAAATCGCATCAGATGGACGTTAAGACTGTGTTTATTAACGGGGAACTAGAAGATGAAATTTACATGGCAAAGCCTGTAGGTTTCATTACGGAAGGCCATGAACGCAAAGTTTGCAAGCTCCAACGTTCTATATATGGCTTAAAACAATCATCTAGGCAATGGAACTTCCAATTTCATCGAGCTATAACATCTTATGAGTTTACGATGATCAGTGAAGACCATTGTGTCTATGTCAAAAGGACAGGACAATCCTTTGCAATTCCGTCTCTATATGTTGACGACATCTTATTGGTTGGGAACGATATGGAGTTTATCGTGACCATTAAGCAATGGTTATCATCTCATTTTGAGATGAAGGATATGAGAGAAGCTAATTACATACTTGGTGTTAAGATACACCAGGACCGATCGAGGAAACTGTTAGCTCTTTCATAATAGTCATACATTCGCTCAATCCTTGAACGTTTTAAGATGCATAATAGCAATCCCATTGAAACTCCAATCGCAAGGGTGAAGGCCTGAGCCTTAAGATGTGTCCTCAGACCCAAGAGGAGAAGAGAGAGATGGAAGGAGTCCCATTCTCTAGTGTTTTGGACAGCTTGATGTATGCTATGATGTGCATCCGGCTGGATATTTGTTATGCTGTTGGCTTGGTAAGTCGTTACCAGTCAAACCCTGGGAACAAACATTAGATGGCAGTGAAGAGGATCTTTAGATACTTGAAGGGAACAATGGACTATTCCTTGTGTTATCAAGGAAGTGATTTTCACCAGATGGGTTACACAAATGCTGAGTGATGGTGCTATTACTTGGAGCAGCAAGAAAAAATCTTGTACAGCTTTACCACGATGGAAGCTGAGTTCATTGCATGTTCAGCATTGGTTCAGGAGGCCGTATGGTTGAGGAGGTTATTACAAAGCTTACAAGTTACAGCGGAGGCTTCATACACCGTGACTATTTACTGTGATAGTCAAGCTTGTATTTCTTATGTGAAGGATCCCAAGTATCATTGGAGTACAAAGCACATCGATATCAAACAACATTTTGTGAGAGACATTGTGGACAAGAAGGAGGTGGTTCTTAAGTACATATCTACGCATAGGATGGTTGCTGATCCGTTTACAAAGCCCATCCCTAAAGATGTTTATCATGCTCATGTTCGAGCTCTAGGTTTGTGTAGAATTTGATGTATGTATTAATGGTTTTTGTCATTTGTCATTATGCTTATTTTTATGCCTTATATATATATATATATATATATATATATATATATATATATATATATATATATATATATATATATATGGATATTTTAGACATCGTGTACAATGGTCTTCTTGCTTTGCATACTTACACACAAATTTAAAGAATGTGTCACCAAGTTGGAGATTGGTTCACTCATATGAGCAATCGCCTCAGATTTCTTAGTGAAAAGTTGAGATGAGACATGATGAATTTGGCGCTAGTAGGAGCTTGCCTCATAATGTTTATCAATGTCACCTTGACAAGAGGTCAAGATGAGGTCTGCCTAATGAGATTAAGACAGATCATGATTGACCCAGAATCATGAATACTTGGCGGAGCCGGATAAGTACATAACCAGACGCTAGATAGCGAGCTGGTAGTAGCTTGATCCGCATAGTGGTGTTTGGTTTTCTACAATTGACACATGCTCTCTAGAGTAGAGTTAACCACTATGACATGTGAGTCATACCACACGTGCTATAACGACTATATAGGAAGCGAATGAATACTTTTGTAATCCCTATCCCTCGCAATGTGAGTTCCTATAAACCTATAAAATGGTTTCAAGGTTGCCCTTGAACTTATGTTTATGTTCTTGAAGGGATGGGCTAATGTTTGCTACTTTAGCATATTTTTCGACGGTGATGAAATAATTAGCCTTATGGGACATGTTAGGAAAGCGGTTAGTTCGGAACAGATGGACATGAGTACGGAAGGGAAAACTATTTATTTTTACATTGATATATGTGTTTGCTGGCCAGCCACTATATCGCTCAATCAGTGTGGATATAGTGAACACATGATGTAAGAAAGGTCTAACATATGCTAAAGGGATAAGATATGTTAAGACCGTGTAAAAGACAAATGAGTTTGGGGGCACAGCGAGACATGCTGATATGCAAATATTTTTTTTGGTTGTAGCAGCTATGTATCCCTAATAGGTGCATAGTATTGCTCCCAAGTGCAGGTGTACTCGCAGGGGTCACACGGTTCATTTGCAGTATGATTTTCAAGTTGTGATTCTCGATCTTAATATCTAGAAATTCTCAAATGACTGTTATGCTCCCTATCATGTGCAAGTGGGAGATGTTGGTTTAATGGGCGGTTTGTGCACATGATGGGCAGCATAACCGAACCAGTTATGAGAAGTTATTGTTTCCACTAACCTCAGTAACTTCTCCTATAACTCCTCTTGATCTGGAGTTTATAGAAGGGAGATTGCAGTGAGAAGGAAGTAGTCTTGAGGGCAATTATGAAGAATTTCTAGAGAGATAAAGCTCCGCCAAATCAAACCGGAAGGGCACTTGAATGGTGGCTAGTGGTTGATTTCCGTTCGTGATTTCTTCACCGATCTCTGCGTCTGATTCTTGACGAAATCTGGACAAGTTTAACCAAGTTACAGGGCTAAGGTATCAACTTCGATATTTAGATTCCGCTGCGATATTGTAACATAGATCCTCGATTAGCTGTGGCCAAGATATGCCAAGCATCCATTTCCAGACAGCTATGGATGGAACAAAAGATCATTTATATTATGTCAAAATCTTTCTGGTGCAGATGCAATATTATACGGTGATGAACGACTATGTCTACAAAGTCTATCTAAAAGTTTCCACTCTATATTGATACAACCTCATTTCATCCGAGTCGGTACATAGCTTTGCCAACTCATGCATTAGTTCATCTAGCACTTTGCTAGAAGTAAGAAGGTTAGAACATCCCAATCATCCATTAACCATTAAGCAATGTGAACATGAGACCCTGAGAGAGTTTGTCAACAAATTCAATAGACAAATGATGGCCACCAAAGACATCCTAGCATATCTCAGGGCATGGAACTATAGAAGAAGGGGTTTTATACCATCATCATGATTAGGGGAGGAACTTAACAAAGCTTTGGAAGCTGATGGAAACCTTTGCCCCTATGAACGACACTAATGCAGGCGACCAAAAGAAGACCGAGGATGATACAGATCACAAGAGGAAGACCCATACATTATGTACCACCAACAATGATAGCTGAGCATCCAGCAAGTCTCACTCCTTTAAATTGGCTGATATAGTACATTCTATATAAAGCATGTGGGAAAAGAAATCTAACTTGTAGAAAAGGGCACTTGAAACACTTTTTCAACCTAAGGACACATCTAAAGCAAACTCTGATGATCAAATCAGGAACAACATCTTGTAAGGTAAAGTTACCAAAGTCATCCACATGGTCCTCTAATGTAACAAGGATGCCATCCCATGTGACTCATCCACCATTACCACCATTAATAACTTTATGTTTATCGACACATATAGCTCTTATATTTATTTCACTAACACTCTCCAAAAATTACAGCTGGACCTAATCCACTTAAAGCCTAACCATGACCAGCTTCTTACTATTATTGAGACAACAATCACAATGCTTACCTTATTTTTAACCACTATATATAATAGCTTTGGCTAATGACTCAACTAACACTATTTTCATTGAGTTAGTAATGCACAATGTCTCCTTAGAGTACAAAGGGAGCATCGGTCATAATACGTCGACAGAGCTTAGGGCTATTGTTGATACCAATTTCGTCATTATTGACACATGGGTCCGGCCCACAAAGTGAGTAGATGAATTCTACCTGAACAGAAAGGCACACTAATAATGGTACGCCTCGGTCCAAAAGCCCCGAGGCCCTGCCAAGGAAGGTAAACCTTTACCGTGCCAATTTTCCAACTCATTTGCTACGTGACCCATTATTCTTGGGTTGAATGAGTCAACTCCCACTCCCTCATGAAGAGCCTTGAATAGTGGATGGTTACAGTCCAAGATGGACCAATTCAATAGCCACTAATTGAGCAATAAAGGGCTAAATTCATGGAGAGAGTTATGGGGGAGAGACCACTTGATGAAGAAGGACAGAACAATTCAAGGAGGAGAGATATAAAAATCCCAAAGGACAAGGGAGAAGGGGGGCCAGATTTCCAACAAGGGATAAGTACCAAACTATACTCAACAATATTCTCTATTATCTTCCTCTATTATCTTTGTAACGGCATGTATTTTTAGGCGTGTTTGAGTTCGTGTGTGCCTGTATTTTTATTCGGTCGTCCAAGTGTTATTTTCATCCTTACGTTCTTTTTCCACGCATCGACGCGAGCGTGCCACTACTTTTAGAATTTTCACCGTAGAGTAATTAATTAAATTTTATCCCTAATTAATTTCTCTTAACCTTTACCGTACCCACCTACCCTAATCAAACCCCTAACCCTACACCATTGAACCCACCGTATGAATTGGGTGAGATCCAACATCTCACCCCACAGCCAACTCATCATCATCAATCGCTTAACCCATTCCTTGTTCTTAAAATCAACAGCAAACAAAAAGGACAATAGCAGCATCAACCCTCCTCCCCTCTCTCTGTTCGTTCACTTCCTCCTCCTTTCTCAATCAGCAAACCCCAACAACTATCAGCCCCAAAAAAATCAACACCCAAAACGAAATTCAGCTCCATACAAACCCTAAATTAAAATCAGAAATCAAAAGAAGATAGGAAGAATCAATCTGATTTCAGTTCAGATCTGAAATTAATTCAGTTCTTCCTCCTCCCCACCTCTCCCTTAGCCCTCACTCCCCTCCTCCCGTAGCCGCCCACACAGGCCGCGCGCGTCGCCGCCGTACGCCCCAAGCCTACGTGCGCCGCCCATTACTCCGGCTGCCACTGCTCCACCTACTGCGCGCACCGTCGATAGTGCCCCTGTGCGCCGCCCTGCCTAGCCACACGCCCCCATGTCGCCCCTTGCCACGCCATCTGCAAGCCCTCTCCTCCCCTGCAAAAGAAAAAGAAAAGGAAGGAAGAAGATAGAAAGAAGGAGAAGAAGATAATAAAAGAGGAAGAAGAGGCAGTAGGTGAGAGATAGAAGAGGGGGTTGTTAATATTAGGGAGTTATTAATATTGTTAGGGTTATTATTATTAGTTATTGGGTATGTGTTTAATTGAATTTATTGGGTATTTGAACTATGGGCTTTGGGTATTGGGTATTATTAGGTAATGGGTAATAGCTTATTGGGTTTTGGGGTTTATTTGAGCCATTGAATTATTGGGTTTGGGTTTATTAAAGTTAGTAAGTTAATTTAAGTTATTTGGGGGGGAGGGTTATTCTTTAAGTTAATTGAGTTATTATTAAGTTTAAAATTATTTTTAAGTTATGAAGTAATTAAGTTATATGAGAATTATTAGAGTTGTTTTAAGTTATTAAGTTTTAAGTTATAAAGTTATAAGTTTTAAAATTATTAAGTTATTAAAGTTTTGGGTTATTAAGTTAATTAAGTTATAAAATGTTAATAATATTTTTAAGTATATCATATACTTTAAGTTATATGCATAAGTATATAAATGATCAATTAGTTATGCGAGTTAGTAATTGTATAACTTCTTATTAACCATTTATTATGTTGAAAAAACAGAAAAACCGACTTCACCATAATATCGCATTTGACGAGGCAAACACAACAACCCCAAAATCACCAAACAGGCAAGTGTGTATTTTCTTCATGTTTTTAAATACCGTTTCATTTAATGCGACACCAAACTTCACATGTCACCTGTTGTGTATTGAAGACAAAAACCCGCGTGCGTGCGTGTGGACACTTTAATAAGTTAGTTGAATATGCCTTGTGAATTGCAACATTTCTGGACTTATATGAATTGCTTGAACTACTCAAAAATCACAGACATGCGGGCCGGTTTGACAAATCATAGATATTGCATGCCAAGATTTGGCTATTCCTGTGTGCCGGTTTGGCTAGTCTGGCTCGTGTTCCAGTATTACAACTTTGATGGCCCGTTTGGCTGATTCTGGCTTGTAGTTCAAAAAGTACACGTGGATGGGGTTGGGTTCGTGATCACTAGTCGGAAGTAAACATGTCACCTTTGAGGGCACTTGAAAGTAGATTCATTTGCTTACCGCCTAACGACGTGAACCTTAGTGCACTAAATTGAATACACTCTTGAACATCTTGAAAATGCTATACCGAAAATGTACGACAAGTAGAATTGTTTCTGCTTTCACTTAAATAGAAATGCCATGTTTTCACTTATAGTAGAACTGCCATGCGAGTATAATTTCTGTTCTTACTGCTTAGAAATAGAACTGACATGCCAATGTAATCTCTGTTTGATCTGCTTAGAAATTGTAATTGTTCGTTTATTTATAAATGCTTAACTGTTATTGCTTGCCAAGAACCTTGCTGACATATATTTCTCTGTTGTTTGGAATGTATGTCAGGACACGAGACATGTTATATTGAGGACGAGCCGATTGAGGGAACTGAGGACTAGGAGTACGCTGATTCAGAAGTTCTCCCCACTGAGAACTAGTTGCTGAACACTATTTGCTGCTGCTTTGAATTTCGTTTATTGTACTTTTGTAGGGTGTGTACCCTCTTTGTAAACCTCTGTTATTATTGGCCATGTTTGGGGTCTTATTACTTTGTGTACTCTTGTCTGGATGTTGGCTTTGAATTCATAGTTATTTCTGTTGTTTCTGAAATACATGCAAGATCCTGCGTATAGTTTTATTCACAGACGCTTATTGGGTTTGAGCTTCACCGCTTCATCCCATGCGGACCCGCTCGCGTCCTCGCTCCCAAGTATAATGGGAAGCGGGGCTTGATAATCTTCCTCTATTATCTTCATATATATGTTTCCTCCCTGAGAAACTAACTTAAGCATCGGAGGGGAATTGGTCGGGCCCCAACCCCGACCCCCTAACGATCTCTTTATGATACAGGATAATGGAGATACCTCGAAGCTAAGCCAACATCCATCTGTGGAGTCCAATCCTAGCTCACCCTGACCCGAAGACGCTCGTTCACGGGTCCCACTTCAACCACTGATGAGACTCCATCCCGACAGAGGAGACATCTTCAGCCCAAATCACTGTTGAGCCAAAAATGGATTTAACAGTTGGCGCTGTCTGTGGGAAAAGGAGTCAACATCCCCGTCTTCACTAAACAGAAGACTATGTTGATTCAACCCTCCAATCAGAGGCCTGAAAAGCCAACTCTCGAGGAGACGTCAAATGAAACTCTTTTCCTCTCTCCTCTTATTACTTTTTTGTCCATATTATTGAAAAGAAAACACTAGTCTAAAAAATTTTGAAAATATGCAAGGTTTCTTATTCTGAATCTTTGTAGTCCACTTCTGAGCATCTAAAATCGCCCAATTGAAATCGCAGCTTTGCTGAAGCCTTTATTCTCAAAGTTCTCAATGGGCGATTACGTGATTGCTGACTGAGCCTTTAAGCTCGGAGTTTGACAAACCGAGGACAGCCTCTGCCATAGTATTGTATTCCATTAAGCTCATCAGCTCTCTGCTAGATCAAGCTTCTTTTCATTCGAGTCTCGTCCAACTAGGATGATTTCGACCCAGCCCACAGCGAGATCGATCTTCCATCAGCCCGTAGTGAGATCGATCTTTCATCAGCCCATCCAGCTCCGATCTACGACCATTGCCTCCGGAGCTTGACCCTGGTTGTCGAGTCCCGACGAAGCTCAATCATTGCCTCCAGATCTTGACCTTTGCTGTTGGGTCTCGTCGCACCCCGACCCTCGCCGCTGATGCTCATCGATTATTATTAATGACGATGCAGTGTTCTCTGCCAAGTTTCGTCGCATGGATTCTCCTCCATCATGACCCAAGCTCGATGATTAAGCTATGGTTACATTCAAGCCCAACCCTAACTGACAGAGCCTGAAGCTCGATCATACCCGACCCATGAGATCCGAGTCACCATCTTCTAGCCTTTGTCACTTGTGATGGAAGTCCGACCTTGGTCGAACTACTCCGAGCTCCGATGAGCAACACGCGAGTGTCGACGAGCTACAACTAAGCTCGGCCTGAGCATCCGAGATTCGTCCAAGGTGGATCCGAGATCTAATCTCCTTCGAGTTCCTCTGAACTCCTTTGAGCCCCCGAACTTTCGAGCCACGTCGGGACTCGACCCAAGCATCGACTAAGTTTTTGGTAGAGATACAGGGTAACACTTAAACTCTGATTCTTAATCTGCATTTATTTTTCTTAGCTCGACTTACTTGCAGGGGATCGAGCGATGCCAACTCACGAGTCATACTTTGATAGGGTTGTGAAAACTTCAAGCCTCTAGTCGAGCTCTCATCCGAACCTCGTCGGAGCTCGATCGAAGACTCCATGACCTGATCGAATGGGATCAAAGACTCTGACACTTCTCGGAACTCGATCGATGACTCGATGATAGGCGTGTTGAGAGATGGGTATGCCTTCGAGGCAAATTCATCCATGTGTATCTATACAGACATCTTGTTCAAAATAACAGTAAACTGTTTGTTAAGTATTTATCTAAGTTAATAGAAATGTTGTAATCATTAGAAACTTAGGTAAAGTCCTTAGACTTAATGCAAGGTCAAACATGTACCGAGATGAGGATCTCGATCATGTAGAAGTGCTTGACTATTAGTGTTGGAGTTTTGGCGGACCCCGAGAGTTCGGATCTGTGTCCGTCCTAAGTCGGACGGACCACAGAGGCATAAAAGCGCAGCGGAAATCGAAAATCAAAATTTTCTAGACTAGCTAAACAATTTAGCTAGGCTCTGAGGGAGCCAGAACCTAACCCGATCTATGCCAACTTGGGGTGGATCTGACCACCCCAAGAGGGATCTACTCTAAAGCGACTAATTTAAATCTACGCTAAAATTACTTAACCACATACCCGGAATCTTGGCTCTGGACCAGGCAAGATGTATCGCACCGTCTTCTGAAGCTCCTCGTAGACGAGCCGCCTCGACTCGATCCGTCTGAGCCGCCTCGCACCCTCGAACCGAACCGCCCGAGCCGACTTTCGCCTCCGAGCCGATCACACATGGTAGAAAGTTTCACTTGAGAAGAACCCACGTCTTAGATGTCCGGATCAAAATCCAAACCCCCTTCGTAGTCTTGCTAGGACAACTCCGGAGAATAGGAAGAGAGAGAGAGAGAGAGAATAATTTAGTCGCCGATCGAGCTTGCTTTAAAAGTCTGGAGCTACTCGATCGATGGCTTGGTGTGTTTTTCAACGAAGAGAGTGCACCCCTATTTATATAGGAAGTCGGCACTCACTCTTTCGTTGCGAGCAATGTGGGACATTCGCAAATGGGAGAAAAATCAAGTAAGCCAATTTGGCTTAATTTCTAGTTTAAGTGAGCTTTTCATAAAAGCAAACTTTAACTAATTAATTCTATTTGATCATTAAACTTTAGACACCAAACAAGCTATCAATCCGAAGGGCTTCAAATGGTGAACGCGTAGGAACCGACGACGACGAATTTCGACTTCGTTTGACCCCTCAAACAATTGCCCAAAGTTGGGCAAATAATCGATTTTCGTAGACGTCATTTGGGGTTTCAAAAAACCCCAAATGACTTAAGTTGCGGGCGCGCCCGCTAAGCTTAGCGGGTGCGCCTGCCCAAGGAGACAGGGGCGGGCCGCACGCCCGCTGGACAGCGGGCGTGCGCCCGCTGCCTTAGCGGGCCGCGCCCACCCGCTGCATGCAGCGGGCGTGCACCCGCAGCAGCCAGCGGGCTGCACCCGTTTGCCTTTGTCTATGGGCTTATTAGCCCAGTGGGTCTAACCCACTTTGCCTTGGACTGTTTTCGCGTTTTCGGGCTCGTTTGAGCTCCGATTTGGATGCGGTTTGAACCTGTGTTTAGACCAAGACGATCCCGTCATCCAGGTAACCCTTTCCAATATTTTTGTTCCTACTAAATTTGTCGTAACTAATTTACGACACGTTTAATCATAGTTTGCATCAAATGCAATGTTTGTCCCTATTGCTATTACGACTAACTTTCACAACAAGCTTTGTGAATATCATCAAATGATATCTCTCTCTATTCTATCTTCTTATTACTAAGACACGAACGCTACTCGGTGTGAGACCATACAGCCTGACCTTACTACAGGTTGGGGCTCGGAACCCCTAGACGACGGTCACTACGAGCAGTAGCTGTCGTCCCTGTTTCAGAATCATCATAACGTGATCGACCCTTTGACAAAAGCATCATAGGGTTTACATTGGCTGTGTTAGTGATGAACTCCGTTAGCTATAGTCCCTTCGTCAAGACTGTGTTCCTGTTGGCCTAGGGTATGGTTTACTGTCAACCCTATTAGACAACATTGGTCAGTATACGGCGGTCTTTGTTGTATGCACGTTGTAGTTCTTACAACATACCCCGGTCGAGGATTAACACAAAGATCGTACTGAGCCTGTAACACTATCTTCCCTTTAACGGAAGTGACGAATCCCATCTTAGTCATCTACTCACCTCGAGATCTTCAGGTGCAACTCAACCTAAGATCTTTCAGCATGCCTAGACTCGAAGCTAGATCATAGGTCTAAGCTACACGGTTCACTCACATGTTTGTTCAAATGACTTCAGGTCATAAGGACCAGCTAACCTATCATCACCCTAGAGTTATTAAGGACAGTTTAGTTAAAGTTAACCATTTAATAACTCTAATTTGGTCGTTCAATGAACTCATTCTCCAATGAGCACCTGTGTCTCGTCTCCGACTTCACCAAGTCGAATGACTATGAGATCATCATTACCCTAAGGTAAGACTAAGACACAATGGTCTATCCGATGTGTCGATATCCAGTTCTCGACACATCTATGACCACGAACCGTTTAAGACTTACGTTTCTATTCGGTCGCTTACTAACTCATAATCGAGATCTCATCTAGATGCGCAATGACCTAACTATAAGTCTATGGATATTATCTAAGTATATTAATACGAACGATTTCATACTTAGAATAATACATACCATATACAGTATGAACAAGATGTAGGAGTATATATGCCCATAAGGCAATTTATCCTAAGTATACGTCTTGTTCATATTGTATATGGTATGTATTATTCTAAGTATCAAATCATTCGTATTAATATACTTAGATAATATCCATAGACTTATAGTTAGGTCCTTACGTATCTAGATGAGATCTCGATTATGAGTAAGTAAGCGACCGAATATAAAACGTAAGTCTTAAACGGTTCGTGGTCATAGATGTGTCGAGAACTGGATATTGACGTGCCCCCGGTTTGCAAGCCGCAAATGGCCGGGGGACCCGGTGGAGGTTTACATATTTGTAACCACAAGCGCACGGTGTTGTAGTGTGGCTTGGGGGTCGAACACAGGGAGGCGAGGATGTGCTTGTGTCAAAGAGGATCAAAATCACCCCATGGGCGAGCTAGCCTGGATCAATTGAGGGTTTGTCACGGTAAAAGAATGCAAGGTATAGACAATATGAAGGAAAAAAACCCGGGACTCTGGTTTCGACCCCAACGAGCGACTCTCGCCGATACGGCCTACGGGTAGGATGGCGATCGGAATTAGGGTCTAATGGTGAGACGTTGCCTCTAAAAGTGGTACCGGCATCCCATGGGCCCGATATTCCGGTCGGTGCCCAGGATGTATGCCGGACTTCCCGGGTTCGATCAGTGGGCACTCTCGTGTCCATTAACATTGATCGAATCCGAGAGCACTAAGCTCGCAACGATAACTCCCAACGTCTCATCCTGCCGCTCCCGCGCACTAGGATTCGGTGTCTACGCTAATGGCGTGAGCTATGGCTAGGGAGTCAACCGCCAAGTTTATTCCCCCTTGGCCCAACGGTCAAAGGCGGTCTTTTTCCCGCCGATGACAATAAAACACCCCGCGTAACCGTTAGATTCCTAATCCCTATCGATTTCCTAACCCTATGGACGCATCGGGAAGAGCCCCTGAAGGGGTTTCCGCCAAAATCCCGGATTAGGGAACTACTCACAAATATTCATTAAAAAGCGATCTAAATGAAAATGGACCGTCAAAATCATAATCAGACAATAGAAATGCAATGGTAGTAAAGCAATTAAGATAATACTAAAGTTTTACAAAGATCCGAAAACTTACAAAAACTGGAAAATTACAGCCGTCACAAAATGAAGAAAACAGTAAAAAATAACCAACTCCCGAATCTGGGAAACCTAGGGGTCTATTTATAGAAAACGACATCACCCGATCGGTTGACAAGTCAACCGATCGGGTGAACCGCTTCACAAAATTACAGCGCAATGCGGGGGTTTCACCCGGTCAGTATGAACCGGTCGGTTGGAACTTGGTGCGGACCGGGTGAGGAGACCGGTTGGATCTTCGAGTCTTGGCTATTGAAATTCAGCTACAGGTGAACCGATCGGGTGAAGGTCACCCGATCGGTTGGCAATCAGCTTCGAATTTCCAGAGACTTTGAGCTTTTGACCCGGTCACTGAACCGACCGGGTGACTTCTCGTGAGCTCCAAGCTGCGCCCGGGTGGTGCACACGTGCATCACCCGATCGGTTGGAGATGACCAACCGACCGGGTGAGGGGCTGAAAGATGCAATCTTCGTCGTTTGACCCCTAGATCACGCGTGACTCCTCCCGTTGCTCCGGGGACACATGATATCATCGTTTTATGCCCCAAATGCCAGTAAACTCCTACAAAACACCGAAAACACGGAAAAGTGAAAGAAAACAAGAAAACACAAGAAAACACAAGAAAACACGAGAAAACGAATAAAAGACGGCTGTAAAATACGGAAAAACACGGAAGAAAATGTGCGTAAATAAATGAAATATAAACGCACGTCAAAATCCCCCAAGCTGAACTCTTCCTCATCCTCGAGGAAGACGAGTGAGAGTAGGAGCTCGGGGAGGAAAAATAGAGAGAAAGAGAGAAAAAGAAAACTCTATATCCTAGATCGCCCGTCAGGGCCAACAAAATCAAAAGACACACCAAGCAAGCAAACGCCAAATCACATCACTAAACCAAGGAGTACGGGTCCAGACAAGTGCCGTGGGCCCACGCGGTGAAGCGCGAGTGAGTGTGGTCGTGCGCTAGAAGTCCGTGTCACTATCTACGATGTGCGATAAAGCTCGATATAAACAAATCCAGAAAATGACCCAAATATCGATTCGAATTGAATAAAGCGGTGAATATATAGTTCAAGCATGCATGAGAACAAAGAGAGAATCGAAATATATCATGCGTCAGGGGCTCCACAACTAGGGTTAAGGAAATCACCACACCAAAGCCTAGATAATAGCTAAAAAGTTCCTAAGCCAAGTGTTTTCGAAACCGACGGGGGTTGAGATGATGTGGAGAAGAACACTCGGTGCAAATTCTCGCCTTCCCTTTATTCTTGGCAAGTAGGAAAAAAAATATTCACACGTGAATTTTTTTTTGGGTTTTGGGTATTTGTATTTTGTTTTGATTTTTGGCTATACAATTTTTTTCTTTCTTTTCTTTTTGGGTTTTTCTTTTCTTTTCTCCTTCTTTTTTTTGAATTTTGGATATTGGGGTATATACATGTGTACTCTGCCAAGTGGGAGAACGGTACACGACGAGGGGATTTGCACCAAGTAAAACAAAAAAAGAAGTTGGAATCTAAACACTTGGGCAAATGAAACTATTCTCGCTAATTAGAGCATGGGCTAAATGGGTTATCCTAGTCATTAATTGTGGAATCCCGACACATGCGAAATGAAGTATACGATATATATCTAGCATGCAGAAGCAGACAGGAGAAACAAATACCGCATATTCAAATCGAAGCATGATAATCTAGGGGTCATTCCTGGACATGTATATAAAGTAAAATCACAAAGTAGAAGTACACCATAAGCTAGACACGACACACGACTCACATAAAAGCAAAGTGGACCCACGAAGCGTGAAATGCAAGAGAACTCGAAATCCTAGGGTTAGTGAGTGTGATTATCGATGCTATGCTAAGTGTGTGTGATTTTGTGGCAATTCATCATAGGGTTCATCTCTAGGAGAAAGAGATAAAAAGAAGAAAACAAAAATTAAAAACGCGTTGAAAACGACACAAAAACGAAAAAGAAAGACTCAAACGACGCACAAAGTGCGACTCCCCCAAGCTGAAGCTTGCATTGCCCTCAATGCAATAAGAGTGAGTACGGGAGGGCAATGAAAATGGGGGGAATACGCACCGACACAAAAAGAAATGAAAAACATGGAAAAGCACAGATACGAAACTGAAAATAAAGAAAAATCAAAATCAAACCACACGACACGAAAATAGAAAAAGAGAGAAAGAAAATGACACGACACACAAAACTAAAACAAGCACACACACAAGAACAAAACACGACAACACACTAAAATGGACTTCCCCCATCCTAGTCATGACAATGCTAGCAATGAGATATGAATGTGAAAGTGCAGAAATATGCAAAGGGGATGTCAAAAAAAAAAACAAAGTGAAATCAAAAATCAGGAGAAGGCGAATCCTCGCCCTCCTCGGAAGAGGGTGTGGATGGGTGGGTGGGGGAGACAGGGGGTGTGCGGAGAAGCGGGGAAAGAGGTGGAGGAATAGGTGCAGTGGTGGTGTGAACGATGGGAGGAGTGTCGGTGGAGGTGGGTGGTGGTGGAAGGACGGCGATCAAGGCGGTGGTGATAGGAATAGAAATGGGGGGGAAAGATGTGATGGTGACGGTAGTGGGTGGAGGTGGGAGAGATTTGGAGCGCACCGGCAATTTCCTACATCGCACATATGATGTGACGGTGGAGGAGGTAGAAGGTGGTGTGGGTGCGACAGAAGTGGTCGTGAGAGGAGAAGTGGATACCGGGATGGGAATAGATGTGGGTGGGGGAGATGATCGCCTAGGTGGGGGCGGGGGAGGTGGGAATGGGTGGTATGGTGGAGGAGAAGAATGTGACGGGGGAGGTGATGGGGGTGAGGATGTGTGAGAGGGTGGAGGAGAAGATCGTCGAGGTGGTGAAGGTGGTGGTGATGATGGTGGTGTGGGTTGTGGTGGTCCGTGGAGGTGAGTGAGAAGGCGAAGAATGGCGGCCACGTTCCTCTCGAGTGCGAGGAAACGTGGGTGAGTGAGAAAGGAGGATGGTGATGGGTCCGAGGGGGTAGAGGACATGGCGAGATCACAGAGGGCAGTGACCTCCCTCTCTAGAGCAAGACGGGTAGAGACCTGACGGCGACCAAAGGAAATGGACTGACATGAGGCGGAAGTGGTGCCGGCAGGTGAAGTGGAAGTAGTGCCGGCGGCAGTGGTCATGCCGGCACTGGACACGAGGCCAGAGATGGCCGTAAAGAGATGCTCAGAAGTGATGGGGCCAGGAGCAGAAACAGGGTGACTCGGGCCAGCCCCAATATCTCCCCGGGACGCAGGAATATCCTGCTCGCTTATGTGGGCGGCAGGGAAAGGTGGTCTGTGTGCGTCCGGGGGAAAGAAAGGAAGGTGCAACCCCGCAAAGAATTCGGGATCGGGCGGAAAAGTCCAATCCGCCACGATAGTAATAGTCATGCGAGCGGGGTTGGGGAGAATGGTGTAGGGACGAGGGGGGGTGGCCGTAATTGAATTCGAAGCGACCGTCCGGGCAGGGTTTAATCATATGAATGTGCCGCAGGACGTCGAGATATAGACGTGAGGGTCCTGCGGCGACGAGAAGACCACGGGGGATATGGATATTAAACGGGGGGTAAGAAGCAATAATAGTGATAATGCCCCCACAGCAGATCTTGCCCTTCCCGGCCCTGCTAATCTCGAGAAGCTTGTAAACAAGCCAATCTCCAGCATGAACAGGGACAGTAGGGGCCCTAAAGCTAACTCCATCATCGTCACGAACAAAGGGGAAAGTCATGGCCCAGAGAATAAAAAGATCGGGGATAGTCACGATGCCTGACTCATCCCACGGGAAAAATGCAGAGGAAATGATCCTATGGGCCAGACGAAATATGGGATGGATGATGGAGGAGGCCTTGGCCTTACCCCGGGGATAGCGACGGAGTATGGTGAGGCGGAACCAAAAGTTATCGACGTCAAATTCCGGGGGATATCCGTAGTGTCGGATAGCGTCATTCCCTAGAATAGGGAAACCAAATACATGATTGATGGTATCCAGGTTGGTGCGTATGGTTTGGTTACGCACCCGGAAAGTGACGGTCGACCCCGACTCACAAACGAGGGAGGAAAGGAATTCTAGGGTGAGTGACGGGTACGACACCGCAGAGGCATTCAGGAAGGCCAACCAACCTAGGTTAGCAAAAAGAGTCTCGACCTCGGTGAAGACACCGAGGTCGACGAGTGTTTGGGTGTGGGCAAGCTTGGTTGATAGATGCCCCCTAGCATCTAGTCTGTGGTAGAAGTCTTTCTGCTCTTGGTTCCTGAATAGGTACCCATGCGGGCCCAACATGGGGTCCACAGGGGGGATAACTGGAGGGGGAGGAGCTAGTGTCAGCTCACGTGTGCGGGGAGGGGGACGTGTATGTTTACGTTTCTTTCGGGACGGTTCCTCCTCCCGCATTATACCCTTCCCTTTATCTCTCTCTCGGGCCATGTGTGCGTGTAAGTGGTGCAAATGAGTGCAAAGTACTATCAAAGTGCACACACACGAACAACCAAGCAAATCAAATATTTAGGGTAAAAATTGAGATTTGAAAAGTGGAGCGAAGTTACCCCGTAGAAATTCGAGTTCCTCGCTTGTAGACGACCCAATGCCGTGCAATAGGAAAAGTGTGGAGCCGCGGCACTCTTTTTCAGCAAAAAATTCGAAAGTGGGGGTTGGTATTGGGAATTAGGGCTAGAGAAATGCGAAACGGGGGAGGGAGAGAGAGAAATAGACGGAGAGATGC
Organism: Scilla litardierei; assembly: GCA_030789695.1. Classification (NCBI taxonomy): domain Eukaryota; kingdom Viridiplantae; phylum Streptophyta; class Magnoliopsida; order Asparagales; family Asparagaceae; genus Scilla; species Scilla litardierei. The sequence continues at coordinate 106,242,507 of CM061141.1, forward strand.
ATGGGGGAGGTGGAGAGAGAGGTTAATGGAGGATTGGAGGTTGTGGGAGAGGGGTTTTTGGCAGTCGGGTGCTTGGAGGAGACGAAACGACGGTGAAACGGTGAGATCGGGCGAGGGTTTGTGAACAGGTGGGTCGGGGGTATTTATAGGTTTTAAGTCGAACCAGTCGGGTGAGTTGTCACCCGATCGGTTGACTTTAGGTCGAAATTTGATGCCGAAAAAATGCTACAGGCGACCTGATCAGTTGAGAACTCAACCGATCGGTTCGCCGCTCCACACATTTTCCCGAGAAGTCAGAGTTTCTTACCCGGTCCGTCAATCGGTCTCGCATATTGTCACACGGTCGGTTGACAAACCCCTGAAATTTTGCCGAGAATTTCCCCAGGTCACCCGGTCTGCTCACCCGGTCTATTCTTTCTTCACCCGGTCGGTTCATTTAGTGGCTGATACGGGTGCTAGCTGATACATCCCAACCGATCGGGTGAGTTATCACCCGATCGGTTGAGGCCTTGTTTTCTGCAAAAACCCAAAAATCGCCTAAGTTCCTTCACGGAAGTTGTTTCGGCTGGATTTATTTATAAAAATAGATAAAATAAAGTTGAAAATATTCCTAAAAATTGAAACAAAAGTTTAGATCATGGGTTGCCTCCCATGAAGCGCTTTTGTTTAACGTCGTTTAGCTCGACGCCCGTTGATGATGTTCATGGTGGGCGATACGGGTGATGCCCAAAATCTGGCATCTCTTCAGCTCCATAGGTTATGGCTATTGGCGTAGCCGACGGCTGTAAAAAAATTTGCTCAACTACCCTCCCTTTGTCTACAGGATCCGGGGGCTTCTCCCTCAAATTGGCGTCTACCGCCATCTTTTTCAGGATCCAGACCTCATCACCGGTGAGGTCCATGGGTTCTTCCCCTTTCTCCTCGTGGGAGGAGACTTAGGGAATCCGGGAGGGATCACATGTTGCACGACCTCCTCATTAGCAACATCATTCTTTGGGGAGCCAACTTGCTCTCCAAGGTTCCCCAAGCTATCGGGGGGATTCCTCGAGAGCACTTCCCAGGCACTTGTTTCAACAGCTCTATCTTCTTCATTCTCCAGCATATTGATACTCGGATCGTCCGGGGGATTTGGATGCTTCATCGACAAGCCTAAGTCAAATTCGACTCTTTCTTGGCCCACATTGAGGGAACGCTTCCCATTCTTCACGTCTATCAAAACTCCGACGGTTGCCATAAAGGGTCGTCCAAGAATAATTGGGGTATGCTTGTCTTCCGGCATGTCCATCACTACAAAATCAACCGGTACATGTACTCCTCTCACATCACGGGGAGGTCGTCCACTACTCCCACCGGATACTTGACCGAACGGTCAGCAAGTTGCAATGTCATGCCGGTGGGCTCTAAGTCTCCCATCCCTATTCTCTTGTACAATGATAGGGGCATTAAGCTGACGCTCGTGACTAGATCGACGAGCGCCCTCTGGATTTGCACTTCCCCAATAGAGCAAGGAATGGAGAAACTTCCTGGGTCCTTGAGCTTGGGCGGATTTGCACGCTGAATGAGGGCGCTACACTCCGCCGTTAACACGACCTTCTCTTTTCTAGATCCCCGTGTCACCAAGTCTTTCAAGAATTTTGCATAGGAGGGGATCGTTTCAATAGCTTCTAGGAAGGGGATTTGAAGGCTCAAATCTTTGACCATGGCAAAAAATTTGCCATACTTCTCGTCGATTTTTGCTTGGGCCAAACGTTGCGGAACGGGCACAACGGGCTTGAATACCCTCAAATTCCCTTCTTCTTTCTTCTTCTCTTCTTCGGGGGTTCCCTCCGGAGCCACAATTTTTGGCGATGGGGCACCGTCGTCATTTGCATTTTCAATTGGCTGCTCAACGGCCAGTGGTGCTTCCGGTTCCCTGGGTGGCGCACTAGTAGGAATTTGTGTCCCGCTCCTCAAGACGATGGCGGACACGTTTTCATGTTCATGTGTGAGCGCCAAGGTCCGATTTACCCCCTAGGGTTCACCTCAGGCTGTGGCGGTAATAAATTCTGTGGTCTCTGAAGGTTCGCCACTTGCAACCCCAGCTGGGTCACCTGATCAGTGAGGACTCTTTGTCCCATCTCCAGCTTCAGATTGATTTTCTCCTGGTTCGCTATGTATTGGGTCAAGAGGGACTCAACCGGAGAAATGGCCCTCTGCTGGCCGTATTGCTGCTGGGCGGGCTGCTGATTCCTAGGAGCATACTGTTGATACTGTTGTGGAGGTTATTGCTGCTGAAATTACTGCTGCTGAAACTGCTATTGGGGCCTAGCCGGCTGATATATCTGCTGTTGTTGCTGAGCCGGCTGTTGATAGGGTGTCCGGTTGTTGGGTGAGTGGCCGGGTTGGAGTTGGTTCGTGGTGGAAAAGGCGCATTCCCCGTAGGATTGTAAAATAAAGCGCTCGCCTGATCCAACGGTGGTGAAATGTCACCACCGTCGAACTCTCCAAAAACTTCGGACTCCACCGCAGCAATCTGTTGTGTACCGGTGCCACCGGCGCCTACCATCAATGAGGAAATCTGGGTTGACAGCAAGTCAAACTTGCTTGACAATTTTTCGACGTCTTCGACTCTATGGATGCCCCCAGATCTTGGTGTGGCTCTCTCGTCACACCATCGTTCATTGTTGGATGCCATATTTTCCAAAATTTGCCCGGCATCTTCTTCGCTTCTTGACATGAAGGACCCTCCAGCCGCGGCGTCCATGGAAGATTTTAAATCGTCCCTCAACCCATTATAGAACAGATTTATGATCTGCCACTTGGGAAGCTCATGGTGGGGACATCTTCTCTGCATCTCCTTGTATCTTGTCCAAGCCTCATGCAAGGACTCGTGGCTGGCCTGGGAGAAGGAGGAGATCTCACTCCTCAGCTTCACGGTCTTCCCTGGGGGAAAGAACTTCGTCAGGAAAGCATTTGAGAGCTTCTCCCAGGTGTTGAATGTATTCGGGTCCTTCCCCCTAAGCCACAGCTTGGCCTTATCTCTCAAGGAGAAGGGGAATAGATTCAGTCAGATCGCCTCAGTTGTGACACCGTTTATCCGAAAGGTGCCACATTTCTCCAAGAAGGAGTCTAAATGCTCAATCGGGCTCTCTATGGGTGCACCCAAAAATTGATACTGCTGGATCCACGTCACCAAAGATGGCTTAAGCTCGAAGCTTTGGGCCGTAATAGCTGGAGGACGGATGGCAAGGACGGATGGCGGAGGTGGACTCGATAGATGGCATCGAGTACTCCAGCAGGGACTTGTGAGGCGGGGTGTTCTCCCCCATGGTTTCAGGATCCTCTCTTCTTCGCTTCTCGGAGGCCAAACGCCTTAGGGTGACGTTTATCTCTGGATCAACGGGGATCAAGTCGTCGAGACTTCTTGAACTACTACGCATGAAAAACAACAAGCACCTGTGAAGTGGAAAGTGGGAAAGAAACAGATAATGTTAGAAATAAAAAATAAAAATAGAAATAAGAATAAGAATATAAAAAGGAAAAAAGAAAGAATGCGAAAATTATCGCGAGGTAGGGATGTGAGCTAGACACTGGGGTTCATGAAATCCTAAAATTACAAGCACGTTGCCTCCCCGGCAACGGCGCCATAAACTTGACGTGCCCCCGGTTTTGACATGCGTTTATATTTCATATATTCACGCACGTTTTCTTTTGTGTTTCTCCGTGTTTTTCCGCCGTCTCTTATTCGTTTTCATGTATTTTCCCGTTTTCTTTCACTTTTCTTTGTTTATCCATGATTGCAGGGGATTGACCACGTAGGGGACGCTTAACGATGATATCCCAAGTCCCCGGAGCAATGGGAGAAGTCACGCGTGATCCAGGGGGTCAAACGTCGAAGAATTCATCTTTCAGCCCCTCACCCAGTCGGTTGGTCATCTCCAACCGATCGGGTGATGCACGCGTGCACCACCCGGTCTCTGCCGCAGCTCATAAGGAAGTCACCCGACCGGTTCACAGACCGGTTCAGCGGGGGGCTGTTCTCTGTTTTCTTGAGCAAAATGCCAACCGATCGGGTGACTCTCACCCGATCGGTTCATCTGTAGCTGAAGAAGAAGAGCTGAAGACACGGACGTCGAACCGATCGATTCACCCGACTGCTCCAAGATCCAACCGGTCACTCAAGAACTCACCCGACCGGTTCATGTGATCGGGTGAAAGCTCGCCGTTTTCTGTTATTAATTTGTAACGGATCAACCGATCGGTTGACTTGTCAATCGATCGGTTGATGCGAAGGTCTATAAATAGAACCCCTAGGGTTCCAGAAAAGGGAGTTGCTATTTTTTTACTGTTTTATCTCCTTGTGACGGCTGTAATTGTTACTCTTTTGTAAGTTTTCAGATCTTTCTCAAATTTTAGTATTGTCTTATCTACTCTATTACTTCCACATTGCAATAGTCCGATTATGATTCCAACGGTTAATTTTTATTTAGATCGCTTTTTCATGGATTTTTGTGAGTAGTTTCCCAAATCTGGGATTTTGGTGGAAACCCCTTCGGGGGCTCTTCCCGATGTGTCCATAGGGTTAGGAAATCGATATGGATTAGGATTCTAACGGTTACGCGGGGTGTTTCATTGTCATCGGCGGGAAAAAGACCGCCTTTGACCGTTGGGCCAAGGGGGAATAAACTTGGCGGTTGACTCCCTAACCATAGCTCACACCCATAGCGTAGACGTCGAATCCTAGCACGCGGGAGCGGCAGGATGAGATGTTGGGAGTTATCGTTGCGGGCTTAGTGCTTCCAGGATCGATCAGTGTTAATGGACACTGGAGTGCCCACTGATCGAATCCGGGAAGTCCGGTGTATCATCCTGGGCACCGACCATAATATCGGGCCCATGGGACGCCGGTACCACTTTCAGAGGCAACGTCTCACCATTAGTCCCTAATCCCGATCGCTATCCATACCCGTAGGCCGTATCGGTGAGAGTCTCTCGTCGGGTTGGAAACCAAAGTCCCGGGTTTTCTTTCTTGTTGTTAATACCCTTTATTTCCTTTCGTGACAACCATTTACCGATTCGGGCTAGCTCGCCCCTCGGGGTGATTTTGGTCCTACCTGACCCAAGCACAACCTCGCCTCCCTGAGTTCGATATTCCAGCACCCTACACTAACCGTGCACTTGCGGTAAACGACACCGCGCCGCCGTACCGTAAACGGGGCGGTCGGTCAAGTTTATGGCGCCGTTGCCGGGGAGGGAACGTGCTTGTTATTCTAGGATCTCATGAACCCTCGTGTCTAGCTCACATCCCTACCTCGCGATAATTTTCGCATTCTCGTTTTTCTTTTTTATTTTTCTTATTTTTATTTCTTATTTTATCTGTTTCTTTCCCACTTGTCGCTTCACGGGTGTTTGTTGTTTTTCATGCGCAGGAGTTCAAGGAGTCTTGACGACTTGATTCCCCTCGATCCAGAGATTAACGCCACCCTTAGGCGTTTGGCCGCCGAGAAGCGAAGAAGAGAAGATCCCGAATCCATGGAGGAGAACACCCCACCTCACAAGTCTCTGCTGGAGTACTCGATGCCATCCATCGAGTCGACTTCCGCCATCCGTTCTCCAGCTATTGCGGCCCAAAGCTTTGAGCTAAAGCCGTCTCTAGTGACATGGATCCAGCAGAACCAGTTTGCGGGTGCACCCATGGAGAGCCCGATCGAGCACCTAGACTCCTTCTTGGAGAAGTGTGACACCTTCCGGATTAATGGTGTCACGACAGAGGCTATCCGTCTGAAGCTGTTTCCCTTCTCTTTGCGAGACAAAGCCAAGCAATGGCTAAGGGGGAAGGACCCCAACACTTTCAACACCTGGGAGAAGCTCTCCAATGCTTTTTTGACGAAGTTCTTTCCTCCGGGGAAGACCATGAAGTTGAGGAGTGAGATCTCCTCCTTCTCCCAGGCCAGCCACGAGTCCTTGCATGAAGCTTGGACGAGATATAAAGAGATGCAAAGAACATGCCCTCACCATGAGCTTCCGAAGTGGCAGATTATTAATCTGTTCTACAATGGGTTGAGGGATGACCTGAAATCTTCTATGGACGCCGCGGCTGGGGGTTCCTTCATGTCTAGGAGCGAGGAAAATGCCGGGTTGGATCTGGAAAATATGGCATCCAACAACGAGCGGTGGTGTGACGAGAGAGCCACACCAAGATCCAGGGGTATACACAGAGTCGAGGACATCGACAAACTTTCAAGCAAGTTCGACTTGCTTTCGACCCAGATCTCCGCACTAATGGTAGGAGCCGGTGGGGCAGGTACACAGCAAATTTCTGCGGTAGAGTCTGAATTCTTTGGGGAATTCGACGGTGGTGACATCTCACCACCGTTGGATCAGGCAAGCGCACTATTTTACAACCCCACGGGAAATGCGCCGTATCCACCAAGGACCAATTCCAACCCGGCCTACTCTCCAAACAACCGGAACCACCCAAACTTCAGTTATCGGCCACCATTTCAGCCCTCACCGCCTCAGCAGCCGCAGCAACAAACTTATCAGCCGGCTAGGCCACAGCAGAATCAGGTTCAGCAGCAACCATTTCAGCAGCAACCATTTCAGCAACAACCTCAGCAACAATCGTACGCCCCCAGGAATTAGCAGCCGTTCCAGCAGCAGCAGCAGTATGGCCAACAGAGGGCCGTCTCTCCGGTTGAGTCTCTCTTGACTCAATATATTACCAACCAGGAGAAGATCAACCAAAAGCTGGAAATGGGTCAGCGGACCCTCACAGACCAAGTAACCCAGCTGGGGTTACAAGTGGCGAACCTTGCAAGGTCACAAAACCAATTGCCGCCACAACCGGAGGTGAACCCGAGGGGAGCAACCCAAACATCGGCACTCGTGCACGAGCACGCGAATTTGTCCGCTATCGTTCTGAGAAGCGGGACACAAATTCCTACTAGAGTGCCCCCTAGCAACCCGGAAGCACCATTGGTCGTTGAGAAACCGATCGAAAAATCAAACGACGCCGGTGCTTCGTCATCAAATCCTATGACTCTGGAGGGAGTCTCTGAAGAAGAGAAGAAGAAGAAGGAGGAAGGGAGCCCGAAAGTGTTCAAACCCGTTGTGCCATTTCCACAACGGTTAGCTCAGGCCAAAATTGATGAGAAATATGGCAAGTTCTTCGCCATGGTCAAGGACCTAAGCCTGCAAATCCCCTTCCTAGAAGCAATCGAAACAATCCCCTCCTATGCAAAATTCCTGAAAGATTTGGTGACTAGAGGGTCTAGAAAGGAGAAAGTAGTGCTGACGGCGGAATGTAGCGCTCATATTCAGAGGGCAAATCCGCCGAAACTCAAGGACCCGGGGAGCTTCTCTATTCCTTGCACGATCGGGGCAGTAAAGATTCATCGTGCACTCGTCGATCTCGGAGCGAGTGTTAGTTTGATGCCCTTGTCGATGTACAGAAGGATAGGAATGGGTGATTTGGAGCCCACCGGTATGACCCTACAACTAGCTGACCGGTCGGTCAAATATCCGGTGGGAATTGTGGATGACCTCCCCGTAAATGTAAGAGGGGTGCTTGTGCCTGTGGACTTTGTAGTCATGGACATGTCTGAAGACGCACACACCCCCATTATCCTGGGACGGCCTTTCAAGGCCACTGCTGGCGTTCTAATAGATGTGAAGAACGGAAAACTCTCTTTGAACGTCAGCGGAGAGAAAGTTGAGTTTGATCTGGGATTATCCATGAAGCACCCCGATCCCCCTGATGACCCTCGGTGTAATCTGCTCGAGGTAGAAGAGGAAAAAGCTGCAGAGGAGAGCTCCTGGGAGATTCTCCTGAGAAACCCCCCTCATGACTTGGGGGATTCAGAAGATGGAGATGGCCCCAAGAACAAAGAAGCTGCTGGAAAGGCGAATGCAGCAAGAACGACCCCTCCCGGGTTCCCCAAGGCTCCTCCTGCGAGGAGAACGGGGAAAGAGCCCATGGACCTCACTAAAGACGAGGTCCGGATCCTAAAGAAGATGGCGGGAAGCGCCAACATGAAATAAAAGCCCCCGGATCCCAAGAACAAGGGGAGGGTAGTCGAGCAAGTATTTCTCCAGCCGCTGACTACTCCAAGGGCCTTCAGCTCCAATGAGAAAGAGATGCCGAACTTCGGACATCACCCGTATCAACCACCATGAACATCTCTTGCGGGCGTCGAGCCAACGACGTTAAACCAGTGCGCTTCATGGGAGGCAACACATGTTCTAAACTTTTCCCCCAATTTTTAGCGTAATTTTTTTACTTTATTTTATCTATTTTTATAAATAAAATCAGCCGCGAGAACATCCGTTCGGGGACTTAAACAAATCTATTGGTTTTTGCAGGAAACAAGCCCCAACCGATCGGTTGACAACTCACCCGATCGGTTGGGATGTATCAGATACATGCCGAGATCTGTCCCCATATGACCCGATCGGTTGAGTAATGAAGAGACCGGGTGGCAGACCGGGTGCGCTGGGAAGAACTCTCGGAAATTTTTGGGGAATATCAACCGATCGGTTGAGTTCGAGCGCGATCGGTTGACGTGACCGGGTGAGCAGCCCTAAGTTCTCGGGAAAATGAGTGGAGCGGCCAACCGATCGGTTGACAAGTCAACCGACCGGTTCGCCTGTAGCATTTCTTCGGCAAGAATTTCGACCTAACCGTCAACCGATCGGTGATAACTCACCCGATCGGTTCGACTTAAAACCCTATATAAACCCCCCAACATCCGCTCGTTTTCACCCTCACCCGATCGCAAAAACCGCCGTCGTTTCGCCTTCCCCTCTTCCCCAACAACCGATCCTCACTCCCCCACGCCCTCTACTCCTCCATTACTCCCTCTCTCCACCTCCTCCATTAATCCTTCTGTCATCTTCACCCTCACCCCCCTTTTCATCTCGAGTTTGACCTAATTTTCCCCAAACCACCCCCATTTCGAAAATTATTGCCGAAGGAGTTCTCCGCGGCTCCACGCTACTCTCGTTGAACAGTGTGGGGACATCTACGAGCAAGCTCCGCCATTCCGCTTGGGTACACTCGCTCCTAAGCTCATATTTATATATTTGCCATATTAATTGTGCTTGCTCGTTTGCTTGTGTTAGTGTGCATCCACTGTTTTTACACTCATTCTTGCTCGCACGCTCACACATGGCTCGGGATAAGGATAAGGGGAAGGGAATTATGCGGGAAGAGGAGCCGTCTCGAAAGAGACGAAAACAAACACGCCCCCCTTCCCGTACATGAGCACTTACACTTGGCCCTCCTCCGCCTGTTATCCCCCCTGTGGACCCAATGTTGGGCCCGCATGGGTATATCTTTCGGAACCAGGAGCACAAAGATTTTTACCGTAGGCTCGATGCTCGAGGGCATCTATCTACTAAGTTCCCGCACGCACGTACACTTGTCGATCTCGGTGTCTTCACCGAGGTCGAATCTCTTTTCGCTAACTTAGGATGGTTGGCCTTTCTTAATGCACATGCCGTATCCTACCCGGCACTCACACTCGAATTTCTTTCTACACTTGTTTGGGAGTCCGGGTCGATCATTAAATTCAGGGTGCGTAACCGTAGTGTCGCCACAAATCTGAACACGATTAACGATATATTTGGTTTCCCCAATCTCGGGGATGATTCCATCCGACACTACGGGTACACGCCCGAGTTTGATGTTGATCAATTCTAGTTCCGCCTCACATTGATCCGTGACTATCCCCGAGGAAGGGCCAAGGCCTCCTCCATCATTCATCCCGTGTTTCGTTTGGCCCACAGGATCATTTCATCTGCATTCTTTCCTAGGGACGAGTCCAGCACTGTGACTATCCCTGACCTTTTTATCCTTTGGGCCATGACTTTCCCTTATGTCCGGGATGATGATGGAATTAGCTTCAGGGCCCCTACCGTCCCCATCCATGGCAGCGATTGGCTTGTTTACAAGCTACTCGAGATCAGCCGGGCCGGTAAGGGGAAGTTTTGTTGTGGGGGCATCATCACGATCATCTGCTCTCACGCCCAATTCAATATTACCATCCCCGATAATCTTCCAGCTACCGCAGGACCCTCACATCTTGATATTGATGTCCTGCGGCACATCCACTTGATTAAACCCCGCTCGGATGGCCGCTTCATATTTCATTATGGTCACCCCCAGCCCCTTACACCATTCTGCCCAACCCCGCTCGCATGACCCTTGCTCTCGTGGGAGATTGGACTTTCCCTCCTGATCTTGACTTCTTAGCAGGGTTGAATCTTCCTTTCCTTACCGCAGACGCCCGCAGACCACCGTCCCCTGCCGCCCACTTAGGCGAGCAGGATATCCCTGCGTCTGGGGGAGATTTAGGGGCTGGTCCGAGTCGTCCTGTTTCTGCTCCGGGACCGATCACGTCTGAGCACCTCTTTGCGGCCATTTCTGGCCTTGTCTCCTGTGCCGGCATGACCACTGCCACCGGCACCTCTTCGACCTTACCTGGCGGCACCTCCTCTGCCTCGCGTCAGTCTACATCTTTTGGTCGCCGTCAGGTATCTGCCCGTTTAGGTCTAGAGAGGGAGGTCGCTGCCCTTCGTGAGCTCGCCATGTCCTCTGCTTCCTCGGACCCATCGCCATCCTCCTTTCTTACCCACCCACGTTTCCTCGCACTTGAGAGGAACGTGGCCGCCATTCTCCGCCTTCTTACTCATATCCACGGACCACCTCCACCTTCACCACCCCGGCGATCTTCTCCTCCACCCACCCACACTTCCCCACATCCATCACCCCCCTCACCACATTCTTCTCCTCCCTCTTCACATCCCATCCCGGCATCCACTTCGCCCCTCCCGACCACTTCCACAGAACCTACACTACCTCCTCCCTCCTCCTCCGTCACTCCATACGTGCGCCGAAGGAAATTGCCGGTGCGCTCCAGATCCCTCCCACCACCTCCCACTACCGTCACCACCGCATCTACTTCCTCCATTTCTATTCCTCTCACCACCGCCTTGATCGCCTTCCTACCACCACCACCCACCACCACCGACACTCCTCCCATTGTTCACACCACTACTGACCCTATTCCTCCGCCTCATTCCCCACTTCTCAGCACACCCCCAGCCTCCCCCGACCACACATCCACACCCTCTTCCGAGGAGGACGAGGACTCACCTTCTCCTGCTTTCTGATTTCTCCTTGTTTGTTTTTGACTCCCCCTTGCACATCTCTGCTTTTTATCGATCATAGCATTTCGCTAGCACTATCTGGTCTAGCTTGGGGGACGTCTATTTCGGTGTGCTGTCGTGTTTTGTTTGTTTTTCTCATTTTTGTGTGTGTGCTTGTCTTTCATTTTTTGAGTGTCGTGTCGTGTTTGTGTTTTTATTTTTATTTTCGTATTGTTTGATTTTGATTTTGATATTTCTTTATTTTTTCAGTTCCATCTATGTGTTTTCCTCGTTTTCATTTCCTTTTGTGTCAGTGCGTATTCCCCCCCATTTTCATTGCCCTCCCGTACTCACTTATATTGCATTGAGGGCAATGCAAACTTCAGCTTGGGGGAGTCGCACTGTGTGCGTCGTTTGAGTCCTTCTTTTTCGTTTATTTGAGTCGTTTTTCTCCGTGTTTTTCTTTTTTTTCTTTTCTTTTCTTCTTTTTAGCTCTTTCTCCTAGAGATGAATCCTATGATGAATCGCCATAAATTCACACACACCTAGCATTGCATCGATAATCACACTCACTAACCCTAGGATTTCGAGTCCTCTTGCATTTCACGCATCGTGGGTCCACTTAGCTTTTTGTGAGTCGTGTGTCGTGACTAGCATTTGGTGTGCTTCTGCCTTGTGATTTTACTTTATATACCTGTCCAGGAATGACCCCTAGATTATCATGCTCCGATTTGAATATGCGGTATTTGTTTCCACTATATGCATGCTATATTTATATCGTATATTTCAATTCGCATGCGTCGGGATTCCACAATTAAGGACTAGGATAACCCATTTAGCCTATGCTCTATTTAGCGAGAATAGTTTCCTTTGCCCGAGTGCTTAGATTTCGACTTCTTTTTTATTTTACTTGGTGCAAATCCCCTCGTCGTGTACCGTTCTCCCACTTGGGAGAGTGCACATGTGTATAGCCTAAAACCCAAAAATCAAAAAAAAGGAGAAAAGAAAAGAAAAACCCAAAAAGAAAAGAAAAAAAAATACAACTGCCTAAAACCCAAAAAAATTCCGTGTGAATATTTTTTCTTACTTGCCGAGAATAAAGGGAAGGCGAGAATTTGCACCGAGTGTCCTACTCCACATCATCACAACCCCCGTCGTTATCGAAAACACTTGGCTTAGGAACTTTTTAGCTAGTATCTAGGCTATAGTGGCGTGATTTCCTTAACCCTAGTTGTGGAGTCCCCGATGCATGATACGCTTCTATTCTTACTCTTCTCATGCATGCATGAACTTATATTCACCGCTTAATTCAACTCGAATCGATATTTGGGTCATATCTTGGATTTGTGTATATCGAGCCTCATAGCACATAGTAGAAAGCGACACCATTTGCTAGCACACGACCACGCTCACTCGCGCTTCACCGCGTGGGCCCACGACACTTATTTGGACTCGTTTTCCTAGGTTTAGTGGTGTGATTTGGCGTTTGCTTGCTTGGTGTGTCGTTTTTGATTTTGGTGGCTCTGATGGACGATCTAGGATTTAGAGTTTTCTTTTTCTTTCTTCCTCTCTATTTTTCCCTTCCGAGCTCCTACTCTCACTCGTCTTCCTCGAGGACGAGGAAGAGTTCAGCTTGGGGGATTTTGACGTGCGTTTATATTTCATATATTCACGCACGTTTTCTTTTGTGTTTCTCCGTGTTTTTCCGCCGTCTCTTATTCGCTTTCATGTATTTTCCCGTTTTCTTTCACTTTTCTTTGTTTATCCATGATTGCAGGGGATTGACCACGTAGGGGACGCTTAACGATGATATCCCAAGTCCCCGGAGCAACGGGAGAAGTCATGCGTGATCCAGGGGGTCAAACGTCGAAGAATTCATCTTTCAGCCCCTCACCCGGTCGGTTGGTCATCTCCAACTGATCGGGTGATGCACGCGTGCACCACCCGGTCTCTGCCGCAGCTCATAAGGAAGTCACCCGACCGGTTCACAGACCGGTTCAGCGGGGGGCTGTTCTCTGTTTTCTCGAGCAAAATGCCAACCGATCGGGTGACTCTCACCCGATCGGTTCATCTGTAGCTGAAGAAGAAGAGCTGAAGACACGGACGTCGAACCGATCGATTCACCCGACTGCTCCAAGATCCAACCGGTCACTCAAGAACTCACCCGACCGGTTCATGTGATCGGGTGAAAGCTCACCGTTTTCTATTATTAATTTGTAACGGATCAACCGATCGGTTGACTTGTCAACCGATCGGTTGATGCGAATGTCTATAAATAGAACCCCTAGGGTTCCAGAAAAGGGAGCTGCTATTTTTTACTGTTTTATCTCCTTGTGACGGTTGTAATTATTACTCTTTTGTAAGTTTTCAGATCTTTCTCAAATTTTATTATTGTCTTATCTACTCTATTACTTCCGCATTGTAATAGTCCGATTATGATTCCAACGGTTAATTTTTATTTAGATCGCTTTTTCATGGATTTTTGTGAGTAGTTTCCCAAATCTGGGATTTTGGTGGAAACCCCTTCGGGGGCTCTTCCTGATGCGTCCATAGGGTTAGGAAATAGATAGGGATTAGGATTCTAACGGTTACGCGGGGTGTTTCATTGTCATCGGCGGGAAAAAGACCGCCTTTGACCGTTGGGCCAAGGGGGAATAAACTTGGCGGTTGACTCCCTAGCCATAGCTCACACCCATAGCGTAGACGTCGAATCTTAGCATGCGGGAGCGGCAGGATGAGACGTTGGGAGTTATCGTTGCGGGCTTAGTGCTCCCGGGATCGATCAGTGTTAATGGACACGGGAGTGCCCACTGATCGAATCCGGGAAGTCCGGTGTATCATCCTGGGCACCGACCGGAATATCGGGCCCATGGGACACCGGTACCACTTTCAGAGGCAACGTCTCACCATTAGTCCCTAATCCCGATCGCTATCCATACCCGTAGGCCGTATCGGCGAGAGTCTCTCGTCGGGTTGGAAACCAAAGTCCCGGGTTTTCTTTCTTGTTGTTAATACCCTTTATTTCCTTTCGTGACAACCATTTACCGATTCGGGCTAGCTCGCCCCTCGGGGTGATTTTGGTCCTACCTGACCCAAGCACAACCTCGCCTCCCTGAGTTTGATATTCCCGCACCCTACACTAACCGTGCACTTGCGGTAAACGACACCGCGCCGCCTTACCGTAAACGGGGCGGTCGGTCAGGTTTGCAAGCCACAAATGGCCGGGGGACCTGGTGGAGGTTTAGATATTTGTAACCGCAAGCACACGGTATTGTAGTGTAGCTTGGGGGTCGAACATAGGAAGGCGAGGATGTGCTTGTGTCAAAGAGGATCAAAATCACCCCATGGGTGAGCTAGCCCGGATCAATTGAGGGTTTGTCACGGTAAAAGAATGCAAGGTATAGACAATATGAAGGAAAAAAACCCGGGACTCTGGTTTCGACCCCAACGAGCGACTCTCGCCGATACGGCCTAGTGTAGGATGGCGATCGGAATTAGGGTCTAATGGTGAGACGTTGCCTCTAAAAGTGGTACCGGCATCCCATGGGCCCGATATTTCGGTCGGTGCCCAGGATGATACGCCGGACTTCTTGGGTTCGATCAGTGGGCACTCCCGTGTCCATTAACACTGATCGACTCCGGGAGCACTAAGCTCGCAACGATAACTCCCAACGTCTCATCCTGCCGCTCCCGCGCGCTAGGATTCGGCGTCTACGCTAAGGGCGTGAGGTATGGTTAGGGAGTCAACCGCCAAGTTTATTTCCCCTTGGCCCAACGGTCAAAGGCGGTCTTTTTCCCGCCGATGACAATAAAACACCCCACGTAACTGTTAGATTCCTAATCCCTATCGATTTCCTAACCCTATGGACGCATCGGGAAGAGCCCCCGAAGGGGTTTCCGCCAAAATCCCGGATTAGGGAACTACTCACAAATATTCATTAAAAAGCGATCTAAATAAAAATGGACCGTCAAAATCATAATCTGACAATAGAAATGCAATGGTAGTAAAGCAATTAAGATAATACTAAATTTTTACAAAGATCCGAAAACTTACAAAAACTGGAAAATTACAGCCGTCACAAAATGAAGAAAACAGTAAAAAATAACCAACTCCCGAATCTGGGAAACCTAGGGGTCTATTTATAGAAAACGACATCACCCGATCGGTTGACAAGTCAACCGATCGGGTGAACCGCTTCACAAAATTACAGCGCAATGCGGGGGTTTCACCCGGTCAGTATGAACCGGTCGGTTGGAACTTGGTGCGGTCGGTTGGATCTTGGTGCGGACCGGGTGAGGAGACCGGTTGGATCTTCGAGTCTTGGCTGTTGAAATTCAGCTACAGGTGAACCGATCGGGTAAAGGTCACCCGATCGGTTGGCAATCAGCTTCGAATTTCTAGTGACTTTGAGCTTTTGACCCGGTCACTGAACCGACCGGGTGACTTCTTGTGAGCTCCAAGCTGCGCCCGGGTGGTGCACGCATGCATCACCCGATCGGTTGGAGATGACCAACCGACCGGGTGAGGGGCTGAAAGATGCAATCTTCGTCGTTTGACCCCCTGGATCACGCGTGACTCCTCCCGTTGCTCCGGGGACACATGATATCATCGTTTTATGCCCCAAATGCCAATAAACTCCTGCAAAACACGGAAAACACGGAAAAGTGAAAGAAAACAAGAAAACACAAGAAAACACGAGAAAACGAATAAAAGACGGCGGTAAAATACAGAAAACCACGGAAGAAAACGTGCGTAAATATATGAAATATAAACGCACGTCAGATATCGACACATCGGATAGACCACTGTGTCTTAGTCTTACCTTAGGGTAATGATGATCTCATAGTCATTCGACTTGGTGAAGTCAGAGACGAGACATAGGTGCTCATTGGAGAATGAGTTTACTGAACGACCAAATTAGGGTTATTAAATTTTTAACTTTAACTGAACTGTCTTTAATAAATCTAGGGTGATGATAGGTTAGTTGGTCCTTAAGACCTGAAGTCATCTGTACCAACCTGTAAGCGAACGGTGTAGCTTAGACCTATGATCTTCTTACCCTTGCCTCTTCTTACCCTTGCCTTTCGGCTGCCTCTTCTTACCCTTGCCTTTCGGCTGGTCGGAAGAAGCAGAGCCAACAACCAATGCAGTCAGCTTCTTCTCAATCTCCTCAAATTGCCTAAGAATATTGAGGAGACCAGGAAGATCCGTTTCAAGACTGTTCATTATAAAACCAGTGATGAAAGGCTTAAACTCAGGAGTTAAAGACTTCAGGATAATGTCCACGGACATCTCATTGTCCAGGACAAATCCTAACTGGGCGGCGTCCTCTACGTACCCGATCATCTTGATAACATGATCCTGTACGGGCCCTGCCTCCATCTTTGTGCCCCAGAGGTTGCTGGTGGCTTCGAACTTGGTAGCTTGAGATCGCTTGCCGTATAACTCTTGTGCATTAAGAAGCATACTTTGAACATCCATATGTTCATGCTTCCTCTGAAACTCGTTACTCATCAAAGCCAGAGTAAGGCACCTGGCCTTCTCTGCATCCCTTTGGTACAGCTTGTAGGCTTCCTTTTCCTCGAAGGTCGAATCTTCATCGGGCTTATCCGGAGCGTCCTCGAACAGTATGTATCCTATCCCGGCTAGGAAAAGGACCAACTTAATGTTCCTAAGCCAGTCTTTGTAGTTCGTTCCATCGAGCACGTTCTTCTCAACCATATATCTAAGACCCGAATCCATTCTGCATTTTTATAGATACTTTAGTCAGTATATGTTCGTTGAATAGTTTTATGGTTTTAATAAAACTATATTCTCCCACTAAATTTATTAAAGCCATAATAATAAACAATTTATTATAAAATAACATTTGTGAGAGAGGGATCCGACTACCCTGAGTCTGACAACCTTGAGTGTATCTCAACAAGTTGTCCGACTCTGCAGCCGGTAGACGAACTCGTCATCAATCATATTAAATATGATTCCCTATCCATTTTACCCCTAGTCATTTGTGATCATGAGTGTACTCAATCTGATCAAAATGGCTAGCCTAGTCGGACCCTTGTTTTCGTGTCTATCCTGACTTGCCCCGCCGCTCGGTGTATGCACGACACGTTGGTTTGGGTCAGGACTTAGACTACATTCTTGGTTAGACTTACGCCGATGCTCAGAGGATGAGACATCGGTTTCAGTCAGGTCAAGATGTCAATCAAGAAATCGGTTCCTATAAGATTGACATGTTACGGCTTGAGTGTAGCTCAACAACCGTAACATGTTTCTTACAGTTGCCAACTCCTAAAACAAGGAGGGCTACGATTTATCTTGAACAAGATTATTATCGTATTTGACTTAGGTCGATGGACTTACACAGTCATGAATCGACTCCTTGCGGTCCAGCGGACGCGGCCAGGGAATTGACTAAGCCAGGACCACTTGTTACCCAGTCTAGCTAGTTTGGTCCAGCAAACTTAGCCAAGTACATTGACCGACATCATGATCCATTGGAGGAGTTTTCATCAATTCTATGTTTGTCCAAACAACTAAATGGCTTTTAATTAAGAAAAACTAGTTAATCCTTATCAACTAGTGGATCCTAAAATTCGAAATTTTATGGATTGGTTGAACAATTTTTATTAAGTCCTTATCAACTATAAAGTCTATTCGTTCAACGTGCTACCCCAATCTAATTAGGATTTTATAAAACAATTCAACATTTGTCTTTTATGAAATCATCAATTAAACGATTTAATGAAATGATTTACAATCAAAGGGACTACCCTAATCTGGTATTAGGTTTTGATGTTGTTTTGTTTTATCAAACATAACATGTCACTAGTTTATTAAAATTTCATCTCATAAAATTTTTAAACATTTAATGGCTAACCTAATAAGGTTCATGAATACATTAGTCAATATGTCCATTAAAATTGAAACAACTAATTTATCCGCATAAATAAAGGTTTCAACTAGTGACATACAACGAGTATTTGCAAGTTTAAAATTATCTACATAATAAAAACACGCAAATCTAAAATTTAACAATTAAATTCGAGGGTTATTTAGTACCGACCCCCTGTGTTTTCTCCGAAATTAGCAACACCCCCCTATGGTTTCAATAATTAGTAAGACCCCCCTATGGCACCCAATTTTGGACCCCCCTCCCCCTGTTTAGGGGGGTCTTCCTATAGGCGGGGGAGTCCAAATTGGATACAATAGGGGGGTCTTACTAATTATTGAAACCATAGGGGGGTGTTGCTAATTTCGGAGAAAACACAGGGGGTCGGTACTAAATAACCCTAAATTCGAAGATAAAATTTTAAAGCTTCAAAACATTTATCACATAAAACTAGGTATAAAATTATCAAATAATTCTAAAACCTAGACTTTAAAATTTTAATCAATCATTTCTAAAATTGAAATATCGCATAAATAATTTAGAAACATATATGTAAAATAAAAGAAACAAGTTTAGATTTCATCTCATGAAAAAAAATATTTCTTAAATTTACATATCCATTAAAACACTTTAAAAATCATTAGAAATAGATTTAAAAGCTTTCAAATAAAGTTTTTTAAAATTTCTAATCTTTATGTAACTTAAGAAAAAATTAAATTTCAAAAATAAAATATTGCTTAAAATTACATAAACATTTAAATGCTTGGAAAAATATTTATATCTCATAAAAACTTTTATAAAGCATTTGGACATTCGAGATTAATTTAAAGTTATCGCATAAAATTAAATCGTCTCAAAAAAAATTTCCGTGTTGTAAAAACAATTTTTTAAAACACAAAACAATTTTAAACTAATTTTAACATAAAGCTAAAATAGTTCGTATGTTTAAAATTAAGCAATTTTAAAGATTTAAAATGTCGCTATAATAGATCTATAGCATAACCGTGGCTCTGATACCACTGTTGGGGTTTTGGCGGACCCCCAGAGCTCGGATTTGTGTCCGTCCTAAGTCGGACGGGCCACAAAGGCACAAAAGCGTAGCGGAAATCGAAAATCAAAATTTTCTAGACTAGCTAAACAATTTAGCTAGGCTCTGAGGGAGCCAGAACCTAGCCCGATCTATGCGAACTAGGGGTGGATCTGACCACCCCAATAGGGATCTACTCTAAATCGACTAATTTAAATCTACGCTAAAATTACTTAACCGCATACCCGGAATCTTGGCCCTGGAGCAGGCAAGATGTACATCACCGTCTTCTGAAGCTCCTCGTAGACGAGCCGCCTCGACTCGATCCGCCTGAGCCGCCTCGTACCCTCGAACCGATCCGCCCGAGCCGACTTTCGCCTCCGAGCCGATCACACGCGGTAGAAAGTTTCACTTGAGAAGAACCCGCGTCTTAGACGTCCGGATCAAAATCCAAACCCCCTTCGTAGTCTTGCTAGGACTACTCCGGAGAATAGAGAGAGAGAGAGAGAGAGAGAGAGAGAGAGAGAGAGAGAGAGAGAGAGAGAGAGAGAGAGAGAGAGAGAGAGAGAGAGAGAGAGAGAGAGAGAGAGAGAGAGATTTAGTCACAGATCGAGCTTGCTCTAAAAGTGTGGAGCTACTCGATCGATGGCTTGGTGTGTTTTTCAACGAAGAGAGTGCACCCCTATTTATATAGGGAGTCGACACTCACTCTTTCGTTGTGAGCAATGTGGGACATTCGCAAATGGGAGAAAAATCAATTAAGCCAATTTGGCTTAATTTCTAGTTTAAGTGAGCTTTTCATAAAAGCAAACTTTAACTAATTAATTCTATTTGCTCATTAAACTTTAGACACCAAACAAGCTATCAATCCGAAGGGCTTCGAATGGTGAACGCGTAGGAACCGACGGCGACGAATTTCGACTTCGTTTGACCCCTCAAACAATTGCCCAAAGTTGGGCAAATAATCGATTTTTGTAGCCGTCATTTGGGGTTTCAAAAAACCCCAAATGACTTAAGTTGTGGGTGTGCCTGCTAAGCTTAGCGGGCGCGCCCGCCCAAGGAGACAGGGGTGGGCCGCACGCCTGTTGGGCAGCGGGCGTGCGCCCACTGCCGCAGCGGGCGCCCGCCCGCTGCAGTCAACGGGCCACGCCCGCTACTGCAGCGGGCGCCCACCCGCTGCTGTCAGCAGACCATGCCCGCTGTGTAGCGGGCGTGCACCCGCAGCAGCCAGCGGGCTGCACCCGTTTGCCTTTGTCTATGGGCTTATTAGCCCAGTGGGTCTAACCCACTTTGCCTTGGACTGTTTTCGCGTTTTCGGGCTCGTTTGAGCTCCGATTTGGATGCGGTTTGAACCTGTGTTTAGACCAAGACGATCCCGTCATCCAGGTAACCCTTTCCAATATTTTTGTTCCTACTAAATTTGTCGTAACTAATTTACGACACGTTTAATCATAGTTTGCATCAAATGCAATGTTTGTCCCTATTGCTATTACGACTAACTTTCACAACAAGCTTTGTGAATATCATCAAATGATATCTCTCTCTATTCTATCTTCTTATTACTAAGACACGAACGCTACTCGGTGTGAGACCATACAGCCTGACCTTACTACAGGTTGGGGCTCGGAACCCCTAGACGACGGTCACTACGAGCAGTAGCTGTCGTCCCTGTTTCAGAATCATCATAACGTGATCGACCCTTTGACAAAAGCATCATAGGGTTTACATTGGCTGTGTTAGTGATGAACTCCGTTAGCTATAGTCCCTTCGTCAAGACTATGTTCCTGTTGGCCTAGGGTATGGTTTACTGTCAACCCTATTAGACAACAATGGTCAGTATACGGCGGTCTTTGTTGTATGCACGTTGTAATTCTTACAACATACCCCGGTCGAGGATTAACACAAAGATCGTACTGAGCCTGTAACACTAACTGTTGGATATGGACGACATGAATACACCCATGAGGGGATGTATGATGGTATACGGACCTCAGATGTCGCGTGCACGAAAGCGTGCACGAAGGGAACCTTTTCTCGTGTGAAAAGGACTACTCGATAAGTGGAAAAAGTCACTTTATAAGTGCATAAAGGCACTTGATAAGTGAATGAAGAAGAGGATAAGTAAATGTGCTAATATAGGCTAATAAGCTTATATTTATTTATTTCATATAATAACTACCCCTAAAGCCTATAAATAGGACCCAAGGGTAAGGCATTTAGACCATTCCATTCATGCCATAAGTTTGCATAAGGCAACTTATGTTCTTCTTCTCCCTTCCATTAAAATCCTTTTCTAAATAGAGATTTAGGCGGTGAAACGCTGCTTCGATCCTCCGTGACGAAGTACTGACCGTTGTGGCGAATCCGAGGGTGAAGTTCAGAGACTACGGTGCCGCATACGCAAGCGTAAGTCTATGTTATTATTCGATCCTAACGTCGTCGTTTTGACAGGATCCTACATTGGTATCAGAGCCATACGGGTTCGCCCCGGTCTAACCGTCGCCTCGGTCTCACAGATGAACGCGACGTTGTCTCTTTCACGAATGCGTCTCCTTCCATTATAGATATGGTAGGAACACGTCGTGACGGAGAGAACGCAATAGTTGTTCTTTTCACGTTAGGGTCTTCTGTCATTACGGATATGGCAGGAACTCTCCGTGACGGGAAGAACTTACCGTTCATCTCGCCAAACTCGTGCTCTTCATGGATGCTGAGTCTCCATTCATAGGGAATGTGAACTCTCTTCATGTGGAGCGTGTAGTTTGTGGCCTTGAAAACGCGTTCTCTTCAATTTTTTGGCACACGGCCATTGAAGCAAAACCGTTTTCTTGACGAACGGGTGCTTCATCGACGAACGGGTGCTTCATCGGAGAAGACGATGGTGGTTATTCTCAACGGAGAAGATGAATTTTTGGTGCATGATCACCATGGCCATATGGGCTATGGAGGCAATGCATCCCCCCTCCCCATGCAGAGGGGGTTGGCTACGGCCAATAACAACCACGGCCACCTCACCGGCGGGGGTGTGCGGCCAACCCCATGAAGGGGGGGGGGGGGGGGGGGCGGCCATGGCCATATGGGCCATGGCCGGCCCCGGCCAGGGCCTGGCCCGGGCCAGGAGGCCCTGGCTGGCCTCGGCCAGAGCTAGGGGTCGGCCCTGGCAGGGGCCAGGGCCAATGCCCTGGCCTCGGCCAGGGCCTGGCCGGCCCTGGCAGAGGCCAGGGCCAGGCGCCCCGGCCCCTGCTAGGGCCAGGGGCGGCCCTGGCCGGCCTCGGCCAGAGGCCCAGGCCGATGGGCCAAGGCCCCAGGCCGGCCATGGCAGAGGCCCTGGCCCTTCGGCCAGGGCCTCCTGGCCGGCACTTGGCCGGCCTCGGCCAGGGCAGAGGCCCTGGTCGACCAATCTGGGACCCTTGGCCGGCATTGGCCGGCATCGGCCAGAGGCCTTGGCCGATGGAACATGAACATGTCGAAAAGCCCTACGGTGCCAGTGGTTTCGACCCCGGCCACCTGCATGGCTAGCCCATACGGGGCCGACGGCAGTTCTTGTTGGATCTGGATCCTAGCCTAGAGGGGGGGGGGGGGGGAATAGGCTAATAAAAAATTCTCGTGCAACCCACGAGAAATCACACGCAGTTAAAAGCACAACCAGAGTAATGAAAAGCAGACACAGAGTACACAGTAGATTTATCCTGGTTCGGTCGTCCCAACGACCTACTCCATCCCCCAAAGCAAATACTAGATTGAATAGTGCAATAGGCACAAAGTCACAAGTTAGAGCACGCTCAGAGCACCCTCTACGTCTCTACACTCGCCAGACTCTCAGTACACCACACACAGTGTTTCCTCTCACTATCAATCCTAGCAAAGCTTTCTACCAGCTAGTCCCAAACTAGCTGGGTCCCACTTGTCTAGTCCCAACTAGACAAGTCCCAAAATAGTCCACAAAAATAGGTAAAAGTTTCCCCTACAGAGAACGTTACACTAAGACACAAATAAAAGAGTTTAAGGGTTTAGAAATGCTCAGTTTGTGTCCGTGTAGGCGTCTCTGTCAATCAGCACGTCGTCAGCTCCAATCTGACGCAAACGGTGTCTCAATCCGACTCCTGGATGTCAAGATATGCACTGGTCTGTGCGCAAAGCAATTTCAGTTCAATCCTTTAATAAATGGTCGGTCTGTGCGTTCAGCAACCTCCTTTAAATAAGCCATCGGTACCCAAAGCAACTCAGTTCAATTCTTTTTAAAACTCGGACGGTGCACACAGCAATTCACTTAAAACACGTCTGCAGCTTTTTAAACCAATTTCCTTCGTTTCACTCGGCATGCGTGAGGGTGTGATCACGTCATCTCGTCTCCGATTACATTAGGGCATGCAGTGCGAGGCTTAGTCGACTTCGCCGTCCGACGCTTCTCCGAGTTCGCCAAAAGATCGATGAAGAAGTGAACTGGAACTCGAATGCAGCGGAAGTTTGTTCGGAACGACGGTGGCAACCACTCTCCGGCGACGTGTTCTACAACGGTCGAGGGCTCTTCGGACGGTGACTTCTTCGGCAGCTTCTTCCCCGACTCAACGTCCAACTGTTCTCCGACTACCCAAGTAATCGGGACTCCTCGACTTCGATGACGAGTTCAGCTTCGATGGGCGGACTTCGTCGTCAACGGCGAGGGGCGGATGGCAGCAGTAATCTCCGGGCAGCAGTGGCAGCAGCATCGGCGTGGAGTTCTCCGGCGTCGTTCTTCACTGGTGGACAATCTCCGGCGGTGCTCCGTGGAGATGATGAACGGTGGTGACGCAATTCTCTCGTTCGTCCTGCTAAGTCTCTTGCACGTCGACGGTGGCTCCTTCGACAGCTTGCGCTTCGATCCGTCGGCGAATTCTTCGCTTCACAGCTCCGACAACAGCAGCTACGAGTATAGGTTCGATGATGGCTGCGGCTGCTTTTCCACAAAGACGACGGCGTGGGCACCGTTCGACGGTGACAGGCTCGGTCTCTTCGTCGTCGTCTGCAGCGGTAAGTTCTCGTCGTCGGTGACCCTTCGATGGTGTTCTCTACGGCGACGACACAACTTTGGCGGTGAGCAAAGACTTCTCCTTCTCAGAACTCCATTGATGCTTCTCAAGGTAGATGAAGATGAGGGAATATTATTTTGGCCTTGAAGTTATGCAAGATCTTGTACTGGGCTTTGAGAAATTTTCGGCAAGGAGAGGTTTTGGCTATGAGGAGCTGTGCAAGGGGATGGCTTTTGCTTCTTTGGCTTGCGGCTAGATGGAGTTGGTCATTAGGGTTTATGGCCGACTTGAGTATAGCCCCTTCTTTGTTTAGCCGTATAGAAATTGTTGTATATCTATTTTTGAGCAATGGATGGAAGGGGTATTTATAATAGGGGAGCTAGGGTTTTTTGAAAGAGATATGGTCAAAGAAAATCACTAAATTGATTTTGAGTTTGAATAGGATAAAGATAGCCATGAGATTTGATTTGAAGTTTGAATAGAAATATGGCTAGGAATAAGTTTGGCTAGGATGAGGACTCAACCAACTAGGGATTTAGAAATTGGTTAGTGATAGGGTTGAGTCAATCAACTTGGGATCCTTATTTGATCTTATAGCAATACTAATGGGATTAGGAAGAATTCAAATATTTGTAAATCTTACTAAAAGATTTGATCAAGCCCTTCTCATCCCCATCTCATCCTATATTGGACCAAGTCCAAATTTTGCTCTTCATTGACTAAGTCAAACTTCTTTGTGCACACACACTCCATCTCTCCCAATGTGCTGTACGAATAGCAATTTCGCCAAATATCGAAAGTATATTGTTTCGCCCCGCCTGAAACACACTGAGCACACACATTAGATATACCGACACGTTTGTCATCATCAAACCAAGATCCTAGATCGTTGCATCCAACAATCTCCCCCTTTTGGTGATGACAAACCTATAAAAGATTTGATCAATAAGTATGGGTGTGTGAAGTGTGTTGAAGGGTGTGCTTGAATCATGAGATGTCATGAGATGAATATTCAAGCACTACAAAGCACTACAACCTGGCATGCACAACCTAATAACAAATACAATAGCATGCTCCCCCTTCTTTCAAGCTCCCCCTTCAACATTATTTTTCATGCTCCCCCTTCAACAAATAATACCGACTAATCTTCGAAAAATCTTTTCTTTCTCCCCCTTTGTAATCACCAAAAGTGGATTAATGAAGTCACAAAAATACCATGCAAAAATAAATCATTATTAGAAGTAGCGTGCAATTTGCATGAGTTTTCCACAAAGTAGACAATCCGAGTTCATAGAATTTCATACCAAGACTTTTCACCTTTGTGTAAGTGAAAAGATATAGACAATAAAGTACAAAAGGAGATTCAATTTCAGAAAATCAACCAATTCAATCCACATTTTCCAATTTATCATGAATATCACTAGGATTGATTTTTCCCACCTCATCAAAGATGAGTTCAAGTTACCGAATCCCAAAACATGGCCTAAAAGGACTTTTAAATGTGGGATGGCATTGCTTGACGAGTTATATACACCAACGCTAGTGATTACCCATGTAGCACAAGTTGGATACTCGTGGGTTGTGTATTAGCCATGAAGTGTATCCATTTTTCATACGGAGCAAATAAATTTTTTTAATTCTTTTATGCTCAATTTTAATTCATGGCTAAACACTTCATATCCCTTAGAAATTTCAGAAATTAATCATTCCTACATTCACTTTCCATTATTCTTCAAAAGAATCTCCAAATGCACTAAAAAGTCAAATATCGTGAAAGTGCAAATGTAGGTGTAGAAGTCAAATTTGAAACTTATGAGACATGTCATGGCTACTAAAAAGAATAACATCATGTTCATGTAGCTACAACAATAATGAATTGACTTCTACAAGGGATAGAATTGATCATTCATACAATATCACTCAAGAGATTCAAAAGAGGATTCAATAAGCACACATTTTTTTGATTTTTAATTTTTCAATTTTTTTTTCAGAAATAAAAACATTAAAAATCATCCATGCAAGCACACAAAGAAAAATAAATCAAGCACACACAACAATCTATGAAGGTATGCAATGAAATGCAAAGAGGGATAGAAAATTATACCTTCTCGTCGCTTTTTGACGAAGGAGCTAAAAGAATGAAACATTGAATTTAACGCTCCTCGCCAAAACTCCATCATACCTACATGAAAGGTGTTAAGTGTGACCTTGGAATCCAACAAGGTCCACTAGTGTTAGCCAATATTGTTTTAGGAACCCACACTTGTTTAAACTTGATTTTAGTGTTCCTAAATTTACAATAGTATGAAGTATGGCCTACACTATCACAAGTAAAGAACTTTGCATATAAGTTCTTCGCAATAGACGGTGCATTGTGGAATTTCTTGAATTTTTGCTTTTCAACGTTTTTCAGACCAAAACCAAGTCCTCTTCTATTATTGCCATATAATTGATTCTCTAAAATAGTGTCCAATGATTGTTTTCCCGTAGAGAATTTCTTAATGGCAAGTTCAAGATTAGAAACTTTGGTTTTCAACAATTTATTTTCTTCCACAAGCAATGTGCATTTACTTATAAAAGCTCTCTTGTTTTCCTCTTCCTTCTTTTCAAATTCAACCATTTTTCTTTTAAAATCATTATCCAACATGCAGAATTTATCATTAAGCTCTCTAATAACATAGTCTTTTTCAGTTTCGAGCTTAATCAAATCAAGTTTAAGCATGCTAATATTATTCATCAAGGAAGGGCAAGAGAGACAAGGTGCTTCATCATTAAAACTGGATTTTTCCTTTTTCAAACTATCAATAGTAGAGTCACGAGCAACAATATCAATTTTGAGTTTTTCAATCTCTTTAGACATTTCATATTCAGATTGTTGCATTTCAAAGTTTTCATTTTGGTAGTCATCTATAGTGGATTCAAGCTCTACTATTTTATCTTGCATTTCTTTACAAAGAGCAAGGAGTTCAGTTTTACTACCAGAAGTTACCTCATTGTGTATTCCCATCAATGCCATGCATGAATGGGCTCCGTGTTCCTCCTCCTCGCTCTCAGCTTCGCTATCCATGTCCCAAGTAAGCACCTTGGATTTTCCCTTTTCTTTAGCTACCTGGGCTGTCTCATGTGGGCAATCCCTCATTCGATGTCCTCTTTTCTTGCATTTAAAACAAGTCATTCTATTAGTAGTATTCTGATCATAATTTTGCTTAGAAGACTGAAAAAAGTTAGAGCGATTAAACCTGGGTGCCATTTCTGCTCTTCCTTGCTTCGTCTGGACAAACTTTCTGAAATTTCTGACCATTAGTGCTATGTCATCATCATCATCTTCACTTTCGTTAGCTTTCAGAGCAAGTGGCTTGGTAGCTTTCTCTTTTTCCTCAGGTTTCTCCCTCTTATCAATATTTTGCAATTCAAGCTCATGGGACATTAGATTACCTATCAAGTCCTCCACCCTCATCTGTGACAAATCTTTCGCTTCTTGGATGGCAGTGACTTTAGGCCTGAAAGAGCTTGGTAGTGCTCTTAATATCTTTCTCACCTGCTCAAGGCTAGAATATGGCTTACCGAGCGAACTAGACTTGTAGACAATGTTGGTGAACCTCGCAAACATTTCTGATATCGTCTCTGATGGTAGCATGCGAAATCCCTCGTATTCCGTGCTCAGAAGTGCAAGTCTAGACTCCTTCACCTGTGACGTTCCCTCGTGCGTCACCTCCAAAGTATGCCATATTTCCTGCGCAGTTAGACAATGTGAGATACGATTGAATTCAGATTTATCTAATGCACAAATAAGAGCATTCATAGCTTTAGCATTTAAAGAATAAAGCTTCCAATCATTATCATCCCACTTATCATCAGGTTTAGGCAACTCAGTATTTTCAATTTTGATAACAGGTGATTTATATCCTTTTTCAACAATTTGCCAAGCTTTATAATCAATAGAAATAAGGTAGATTTTCATACGATTTTTCCAGTAAGCATAATCTTCTCCATTAAATCTAGGTGGTCGGGAAATAGACTGACCCTCAGCAAAAGCACTATCAATGTGGTCCATGGTCAAACTAGGCTAGATCTACTAAACTGGCTCTGATACCACTTGTTGGATCTGGATCCTAGCCTAGAGGGGGGGGGGGGGTGAATAGGCTAATAAAAAATTCTCGTGCAACCCACGAGAAATCACACGCAGTTAAAAGCACAACCAGAGTAATGAAAAGCAGACACAGAGTACATAGCAGATTTACCCTGGTTCGGTCGTCCCAACGACTTACTCCAGCCCCCAAAGCAAATACTAGATTGACTAGTGCAATAGGCACAAAGTCACAAGTTAGAGCACGCTCAGAGCACCATCTACGTCTCTACACTCGCCAGACTCTCAGTACCCCACACACAGTGTTTCCTCTCACTATCAATCCTAGCAAAGCTTTCTACCAGCTAGTCCCAAACTAGCTGGGTCCCACTTGTCTAGTCCCAACTAGACAAGTCCCAAAATAGTCCACAAAAATAGGTAAAAGTTTCCCCTACAGAGAACGTTACACTAAGACACAAATAAAAGAGTTTAAGGGTTTAGAAATGCTCAGTTTGTGTCCGTGTAGGCGTCTCTGTCAATCAGCACGTCGTCAGCTCCAATCTGACGCAAACGGTGTCTCAATCCGACTCCTGGATGTCAAGATATGCACTGGTCTGTGCGCAAAGCAATTTCAGTTCAATCCTTTAATAAATGGTCGGTCTGTGCGTTCAGCAACCTCCTTTAAATAAGCCGTCGGTACCCAAAGCAACTCAGTTCAATTCTTTTTAAAACTCGGACGGTGCACACAACAATTCACTTAAAACACGTCAGCAGCTTTTTAAACCAATTTCCTTCGTTTCACTCCGCATGCGTGAGGGTGCGATCACGTCACCTCGTCTCCGATTACATTAGGGCATGCAGTGCGAGGCTTAGTCGACTTCGCCGTCCGACGCTTCTCCGAGTTCGCCAAAAGATCGATGAAGAAGTGAACTGGAACTCGAATGCAGCGGAAGTTTGTTCGGAACGACGGTGGCAACCACTCTCCGGCGACGTGTTCTTCAACGGTCGAGGGCTCTTCGGACGGCGACTTCTTCGGCAGCTTCTTCCCCGACTCGACGTCCAACTGTTCTCCGACTACCCAAGTAATCGGGACTCCTCGACTTCGATGACGAGTTCAGCTTCGATGGGCGGACTTCGTCGGCAACGGCGAGGGGCGGATGGCAGCAGCAATCTCTGGGTAGTAGTGGCAGCAGCACCGGCGTGGAGTTCTCCGGCGTCGTTCTTCACTGGTGGACAATCTCCGGCGGTGCTCCGTGGAGATGATGAACGGCGGTGACGCAATTCTCTCGTTCGTCCTGCTAAGTCTCTTGCACGTCGACGGTGGCTCCTTCGACAGCTTGCGCTTCGATCCGTCGGCGAATTCTTCGCTTCACAACTCCGACAACAGCAGCTACGAGTATAGGTTCGATGATGGCTGCGGCTGCTTTTCCACAAAGACGACGGCGTGGGCACCGTTCGACGGTGACAGGCTCGGTCTCTTCGTCGTCGTCTGCAGCGGTAAGTTCTCGTCGTCGGTGACCCTTCGATGGTGTTCTCTACGGCGACGACACAACTTTGGCGGTGAGCAAAGACTTCTCCTTCTCAGAACTCCATTGATGCTTCTCAAGGTAGATGAAGATGAGGGAATATTATTTTGGCCTTGAAGTTATGCAAGATCTTGTACTGGGCTTTGAGAAATTTTCGGCAAGGAGAGGTTTTGGCTATGAGGAGCTGTGCAAGGGGATGGCTTTTGCTTCTTTGGCTTGCGGCTAGATGGAGTTGGTCATTAGGGTTTATGGCCGACTTGAGTATAGCCCCTTCTTTGTTTAGCCGTATAGAAATTGTTGTATATCTATTTTTGAGCAATGGATGGAAGGGGTATTTATAATAGGGGAGCTAGGGTTTTTTGAAAGAGATATGGTCAAAGAAAATCACTAAATTGATTTTGAGTTTGAATAGGATAAAGATAGCCATGAGATTTGATTTGAAGTTTGAATAGAAATATGGCTAGGAATAAGTTTGGCTAGGATGAGGACTCAACCAACTAGGGATTTAGAAATTGGTTAGTGATAGGGTTGAGTCAATCAACTTGGGATCCTTATTTGATCTTATAGCAATACTAATGGGATTAGGAAGAATTCAAATATTTGTAAATCTTACTAAAAGATTTGATCAAGCCCTTCTCATCCCCATCTCATCCTATATTGGACTAAGTCCAAATTTTGCTCTTCATTGACTAAGTCAAACTTCTTTGTGCACACACGCTCCATCTCTCCCAATGTGCTGTACGAATAGCAATTTCGCCAAATATCGAAAGTATATTGTTTCGCCCCGCCTGAAACACACTGAGCACACACATTAGATATACCGACACGTTTGTCATCATCAAACCAAGATCCTAGATCGTTGCATCCAACAGTTCTCTGCGGCAAAATTCTCCTGCAGAAGGGGAGCGCCTGGATCCATACGGGAGCCGGCGACGATGGCTTGCAGAAAAATTTCCCCAAGGGGGATCCGGCCTTGGCACGACTACGACTCAAATCCCGGCAATGGCCATGGATTGTCGAATATTTCGCTAGTATCATAAGGGTACTAGGTTGAAATATACATTTTGAAAAATACTTTTGAAAAAACGTTTTCAAAATACATTTTCAAAAATCATTTTTTTCACTGCAAGTACTATAAGAGTACTATCGTTTGATAAGTGAGGGGGAAATATTGAAAGTTGTTCTAGATGGTGATTGGAATCGTAGAGACCTTTCCGATTCTAGAGCAACATCTTCAATATTTTCTGAAAGTAACTTATCAAATGTTAAAAATATCATTTCAAGTGGGATTTTTTTTCCAAGTGGGAGTGATATCTATGTATAAGAAATTTTATGCAATGATTTTTGATCGAACCTTCGGTTTTGTGTCTTTTGCAGCATTTTAAAGCTAAAATGTCTTCTGCCGCTAAGAACATCGTCGCTGAGTTGAACAGAGGTGAAAAACTCAACGGCGATAATTACAAACTATGGTCCATCAAGATACAATACGTTCTACAGGAGCAAGACGTGCTCGAAACTCTAAAGAACGTAATGATTGAACCCGAGTTGGGCACTACGGCCCAACACAAACGAGACAAGGAAGCTTTTGATGCTTGGTCTCGGAAGAACAAGATAGCTCGCATTACATTATTGTCTAGTATGGCCGATGACATAATGCGCATCTTCCGAGAGCATGACCTAGCCATGGACATATGGTCCAAGCTTGAGGAGAAGTTTGGTGGCACCTCGGTGTCCAAACTTCGTTCTTTAACTATAAGATTTGATTCATACAAGAAACGTCCAGATCATTCCATGGGGAAACATCTGCGACATATGGTGAATCTAATCTCGGAGTTAAAGGATGCAGGTCATGTGCTCACTGATGAGCAACAAATCCAAGCAGTCATACGTTCCCTACCAAATGGGTGGGACCAAATGAAGATGCATCTCACTCATAATGAGAGCATCAAGAACTTCAGCGACGTTTCGAAGCACCTCGAGTTAGAGGAAGAGCGGCTTGCGGCTGCCAAGCCAAGTGCAGAAGTGCATATGGTTGCTAGTTCCTCACACGGGGGAAAGAAACGGAAAGATCGTTCGAAGTTTACTAATGAACGTAATAAGCAACCGGAGTCTACCAAGAAACCCAAACATAAGGGTGGGAACAAGAAATGGCACAAGAAGAAAGACTTGAAGAGGATCAAGTGCTTCAAGTGCAACAAGTTAGGTCAATATGCCCGTTCTTGTACGGATGGAGGTGACAAGGTAACTTGTAATACTAGTTACATATGTGTTTCTAGTTCAATATTTCTTGTAGAATCTATTCCATTTTGGATAATTGATTCAGGTGCCACTGACCACATAGTAAGGGACAGACGGTCCTTCGTGGAGTATCACCGGATAGCCCAAGGAACAAAGTGGATATATGTAGGAAACAACACATGTGTTGAAGTGAAAGGCGTTGGGACTTGCAAGCTCGTCTTGGACAACGACCGCACTATCTTACTACATGATGTCCTCTTCGCTCCAGATATTCGAAGGAATATAATATCTGTGGTCGTGTTAATGGGTCTTGGTTATAGCTGGTTCTTTCAAAATTGTAAAGTGGACTTGGCTTGTAATAATACTTTAATTGGTTCTGGGTATGTATTTAAAGGATTTATTGTATTAAATACAATGTATGACTCTTCATTTTGTAATGAAAATTTCCTTGTTGCAAATTCTTCGACTTATGAGTCAGATATAATTTTTTGGCACGCAAGGCTTGGTCACATTGGACCAACGCGTATGGATAGACTTGCCAAACGTGGCCTTCTATCCAATGTTTCAAAGGTCGAAATGTCGACTTGCGAACATTGCCTTGTAGGGAAATCTTATCGCAAGCCGTTTGGAACCGGCACAAGGGCCGAGGTTCCATTACAGCTTATCCATTCGGACATATGTGGTCCGATGAATGTCAAGACAAGACGCGGGAAGTCCTATTTCATCACTTTTATTGATGACTTCACCCAATTCGGTCATATCTATTTGATATCCCACAAAAGTGAAGCACTAACCTGCTTTAAAAACTATATGAGTTTGGTGGAAAATCAATTAGATCGCAAGATTAAGGTCTTGCGAACCGATAGAGGCGGTGAATATCAATCCGCAAGTTTTAAGGAACTTTGTGATGAAAAGGGCATAGTTCATCAGGTGACTATGCCTTATACTCCTCAACAAAATGGTGTTGCAGAAAGGAGGAATAGGACTTTAATGGAAATGGTCCGTTCAATGATGGCGCAAGCTAACTTGCCAATCACCTTTTGGGGTGATGCATTATTGACAGCCACTTTCATCTTGAACCGCGTACCCTCGAAATCAGTTAGCTCCACTCCTTACGAGTTGTGGAACCAAAGGTCTCCTGACTTAAACATTTTGAAACCTTTGGGGTGTGCATCCTACGCATATATTTCCTCCCATAAGTATGGCAAACTTGGGCCACGAGGAAGGAAATGTATCTTTATACGATACACAGAAAACTCCAAAGGTTATGTTTTCATTGGTCAGGAAGACAATGGAGGTCTAATTGAATTTGAGTCGAGGGATGTCACTTTCTTGGAAAACGAGTTTCTAAGGCAGGGCGAGATAAGTCAGGACTTATCTCTATTTGAGATTTATGATCAAGAAGGATTACCTCATTCGAGTGGGAGAATTCTTGGTGAAGACGAAAATACGTTTCAACCTTCACCAATGGATGATACGAATGACGCGAATCCTATTCCATACAGGAATAATGATCCAAGTGGGAGAATTTCTAACAACATTCCAAGTGGGAGTGATATTAGAATTGATCTAAATTCGAGTCAACAAGGACTTGAAGAATCTCAAATACGACGTAGTAGTCGTACAAAGTTGGCTCCTCTAAGATTTGAGGATGAATTTCCGCAAACCTTTATGACTTTATTACAAGATGATGACGAGCCTACTACTTTCAAACAGGCCGTATCATGCCCTGCAAAAGACAAATGGATGGAAGCGATGAAGGAGGAGTTGGAATCCATGAAAGTTAACCAAGTCTGGGACTTAGTTGACTTACCCAGAGGACGTAGAGCTATTTGGAACAAATGGGTTCTCAAGATCAAGCATAAGGCTGATGGCTCTATAGACAGATATAAAGCTCGCCTTGTCGCGAAAGGTTTTACGCAACAGGAAGGGATAGACTACGAAGAGACCTTCTCACCTGTTGTTCGTTTTACCTCGATTCTCCTGATTCTGGCAATGGTAGCTTGCTTAGACCTCGAATTACATCAGATGGATGTAAAGACTGCCTTTCTCAATGGAGAATTGGACGAGGAGATCTATATGGAACAACCAACAGGGTTCGTAAAAGAAGGAAACGAACATAAGGTTTGTAAACATCGTAAGTCCATATATGGTCTTAAACAATCCTAGAGGCAATGGTATATACGATTTCAAGAAGTTGTCTTATCAAATGGTTTTACCATGCTTGATGAAGATAACTGTGTATATATCAAGAGGATTAAAAGCAAGTATGTTATTATGTCTCTATACGTAGATGACATTTTAATAGCCGGAAATGACAAGGGCTTTGTGATGGATATCAAGGCTTGGCTTTCGTCAGTTTTTGAGATGAAAGACATGGGAGAAGCCGCATATATCCTTGGAGTTAAGATTTCAAGGAATCGCTCGAAGAAACTTCTTTCTCTTTCACAAGAGACTTATATAAAGAAGGTTCTAGAACGATTTAATATGCAGGACTGCAAGTCCATTGATACTCCTATAAGAAAATGCGATAATTTATGTCTGAAATCGTGTCCAAAGAACCAAAAGGAAAAGGAAATTATGGAAAAAGTTCCATATTCCAGTGCAGTTGGTAGTCTTATGTACGCTATGGTGTGTACAAGACCGGACATCTGTTTTGCCGTTGGAATGGTAAGTCGTTACCAATCCAACCCAGGGCAAGTACACTGGAAAGCGGTTAAGAGGATAATGCGGTATCTCAAAGGAACTGCAGATTATGTTTTATGCTATCAAGGAGATGCCTTGAGACTTGAAGGCTACGCTGATGTTGATTGGGCGGGTGATCTCGATGAGCGACGATCGACATCAGGATATGTTTTTCTACTCGGATCTGGTGCAATATCCTGGAGTAGCAAGAAACAATCCTGCATCGCACTTTCAACTATGGAAGCCGAGTTTGTAGCATTTAGCATGGCAGTCCAAGAGGCTGTTTGGCTTATGAAATTCTTAGATAGGTTAATTGATGCAAGTGACTCAGGTGCTGTACCAATACACAACGACAGTCAAGCATCAATAGCCTATGTCAAAGATCCAAAATTCCATTGTAAGACCAAACACATTGATATCTGCTACAATTTGCAAAAGACTATGATAAGACCAAGAAGGTAGACATAAGGTACATATCTACGCATGAGATGATAGCGGATCCGCTTACGAAAGCGATCCCCAGAGATGTGTTTTACAAACACTTATCATCTCAAGGATTGCGTAAGAGCTGAGTTGTACCAATGTAAATTCCCATGTCTGTAAAAGATCAAATTTAATAAAAGAATAAGTTCTTTTTTTACATTGCATGTGAGTTTCTAGAAAATGTTTTTGTGCATTTTTAAATCTCGCCTGGTTATTTGTATGTCGGACAGATTGAGGTTGGCTCTCTCACATGAGCAACCGCCTTTATTTTATCAGACGGGTAAAATAAAGATGAGACCTGTTTAAAGTCAAAATCGTCAGACGGATGATTTAGAGTCATGACTTAAACAAAATGGTCGTATGAAAGATCTGCATCATATGGATGCTTACAAAAGATCTAAGAGGATTTAAATCCTATCTGTCTTATGCGGGATGTGGGTCCAGAAGATCATTTGAGTAGCAAAAGGGACTCAAAATCAGACATTGTGGTGTCTGATCATCATCTTTACAACATCTTTAAGACATACGCTCTCTGGGAAAGGAGTGATGTTGTAATACGTATTCATACTACGTATGCATTTGACCATTGGGTTAGAATAGTAATTGTATTTACTATTATGTGAGACCCAAAAACCACACGGGTCTTAACTCATTACCCTTATGGACTCTAATTGGTTCCTTTAGATTTGACTGGGTGATTGCTATCTTAGCATGTTGCTTATGGACTATGGTCAATTCGGTCCGGCGGGACATGTTAGAAAAGCAAGTCAAGTCAAGTCAAGTCAAGATTTAAATCCTATCTGTCTTATGCGGGATGTGGGTCCAGAAGATCATTTGAGTAGCAAAAGGGACTCAAAATCAGACATTGTGGTGTCTGATCATCATCCTTACAACATCTTTAAGACATACGCTCCCTGGGAAAGGAGTGATGTTGTAATACGTATTCATACTACATATGCATTTGACCATTGGGTTAGAATAGTAATTGTATTTACTATTATGTGAGACCCAAAAACCACATGGGTCTTAACTCATTACCCTTATGGACTCTAATTGGTTCCTTTAGATTTGACTGGGTGATTGCGATCTTAGCATGTTGCTTATGGACTATGGTCAATTCGGTCCGGTGGGACATGTTAGAAAAGCAAGTCAAGTCAAGCCAAGTCAAGATTTAAATCCTATCTGTCTTATGCGGGATGTGGGTCCAAAAGATCATTTGAGTAGCAAAAGGGACTCAAAATCAGACATTGTGGTGTTTGATCATCATCCTTACAACATCTCTAAGACATACGCTCCCTGGGAAAGGAGTGATGTTGTAATATGTATTCATACTACGTATGCATTTGACCATTGGGTTAGAATAGTAATTGTATTTACTATTATGTGAGACCCAAAAACCACATGGGTCTTAACTCATTACCCTTATGGACTCTAATTGGTTCCTTTAGATTTGACTGGGTGATTGCTATCTTAGCATGTTGCTTATGGACTATGGTCAATTCGGTCCGGCGGGACATGTTAGAAAAGCAAGTCAAGTCAAGTCAAGATTTAAATCCTATCTGTCTTATGCGGGATGTGGGTCCAGAAGATCATTTGAGTAGCAAAAGGGACTCAAAATCAGACATTGTGGTGTCTGATCATCATCCTTACAACATCTCTAAGACATACGCTCCCTGGGAAAGGAGTGATGTTGTAATACGTATTCATACTACGTATGCATTTGACCATTGGGTTAGAATAGTAATTATATTTACTATTATGTGAGACCCAAAAACCACATGGGTCTTAACTCATTACCCTTATGGACTCTGATTGGTTCCTTTAGATTTGACTGGGTGATTGCTATCTTAGCATGTTGCTTATGGACTATGGTCAATTCGGTCCGGCGGGACATGTTAGAAAAGCAAGTCAAGTCAAGATCGAAAGGATCGCAAGAAGAGGAAGATTAATTTCATATTCACATTTGGACTTTAAAGATTCAAAGCTGGCCAGCCAATTGTAATCCAGATGGGATTCAATTGTTGAATATAAAGTATAAGAAATGTGAAGAAATAATCTAGGGTAAAGCATGCGTTGATCTACTCAACTTTGCACCTCGAGGAGTGTTGTGTATCTCTAACAAGTACACAACAGCGGACTTTATGCGCATGACGGTCACACGGCCTATTTCTCGGTATGATAAACAAAAGAGTTAAAGGAAAGATGTTTCCTTACAATCCCCTCAAGTGTTAGTGGGAGATGTTGGATATGGACGACATGAATACACCCATGAGGAGATGTATGAGGGTATACGGACCTCAGATGTCGCGTGCACGAAAGCGTGCACGAAGGGAACCTTTTCTGGTGTGAAAAGGACCACTCGATAAGTGGAAATAGTCACTTTATAAGTGCATAAAGGCACTTGATAAGTGAATGAAGAAGAGGATAAGTAAATGTGCTAATATAGGCTAATAAGCTTATATTTAGTTATTTCCTATAATAACTACCCCTAAAGCCTATAAATAGGACCCAAGGGTAAGGCATTTAGACCATTCCATTCATGCCATAAGTTTGCATAAGGCAACTTATGTTCTTCTTCTCCCTTCCATTAAAATCCTTTTCTAAATAGATATTTAGGTGGTGAAACGCTGCTTCGATCCTCCGTGACGAAGTACTGACCGTTGTGGCGAATCCGAGGGTGAAGTTTAGAGACTACGGTGCCGCATACGCAAGCGTAAGTCTATGTTATTATTCGATCCTAACGTCATCGTTTTGACAGGATCCTACACTAACTTCCCTTTAACGGAAGTGACGAATCCCATTTTAGTCATCTACTCATCTCGAGAGCTTCAGGTGCACCTCAACCTAAGATCTTTCAGCATGCCTAGCCTCGAAGCTAGATCATAGGTCTAAGCTACACGGTTCACTCACAGGTTTGTTCAAATGACTTCAGGTCATAAGGACCAGCTAACCTATCATCACCCTAGAGTTATTAAGGACAGTTTATTTAAAGTTAACCATTTAATAACTCTAATTTGGTCGTTCAGTGAACTCCTTCTCCAATGAGCACCTGTGTCTCGTCTCCGACTTCACCAAGTCGAATGACTATGAAATCATCATTACCCTAAGGTAAGACTAGGACACAATGGTCTATCTGATGTGTCGATATCCAGTTCTCGACACATCTATGACCACGAACCGTTTAAGACTTACGTTTCTATTCGGTTGCTTACTAACTCATAATCGAGATCTCATCTAGATGCGTAAGGACCTAACTATAAGTCCATAGATATTATCTAAGTATATTAATACGAACGATTTCATACTTAGAATAATACATACCATATACAGTATGAACAAGATGTAGGAGTATATATGCTCATAAGGTAATTTATCCTAAGTATACGTCTTGTTCATATTGTATATGGTATGTATTATTCTAAGTATAAAATCATTCGTATTAATATACTTAGATAATATCCATAGACTTATAGTTAGGTCCTTACGTATCTAGATGAGATCTCGATTATGAGTAAGTAAGCGACCGAATATAAAACGTAAGTCTTAAACGGTTCGTGATCATAGATGTGTCGAGAACTGGATATCGAAACATCGGATAGACCATTGTGTCTTAGTCTTCACCGTGTAGCGGTGACGATGATCTCATGATCGTTTGACTTGGCAAATTCGAAGACGAGACACAGGTGATCATCGGAGAATGAGTTCACTGAACGACCCAACAAGAGTTATCATATGGTTATGATTGACCAAACTATCAATGATAAATCTTAATGATGATAAGAAAATTGGTCTTTTGACTTGAGGTCATTGTACGAACCTGAGCATGAACGGTGTTACTTAGATCACTGATCTAGCCTCGGATAAGCCCCATCGAAAGGTCTTTGGTTGGATGACATTTGAAACGTGCGAGGAGAGTAATGACCAAGAAAGGATTCGTCTCTCCTGGTCAATGGGAGTTAATGTCGTAGTGTTAGTTCGATCTTTAGTAAAAACTCTGGCCAGAGTATGTTGGAAGATGTCCAACATTATTTGACTAAAGATCGATGGAGAATAACCGGCTTCGAGCTATTGGGGTTGATATTTGACCATACCTTAGGCTTGAATTAAACGACATAGTTTTGACGAAGAGACTAAAACTGCGGTATTCATCACGGACACAGTCAGGGTGGTCTCGACAATACTTATGTCAATGAGTTAACCACATAAGTATGATACTGAAACGCTCGTGGTTACTGCCATCTGGGGATTCGAGCCCCACCTATAGTAGGGTCAGGCTGTTGGGTCTCACACAGAGTGCGACCTTCGTCAAGTAATAGGTAGAAATTAGGGAGAATAAGCATTCGATGCAAGGGACAGAAAACTGCAAATAGTTTGCAGTTAGCCTTTGTAATCAGGATAAATGATCCTGAGTGCAAGTGGGAGATTTTAAGCTTAGATGGGGACAATTTTGCATATGATGCAAACAGAGTTAAATGTGTTGTAAATTTTTAACCATATTTAATGAAATAAATACGAGAAAAAAGTTACCTGTAAGACGGAAATGTCCCGGTCGAAACACATGTTCGAACGGCGTCCAAAACGGACACCAAATGCACAAGATATAGCCAAAATAACGCAAAAGGCCCATAAAAGGAGTTTTATGCGCAAACCTGGCCCATTGGGCCGGGTCTGTGATTGCTACCAGCCCAGAATAGGGGCGGGCGCCCTCTAAACCGGGCACCGTGCCTGCTTCAGAAGCAGGGCACCCGCACCCTTAAAGCGGGCGCAGGCCCGCACCCGCCAAGAAGGGCGGGCGCTGATGTGTCATTATATTTCACATTTTATCGATAATATTACACGTCAAAATAATTGCTCAATTACATATTTTATACACTTTTACGCTATTATTTGGAATAATATGACTTTCGGAGCGTTTATATCCATTTCAGGGAATTGGGCGATATTGGAGCAATTTGGATCCAATAAGACGGTCGACGAAGTGAGAGCACCAATGAGACTCATGATGACATGTTTGAGGTGCCAAAGAAGAATACTGGAGCAAGGAAGAGGTAAGAGAGAAGGTCGCTCGATCGAACTATGATGCGGCGAAGGAATCGAGCGACCTGAAGTGCTGAAAACAGGATAGCCGAGCACTTTTTCTAAATCTTCTATCACCTGAGATTTTTCATAATTTTTCTGATATTTTTTCCAGATAATAGACTAAAAGAAGGTTCCAATGCAACCAAGAACGCGTCAATCGGAGGTCGGATGTGCCCTGGGAAATTTTTGGAAGTTGATGGAGCTTTGCTGAAATTTGCCAGACACCTGCTCGACCGAGCAGAGCACTCTGCTCGACCGAGCAGGGGGAAAATAATGCTGAAGTGCATTTGTTGGGTTGCTCGACCGAGCAGAGTAGTTGCTCTACCGAGCAGTTGACTGCTCGACCGAGCAGAGTTGCTGCTCGACGGAGCAGAGTT
Organism: Scilla litardierei; assembly: GCA_030789695.1. Lineage (NCBI taxonomy): Eukaryota > Viridiplantae > Streptophyta > Magnoliopsida > Asparagales > Asparagaceae > Scilla > Scilla litardierei. Next base: position 106,283,023 of record CM061141.1, read on the forward strand.
GTTTTTGGGCTGAATTTACCGCCGTTCGATCCTACACGGACCGAGCAAACTCCTGCTCGGTACGAGCAACGTCCTACTCGACCGAGCAGAACCGAATCAGCCCGGGTTGGTAGAGCGACATATTTTGGAGCCGAACGATTCTCTGTACGACTCGACCGAGCAGCTTCCTGCTCGGACCGAGTCGCCGTGGGCCCACTCATGCGTCCAAATCACGGATTTTGTTTGGCGAGGGTTTTAAGTGGGATTTTCTGGGCGGCGGCCGGGGGAGTTCTGTACAGATTTTTAGAGAGAATTTTAGAGAGACTTTTTAGAAAATAATTGTTAGATTTAGATTAAAATTTCTGAAGACGTT